>JANFOE010000101.1:950000-1550000 GCA_025667525.1 Glebionis coronaria | reverse complement strand
GCACAAGGCCACAAGGCTTTATGAACCAGTAATCCCAAACAACCCTTTATCAACCACTTTTCAAACAATCTTCTGATTTCTTCTAATAACCTACTGATTTTAATGATCAAAAACACTTACTAGGCATAAACTAACACAATCAAACACAAAAATAACCAGCACAAACACAAGAACACCAAATCAAAGCTCAAAGTACAAAACAGGCAGTAACATAAAATTTTTGAGAGGAATCTTAACAAGAGGTTATACCTGCCCTCCACAACATCCTAGGAGGGCCAGCTATGCTCCTTGGACCTTGTTCAACAACTAGAACAAGACCAAGGTACTTCAACAAAGGAGATGCAAGAATGCCTTGGTTGATGTTTCAAAGCAGAAACTCAAGGGCTTGATTTCTTCAACACAAGCAGCAAACAACTCAACCAAGGGCTCTAATCCCTTCACAAGCTTGGTGTCAACAGGCTTGCAAGAGCTTATAGCTATTGGATAAGGGTTAGTACACAAAAATAAGCAAAAAAAGAACCCTTCTTTCAAGCTTTTTCAAACTTGAAAAACTTACCAAACATAAACGTCCTTGAACCAAATGATTCAAGCACACTTATAACAATCAATGGAACTCAGAATCACCTTTAAACAATACCAACTTTCAAAAACATAAAAAGGAATTACAATTTTCTCAAAATACCAAGTTTTATAAATTTCAAAAAGGAATTACAAGATTTAAAGGTAAAGACTGGAACCAAGGGACTCTCACATGTTGAGGTCTCCTTTTATAGGCAAATGCCAGGCTACACTATTCACAAACCCTAGAAGTGAATTCTCTAAAATGCCCTTAAGTCCTTGAGGCAGTTTGTTGTTGATGAGCTGTCCAAAGTGATCCCAAACGTTCATTTTAGCTTTGTGATGAAGCAAAGTCTCTCAGCTGTTGATCTTGACACGTGGCATGACTTGGAGGGCAAGTAGTCACATGATAGGTGAACGGGTATTTGGGGTTGGGTCCATTGTGAGTGGGAGTGAGGGTTTTGAGGTTGGGATGGTTTTCTGCATGTGTGAATCACACATGTGCAAAGGTAATTGAAAATTACCCTAAGTTTAAGTGGTGTAAATTTTGGGTGGGTAAAAGGTGAATAGTAGTTCTTTTGATCCGAAATTGGGGGAAAAGAGTTGTTTGGCGCATTTTTCAGGTTTGAATGTTTCAAGTATACAACTTTGGCCCTTGTTCTTCTTATATTCTTTCATTTGTGTTTTAAAACGTGTCAGCGCCCATTTCCTTTGTAACAACTTTCAGACTTTGGCAATTTTGGCACAAAACTTTTCAATAAGGTTTACAAGGGTTATTTTTGCCATTTTGAGATATTTCAAGGGCTGATCTTGGACAATCTTGATCTTCAAAGGTATTCAATGTATCTTTGGCTTGATGAGGGACCATTAATGACAATTGGGAATTGTTGAGGGACTAATCTTGTCATTTCTTCAAAGTAGAAGGACCTTTTGTGTAGTTTTGACAAACTTAAGGGACCAAACTTGTAATTATGAATATACAAGGGTTTTAAGTGTAATTTCTTCAATAAATGAGGATCAATCTTGTATGTCTTCAAGTTTTCAAGGGTATTTGTTGAGTATTCCATGAATTAGGACCCGGTTCTTTGTACGGCTTCGTTTCTCGTGTCCGTTTTTCCTTGTATCTTGTGATCTTTTTCTTTTTCACGATATCCATACCTAGAACACACAAGTAAACAAACACAAGCATATATATGGTATTTTATGACATTTTTATGCATTTAAAGCCCGAAAAGAACGATGAGATCATGTATAAATGCCATTTCATCACTGAGCCAACATTTTCATAAGAAATACGTGACTTTAATGCGAAAAGCGGGTTGCAGTATGAAATAACTACAAGCCATAATGAGCATGTTTTAAAACGTGTACAACTTTTATACGGACTCTATTTATGGCGCCGTGTCAGTTTTAATCGACATTTCTAAGGCCGTAAATATTACCGTACTAAAAGACATGCCCGATTTGAAAATGAAAAATATTTTTTGATTTTCTTGATTTTATATATTTTTTTTATGGATTTTGTATGTTTTATATTTTTATGGTTTTTCTATGTTTTATATTTTTGTATTTTTCTTTTGGTGGTTTAAATATATACGATAATATAAAAGATCACGATCAAAGGATACTCTAGAATAGTTTACCATCACTATTCTTCAGATTCTTCTGCCAACTCCTTAAGTGTCACTGGGGAGAATGATTTCATGCCTAGCTTTTTGATCAAAAACTCGATACGTCCTCGATCTAAGGCCTTTGTGAATATATCTGCCAGCTGATACTCAGTGTTGACGAAGTACAGTTCGATCACTCCATTTTCCACTTGCTCTTTGATGAAGTGGTAGCGTATGTCAATGTGCTTTGCTCGGGAATGTTGAACGTAGTTGCAGCACAGAGCAATTGCACTTTTGTTATCACAGTACATCGGGATTTTGTTGAATCCAAGACCGTAGTCAGTTAATTGTGATCGCGTCCAAAGAACTTGAGCACAACAACCGGACATAGCAATGTATTCAGCCTCTGTACTTGATATCGCAGCGCTTTTCTGTCTTTTTGATGCCCAACTAACAAGTCTATCTCCAAGGAGTTGCACACTGCCAGAAGTGCTACGTCTAGTATCTTGACTCCCAGCATAATCCGCATCTGCATATGAGATTAGTGCAATAGAAGAATCCTTCGGATACCACAGACCACGATTAAGTGTTCCTATAAGATACCGAAAGATCCTTTTCACAACATGTAAGTGCTTTTCGGTAGGCCGAGCCTGATACCGGGCACACATGCATATAGCAAATTGCAAATCAGGCCTGCTAGCAGTCAGATAGAGAAGGGTGCCGATCATTCCACGATAAAGTTTAGGATCGACAGCTATCCCTTCCTTATCTTCATCTAACTTGGAGCTCTCCACCATTGGAGTATCCACGGGGTCACAGTTTTCAAAATGATACTTCTTTAATGATTCAAGATCAAATTTGGATTGATTAAAGAAGATGCCTTTGGGTCTCTGAGAAATTTGCAACCCTAAGAAAAATGAAATTTTTCCCATCATCGAAATCTTAAAACGTGTGGACATAATTTTCTCAAAATGGTCATACAGTCTTTGATTAGTAGCAACTAATATTATATCATCAACATAAATTTGTACCAGTATCATGTCGTTGTCCTCCTTGAGAATAAATAATGTTGGGTCCACTTTGCCTTTGGAGAAGCCTTTCGAGATGAGATACGATGATAGGAGTTCGTACCATGCGCGTGCAGCTTGTTTCAACCCGTAAAGAGCCTTCTTGAGCTTGTACACGTGATTAGGATACTCCGAGTTGACGAATCCATTCGGCTGGCTTACATAGACATCTTCCTTTAATTCACCATTTAGAAATGCCGTCTTAACATTCATTTGGTAGACGATCATGTTCATATGAGCAGCATAAGCAAGGAATAGTCTAATTGCCTCCAATCGTGCCACAGGAGCAAAGGATTCTTCAAAGTCAATACCCAAAGCTTGTTTGTAACCTCTAGCAACCAATCTAGCTTTGTTCTTCAGCACTCCACCTAACTCATCGAGTTTAACCTTATATACCCACAACAATGTAAGGATTTCAACGTTGCTGGGTAAAGGAACTAATTCCCACACTTCAAGACGTTGAAATTCATTAAGTTCCTCTTGTATGGCTTCAATCCAAGATGATTTAGTCATGGCTTGTTGCTAGTTTTTAGGTTCAGTGTCGGAAAGAAATGCATCAAAGTAGCAATATAATGCATGTTCTTGGAGTTGGTGGTGTGTTAAGACTGGTCGAATGATGTCACCAATAATATTACGGATTGGGTGATACTTTGTCCATTTTGTATTGTGATTTTCAATCCGTGGTGGTCGGGAGTGAACGATTGCAGGAGCTTCCTCTGAGGTAGACGCACTGTTAGGGTCTTCAGGTATTTGTGAACCAAAGAAAGGAAGCTCTTGTAAGTGAGCAAATTCCAAGTCGTGATCATAAGGATCCTCTTCAATATCATTAGGAACGAGTGGGGGTGATGATTCAGGAGTAGTTTGAGAATTGGTGGGGGATGGGACATCTGGTTCAAGAGTAACGGTAGATGTCTCGGACTGATTTCCATTATCTTGAGCAACAACTTCAGGAAACGGAGCTACTGCTGCAGGTGCTGGAGAATCATTACTAGGTGGATCAAATAATTCATCAAACATAGGTTGAAATAACTCATCCCACTCGGACCTTGTAGGTGGTATAAATGATGGAGAAGTAGGATTGTTGGGAGTTAATCCGGAACTGATTGTACCGGTTCCCATCTCATGTAATGCGGGTTCAGAGCTGTGTTGCTCAGAAGCCATCATTGTCATCTCATCAAAATCGGCATCCAAAGTTTCTACTATCTTGCCAAGACGTCGGTTATAAATTCGGTAAGCTTTCTTTGCAGGCGAGTAACCAATGAAAATTCCAATATCAGCCTTCGGTTGAAGTTTGCCCAAATTCTCACTATTTGTATTTGGATAACACAGTGCACCAAACACATGAAGAAATGAAATATCGGGTTTGTGTCCATGAAGTAGCTCATATGGATTTTTACCATGGCGTTTACGGATAATGGAGCGGTTTTGGGTATAGCATGCGGTTCCCACTGCTTCAGCCCATAAAAATAAAGGAGCATTCGCATAAATCAACATAGTTCTAGCAGCTTCCATAAGTGTACGGTTGCGTCTTTCAACGACATCATTTTGTTGTGAAGTGCGAGCCACGAATGTTTCATGAGAAATACCAACCTTTTCATAATAATTTCGAAGAGTCTGATTAACGAACTCAGTACCGTTATCAGTCCGAATGCGGCGAACAGTAGCATTAAGGCGTACTTGGATCATTTTAAGAAACGTAATGATATAGTTTGGTACTTGATCCTTGGATGCTAAGAACTTTACCCATGTAAACCTGAAGAAATCATCCACCATGACGAGGAGGTATTTTCTTCCACTCACACTAGCCGTACGTATTGGCCCGCTAATAACTATGTTTTTGCTAGTTGAAAAAGTTCGTTTTCTCGGTGTCTTAACGAATTGATATCCGATTAAAAGTGTGACTCAGTCGTTTTTTGTTAACAAATAGAAAGTTTTGATTATCTATAACTAATTATAAAGGTAAATGCGAAATGTAATAAAAATAAACTAAAAGAAATTAACTAATTTAAAACAAAACAATATAAATAATAAAACGCAAATTTAAAACAAAACAATTAATAAAAATAAAACTAAGACAAGGAATTAAAACAAAACCAACTCTATCGGAATCCTCCGATCGAAATAACGATCGGAATGTTGTCACCATCGGAATGTTGTCACGACAAAACCATCGGAATAACAACTCCCCCATCGGAATACACCCATCGGAATCTTCTGTCGGAATACAAGAAAAAGACCAACCATCGGAATGTGTAAGTATAAAAGCTATCGGAATAAGACAAAACAAATCTATCGGAATACTGAAAAGATTGAAACCATCGGAATACATAAAAATGAAACCATTGGAATACATGAAAATTAAACCATCGGAATGTGGCTATGAAAATTTCGGCAGCACTTCGTTTCAATAAGACCTTAAGCCTCGTCGCAATGTGCGATCGCAATCCCGATCGGAATAAGGGAATGAAAGCACAAGTGATTGAAAAGTAGAACCACAAATGGTTATTGCGATACAAACAACCGTCGGAATGTGTACAACCCCCAATATTGCGATGGAGCAAAACTTAATCCAAAAATGGGGATAAGCTGAAATTTCAATAAGCAGTGCCAATAAGCACTTGTCAAAAACTCAACAAGGCCAATAATAAGGAGACTCAATAAGCTACGAAAGGAAATCTTATCAAATCACCAAATAAGCAAACTTTCTAAGATTAACTTTTAAAGGATCAAACTTTTTAAGAAAACTAAAAAGCAATAAGCTCTATATATGAAATAAGCCAAGAAGCACAACAAGCTTATAGCCTATACCGTATAAAAGCTTAGTAAGAAATCAAAAGTTTAACCTTTTAATTACTAAAACATAAAAATCACACACGAAGTATTAAAATTCGGATCAAAATCAAAGTGAAATCAAGAAAGGTGGAAAGAGATTGAAAATTAAAAGCTCGATTAAAGGTAAATAAAGATTCAACAACAAAATGAACTTACTTGGAATTAAAAGGCAAGAAATTTAAGACATGAAATCAAAATGACATGAAAAATAAATGGTGCAAGGAATGAAAAATGGTGGAAAGACTAATTTTGTCAAAATTAGCTAACAACAAGAAATAAAGTGAAATAGGTGCTATATATAGGGAGAAGGGAAGGATGCATGTGTTGCTCCTTCTTTCTTTCTTTCTTCACGTCTTTTCGTCTTCTAAACTCTTCGACTTTTTCGACGTTGTCTTGGGATTGATTAAACTCGTCTTGAAAATTCTTCATTAATTAGACTTGGGTTCCTCGGCTTTATTAAACTTCTGTCTTCAGACTTGTTCTTCGATAAATCTTCAGAATAGGTCTTGGACTTCCGTTCTTTTTGCACTCTTGATCTCTTGACTTCGTCTTTTGTCTTTTTCTTCGATAAACGCCCGTGAAAGCCCGTGTTTTCTTCCCTTTTCACATTTTGGTCCTAAATCACAACAAAAACACAAACCACGCATAATTACGACATTTACGACATAAAATACATGTTTTGGCTTGGTTATTATTATAATTAAATGGTAAAAGGATGGGTGTTTTCACACCTATCAAATCCCCTACACTTGACCATTGCAATGTCCTCATGCAATGCATTAGTTACTGATAAGTGTGAAAACACTCATCAATTATGATCCAAAAACCACTAAAAACACAGTCAAATACATAATATTTAACTAAAAATATTAGAATTACGTGGGTATTTGTGTTTCATGTGTTTTCAGGTAAGAAGATACATTTTTGAGCAATCACGCGGTTTCAAGGACTTATTTGATGGAAAGACGAAGAAAATGACGAATCAAGCTTCAAGGACCTTACTTACCAATACTATGAATATGGAGGACTAGACTTGTAACTTTCATAAGACAAAGGACGAAATGGAAATAACTTAAAAGTTTTTAAACACATTTGGAAAGAAGGAAGAAAATGAAGGACCAAAAAGAAAACTAGGGAGAAAGTTTATTTAAACTTGGTCAAATGACCAAGTCATGGTCAAACACATAGACCTTCACACGTCTGTCTTTCTTCTTCTCCAAACGAAGAGAGAGAAAACATTTAAGATAAACATACAGCTCCATACTTTCTTATTTCCACCACCGCAACCTTTAAATCAATTTTCAGAGATTATTCACGAGGATTCATACAAAACTCAAAACAGTAAAAATAATCATTGTCATCTTCTCTACAAGAAGATACAAGCCAATTCGATCAAGAGTCAAGAATGAAGAAACCCCCAATTTGGGATGTAAAGAACCCTAATTGATAAACCTCGTATTTACACGTGGCACAACCTGATTGGAAGCAACACGTCATCTCATCATCTTCGATGGCTATAAATACAAGATCAAGACTTCAGTTTCAGGCGGTTAGCATTAGGAGTAGTCTTCACATAGTTAGTTAGGATTAGTTAGATAGTTAAGTTTTCTTTCACTTTTCTTATTAAAATCTGTAACTGATTCAGTTTTTAGTTTGTAACCGAATACTTTTTCTCCATTAATGAAATAATTCAAGCTTTCTCATTCTTCCCTTCTCATTAGTTTGAAAGTCAGTTAAATCTTGTTGAACTTGTTATAGTTTCTGAAATTAGTTGTAACCGAATGATTTTATCCTCCATTAATGGAGATTACAGTTTTATAAACTTGTCTCTTACTGTTAAAAGCTCGGCGCTTTAGCTTTAGTCTGAGGCTCTAGTTATTGTTAATTCGAGTGTAGTTTACAATTCGAGTTTATCAGATTGATCCTCTGTTAAGAGAAAGTTCCACTCGGTTATTGTTCATCACTTTGTGAAGCTTGTGAATATTGATCTTTTAAGCCTTAGTTTGTAATATTTCGAGTGTTTTACAATTTACTCACGGTTTAATCAGCTTTTCAGGTTTAGGAGTTTTTCAATGTCGAATTAGTTTTAGCGTTTGTAGTTAGTTTTTGAGTTTGGACTGAATTTAGATTTAAATACATTTCTAAAATCAGATTTTATAAAAAAAAATGATATTAGTTTTGAAAGTATGTTTTTGATATCAGAGTGTTAAAAAAATGATGTGAGTATTGGACTGAATTTAGACAAGATTTGCGAATAGGATTCTGTTAGTTTTTGTGCACGTAAAGCTGTTCGGGTTGAGCTATTGGTTTAGCTGGTAGTTCGAAAAATATCAGTGATTGCAGGTTATCAGTTGACAAAGTTGGTGTGGTGCTTGGTTTTAAGCGAGCTCAGCGCTCCGCTTCGACTCAACGGGCTTACTTCGGATGTCATGGTTAAGCTTGTTTTATTTTTCTTCATTCTATTTCTTTTTCCGCAAATTTTATTTGGATAATCTGTGAGTGACTTGTTAGATGTGTAAAGTTGTTTGCTCAGTTTAAATGATAGAGTAGCTTGTTAGTTTGAATTATGTATTCATTGATGTTCATTTCAAGTTGTTAAATTTTTAGTTAGTTTCCAGTGTAAGAGTGTTTGGCATAATAGAATTTAGGATGGATTTGTTGAAGTTTATTTGATAAATTTCGTTGCTTTAGGTATGATATAAGTGTGTACGCTTAGTTTCACTTAGGAGCTTAGACTTTATGTAGTCAAAAAGGCCATTGGTATACAAACAGTACGTATCACTTTTTGATCAACTTTGAGGCTGAATAACTTTGTGCACAATAGGTTTTAGAGTTAGAGGTCTAGTGTTCTAGGATCTTTGAACAATGAATTTTTTTTCTGTTTTAAGATGCCTTAGGTTGTGGTTTATTGGTTAGCTAGATATAAGCTGCTGAAAAGTAATAAGTCAGATAGTGTAGAGTTATAAGGATTTTTGATAGTTAGAATATTTGAAATTTGTAAAATAAGTATAGATATTAATCTGTTTAGAAATCCTATGTGTTAAGGCCTTCAAATCAGCCTACAATTTAGTTAAATAAGCCTTTAATAGCAAATGGCCAAATTCCATTCATAGCAGTTGATTTGTATTCGTTCCTCCAACTGAAGTAGCAAGCAAATTTGTCTAAGTTTGGTTAATTGACAATTACAACCCTCCATTGTGATAATAGTCATGACGGTCACGGTCCTTAGTCATTCTTTAAGTTTCAGTTGTTAGATAATTCGTTAAGTTGTTACAAAACAAGTCCCTAGTTGTTACTTACTTTGTTGGGCTCGTGTGTTTCCAACTATGGGCCTTTTATTTGCAATTTGGAATGCTATTTCACTTGTAATCTGTTAGGCTACATGTTGTTAAATAGATTTGATGAATATAATTTAAATCTAGATTTTAATTGTTTTAGTGTAAAGTGATTTTGTTAAAGTTTTTTCCGTAATAATTGTTTTTGTTAAATGTTTTTTTTAAATAGTTCGTAGTACGTATTAGACGATATTTTTACATTTTTTACATGCTTTATGTGCAAGTAGTATAAATACCAATCAACCTTTTATTACCAAAAACAATTAATTCAAGCGTCAAAACGTTTAATCAATTCGATAAGACCGAGAGAAAACGAACTAAAAACGAAACATTAAATGGCGCCGCTGCCGGTTCTTTTCGTGAAGATTAACGGTTTTGAGTGAGACGATTGGATTTTGGGATCCGTTCACTTTGTGAACGTTATTTTTACGTATTATAAATCAAAAAGATAAAAAAAAATCAAAAAGATAAAAAAAATCAAAAAGATAAAAATACAAAAAAATAAAAAATCACAAAAATCAATTCTTTTCCTAAAGAATTGAACCAAAAAAATAAAAAATCCAAAAAGTAATCTTTTTCCTAAAAGATTACACCCAAAAATATATATTATATCGGTTTTCATCGTTTTTACGTACATATAGTATTTTTCTTAAAAAATCAAATAAATACAAAAATATTTTCTCTATATTATTATATGTAAATACGTATACATATACGAACAACCAATACACATATCTTCCATAAGTATTGCCGAGGCAATACACCGTGTTAGGGGGCGCTCCGGTCCTTGACACGTGTATTGATCAAATTCAATAAAGCAAGAATAGATAAATACTTCCAAATAGGCAATAATTCGAAGAATACAAACTACAAAGTGAATAGAAAGGCGATGTGCTATAAAATGCCATCTAAGGGTCAATAGGTACCTAAGTGCTTCGCGCCACCTAACCCCCCGTTCACTAGTGCGTATTCTAAGAAGGAAGGCTTGATTGGGGGTCTTGCACCCAAGTAGTAATTACATATATTATATTTTCTTGTGGATATTAATTATTGCACCTCGAGTGAGATAATCTCTTCTCCTTCAAAAGTCGGCCGAGAGCTTATCTCTCACTCCTCGAGTTTACTTACACGTGTACTCGCACACGTGTAAACATACCACCTTTGGTGTATTACTTCCTTCCCCGAGGAAGCTTTTAGACGTCATTTCACTTGTATATACATTCGACCATTTTGCCACACATGGATAATCGTCCTATTTTGGAGATGTTACAAGACGAGCATTATCGAGCTGCGTATGGGCCTTGTGCGACTTGTGGAGGACCGCATGGTGCAAATAATTGTCATCTATACGCGAGCGATTATGATCAAGGGTTTAATGAGGATTTTCAAAATCAAGAATTTTTAAAGCAAGACGATTTTCAAAATGAAGAGAATTTTCAAAGTCATAATCAAACAACCTTTCACAATCAAGGCATTTTTCATTTCTTGAGTAAAGACGCTTTTAAATTTGTAATGCAAGCACTTGAGAAAATGAAAGAGGCAACTGATCCGAACATCTTAGGCTTGTGAACAGACGTCTTGCGACTCATGAGACCTGACGATGCTTTACCTGATGATGAGCCTTCTTTGAGAGTAGATGTTGAGGACGATACACTTAGTGATGTTCCTATTATAGACCCTTCCATCTCTCCACCGACTATACTTAAGCCATACACACCTTCATCACCTTTACCTCACATGGGACCCACCGACTCTTTAACCATGGGGGACGAGCCTCTTAGCACTAATACAAACACCAATTCGGATGAATTAACCTCTTCTAGTGTTGAGAACCTTATCCCAATCCAAAGACAGCTTGAGGGTGTTTCCAGTGAACCATGTGTCGAGCTTTGTAGTGATACCTCTTCTCCTCATGATCACTTTGAGATTTTATCAGATATTGACCTTCATGCTACTACTAGTAATTTTGGTGACTTTGATCTTGATGAATTGTTCAAAGAAAGGGATAATGAGATTGAGGAAGAGTTTGTGAAAGACTTGACACGAATGGAGGATGATGATTGTGATTCTAGTGACGCATCTTATGCTATATCATCCAATGATTTGTCTTGTCAAGATAACATTTCTAATTTGGATGAGGAGTTTGCTCCTATAGGAAATGTGGATCCTTCTCCTCTCCCATCTTATGATTGTTATGATGAAACCTTTGATGATCTTTCTGATAGTGATGAATCCTTTACTTCTGATGATGATGACTCCATTTCTTCGATGACTCCTTCACCTATTTCTCTGAGTGATTTTGTGATATATTCAAATCCTCTTTTTGAGACATGTTTTGATAACCCACTTTTTGAGAAGTTTGAAGAACCTAATAATGAGTCTATAGAAGAAGAACCCTTGAGTGATCATCCTTCACTGGTTTTTGAGGATACACCTATTAATTTTCATGATCATATCATCCCTTTGAGTGATTCTCTCATTAATACACCTCCTTTTGAGCCTTATTTCCCACCCTCCCACCCTTGAAGTTGACTATTGATGAAGATCCTTTCCTCTTAGAGATTGATACTTTTTCATCTAAGGCACCTTTAGAACCCAAAACCTTTGATATGGACTTTTTTATGGAGATTGATACCACCATAGAGGATACTCTTGCACATTTTGATATAGAGGTCAACGATAGTGTTTCTAATTTGGAAGAGGAGGTTCGTCTTATTACTACATTGCTTTTTGGGAACATAGAGCCTACACCTCCTCCACAAGACACTATTAATTTTGATCCTCCTTTCACTATGCCTTCTATGGAAGATTACCCACCTTTTGATGATGATGATGAGCCTAACATGGACATAATAGTTATGAATGTTTTGATACCTACACCTTCATATTCTCATGATGTTTTGATCACTAAGGGGGAATCTTATATGGTTGATAAAGAGTTCATCTCCTTATTTTCCCATGAAGGGAAAGGTTTTTTATCCTGGGATACATATGTTTGGGAAAAATTGGTTTTCATCTACTCTACTTAAGAGTGTGATTTCGATTGATATGGACTTCTTGTATGAGCTTAATTTGGTGATGTTACCTATTTTGGAGTTGTTTGAATGTAGAGATGGAAACTATGTATTTGATCCTAGGGTGCTTCCTATTTGAGAGATTTCGTATGTTGGACAAACTTGAGACACGTTGGACCGTTCCATTTATCGAGGCGGATATTGTAAATCTTATATTAAATGGCAACGTGCTAAGTTTGAGTGTATCATGTGAGACGTGCTTCAAAGTGGATATTCTTTAGTCTCCATGATGGTTTCCCCAAGGACAACCTAATTCGGGGCCGAGTCAAGCTAGCGACTTAGGGTTAAAAAACTCAAGCATTGTATAACTAGGTTAGAAAACGTAGAGTAGATCTAAATAGGTTAGGTTTAATTAAAAGGATGTTATAGTAGATTTGAAGTGGAGGGGTGGCCTTTCTTAGTCTTTTGGTGTTTGTTTCAAGGGTTCCTCTCTCACATTTCATGCTTGGAGCTTATGGAGGAGGCCCGTGTATCTGGTTCACTTCGATTTGTTTTTACTCTTGTGATATTCAAAACACTTGTGCTTAAAATGAATACCCATTAGTTGTTCTTTCCTTAGCTTGGGTTAAGCAAAGTAATCAATGTAATAAGTGTAGGGGAGTTTACACCAATACTCTTAAACATTGAGGACAATGTTTATCTTAAGTGTAGGGGAGACTTCTATCGAAGTGACCTTACCTAGACCATTGCCTTAACTTCATGATAACATGAAAAATTAATTTTTCAAATTTTTGATCTACTTTGGCCACCAAAAATATGCATTCATAATTTTTGCATTAATCATTTTTCATTTGCATAACACATTTGCATTGTATATATTTCTTCTTTTGTTCTTCATTAAAAAATATAAAAAGGGAAAAAATATAATAAGGACATGGTTTAACAAATTTAGATTTCTTTGACATATTAGGCCCGCCATGGATATTTTGACTCAACCCGAGTTTGCTTATCTTAGCATTCTCTAGCTAGTATCCTTAACCATGTAGTCCTTCATTGGTCTATTAGGCTAAGCATCCACCACTCTCATTATTTGAGATTTTAAATTTGTGGAGAATGGGAAATGATAGAGTTGAAGCAAGTATAAAAGGGCTAGATAAACTTCATGATAATTACTTGTGGGTAAACCCTTCTCTTCTTAACCTCTATTTTCTTCGCATGTATATATGTTAATAAATAATCAAGAACTGTTTTAATTGGTTTGTAATCTCTTATGCATTTTTGTCTAATCATTCATGGTTGGTATAAGTACGTCTTAAGATTCTAAGTTAGAATGTTTTATGTGTATTAGACTTATGTCATGCTTAATATTTAGCGGGTGTTTTTCCTTTTATTCTTTTCAAATTTCTTTGTGAGGAATAAAGAAAAATAAGAGCGACTTATAAAAAAAATGAGTGGCTAGAAAAAAAAAGAAAAAAAAAAAGAAAAGAAAAAAATAATTATACAAGACTCCCAAGAGGGGCAGTGAAGTGTTAATTATAGTAACTATTAGATTCCAATATTACCTTGACGGGTTGCGGGGATTTAATAGTTGCTCCAATCCAATATTATCTTGACGAGTTGCGGGGTTGAAGATCCAAAGTCTCAAAAAGGCGGCGGATGTAAATTATTGCGTGAGTTTCATTTTTCTTTCCTTAGCGAGTGTGTAGCTACTTATTATTGCATGACATGAGGATTTTACACATAAAGCGAATGACTTGTTACTCTTGAAATGGACTTATATTAATTGTGAGCGGTTTTTCAAGTAATGGATGAGAGGATTACTTAGGGTTAAAACCGTGCTTCCTTATTTTTGGATTTTGCATTTCTTACACTTCACGCTTTAAATAATGACAAATTTGCCCAAAATCAATTTGCTCAAATAATAACTGGTTCCACATTTAATTGTCATGAATAAGTTGATGTACTTTTTACTTATGAATGCAATGATCCCATTTTTAAGCTTGGTATGGGGAAAGTGAAACTTGAGGGTGATAAGTGTCCATGGTACCAAAGCCCTAATTTAAGTCATTGACTTCTTTATGAGTTATTTCCATCAAAACCATTTCAAGAAAATTCAAAAATATATAAATAGAATTATTTTCTTTGCATTGCATTGTAAATATTCAAAATCATTTAGCATAGCATAGTTTATTAAATCATAAAATGGCCAAGGTGGATTAATTATGAGAAAAGTGCACTCTATAGCTTTAAAATGCTGCATTGCATGAGGTCATGGCAATGGTCAAGTGGAGGGGAGTTGATAAGTGTGAAAACACTCATCAATTATGATCCAAAAACCACTAAAAACACAGTCAAATACATAATATTTAACTGAAAATATCATAATTACGTGGGTATTTGTGTTTCATGTGTTTTCAGGTAAGAAGATACATTTTTGAGCAATCACGCGGTTTCAAGGACTTATTTGATGAAAAGACGAAGAAAATGACGAATCAAGCTTCAAGGACCTTACTTGCCAATACTATGAATATGGAGGACTAGACTTGTAACTTTCATAAGACAAAGGACGAAATGGAAATAACTTAAAAGTTTTTAAACACATTTGGAAAGAAGGAAGAAAATGAAGGACCAAAAAGAAAACTAGGGAGAAAGTTTATTTAAACTTGGTCAAATGACCAAGTCATGGTCAAACACACAGACCTTCACACGTCTGTCTTTCTTCTTCTCCAAACGAAGAGAGAGAAAACATTGAAGATAAACATACAGCTCCATACTTTCTTATTTCCACCACCGCAACCTTTAAATCAATTTTCAGAGATTATTCACGAGGATTCATACAAAACTCAAAACAGTAAAAATAATCATTGTCATCTCCTCTACAAGAAGATACAAGCCAATTCGATCAAGAGTCAAGAATGAAGAAACCCCCAATTTGGGATGTGAAGAACCCTAATTGATAAACCTCGTATTTACACGTGGCACAACCTGATTGGAAGCAACACGTCATCTCATCATCTTCGATGGCTATAAATACAGGATCAAGACTTCAGTTTCAGGCGGTTAGCATTAGGAGTAGTTAATGAATAGATTTTGCTAGGTTCAATTGTTGTTCTCGGTATCTTAACGAATTGATCTAGGTTCTATGTGCGACTCAGTCGTTCTTTGGTGGAACAAATATTTTGGGTTGTTTTTAAAATAGAAGTGCAAAACTTTAAATGTAAATGACGTTAAAGTAAATCTAGGTCTAATTAAAATAAAAGGCAAGTATTTAAAAGCGTGATGAGAAATTAAAAGGCACTAAAAGTAAATAACGCAAACTTAAATCTAATTAAGGCAAACTTAAAATGAAACTAAAACTTAAAACTAAGGCAAGGCTAAAATAAATCTAAGGCAAATAAACTTAAAGTGCGTCTAAGAAAAAAGGTGGGAAAAATAAAGCTTGAAATTAAAAAGCAGAAACTTAAAAACTGAAATTAAAGAAACCTGAAAATCAGCTTATCCGGAATAATACCCTTATTCGGAATAAAGGGCTTACTCGGAATATGTCACCTATCCGAAATAATCCTCTCTATGCGGAATATTCGTCTATTCGGAATAATCTGCCTATCCGGAATATTAGCCCTATTCGGAATACCTGGCCTATTCGGAATGATGTGGCTATTCGGAATAATCTGCCCTATTCGGAATACCTTCTCTATCCGGAACGTTTGCCCTATTCGGAATACCTGTCCTATTCTGAATATTCGGCTTACTCGGAATAATCTGCTATTCGGAATGTTCTTGCCTATCCGGAATACTCAGCCTATTCGGAATACCTTCTCTATCCGGAATATCCAATATTCCGGATGGAGCACCTTGGTCAAGACCTTGATTCGGAACAAAAGTCTTACTCGGAATGTTTTAATATTCTGGATGAGAAGCTTTTTGAATCCTCTACTCGGAATATTGCTGGGCTTTTTTTCCTGGGAAAGATCAGAAACAGAGAACAAACACCCCGAAGAACAGGGAAACACAAAACTATACGGATCTAATAAAAATTAAGCTAAATCAACCACAAGATTAAATCAAACTAATGAGTAAACATCTATTAAGCATAAACAAACTATCCAAAACAACAAAACTAACAAAACTAACCAAGATGATCAAAACCCACTTAAATAAATCAACAAAAATCAAGAACATGAACATAAACAATAAAAATCAAAGATTAAGAAAGGAAGAAGGAGATCAAACAATAAAGATAAAGATTAACAAGAAATAAAAGAACACTTACTTGAAATTAAATGGTAATTAAGGTGCAAGACAATTAATGTAAATGGACATGAAATTAAATGTGCATAAATTTAAAGTGGAAGGAATGGTTTGTCAAGCCACCCAACAAAAATGAAAAGATTAATCCTAATGACTATTTATAAGGGAGGATTAAGGGGTGCTTAGGAAGCTTCCTCCCCTCTTTCCTTTCTCCTTAATTGCATGCTTAGTCCTTCTCTTCTTAATCTTTTGTTAATTGCACCATTTGTCCTTAAGCCTTTAAATCTTCTTTAATCTTGGACTTTAATGACTTTTGGCTCGGGATTTCTTTGAACCCGTCTTTTAATTCTTCAATAAAATAGACTTGAGTTAAGTAAACTTCCGTCTTTTGACTTTTTCTTCGATAAATCTTCAGAATTGGTCTTGGACTTCCGTTCTTTTTGCACTCTTGACTTCTCGACTTCATCTTTCATCTTTTTCTTCAATAAAAGCCCGTGAATGCCGTGTTTTCTCCACTTTTCACAATTTCGTCCTAAATCACAACAAAAACACAAACCACGCATAATTCCGACATAAAAGACATAAAATACACGTTTTTGCTCGGTTATTACTGTAATTAAGAGGTAAAAAGGATGGGTGTTTACACACCTATCAGTAGTCTTCACATAGTTAGTTAGGATTAGTTAGATAGTTAGGTTTTCTTTCACTTTTCTTATTAAAATCTGTAACTGATTCAGTTTTTAGTTTGTAACCGAATACTTTTTCTCCATTAATGAAATAATTCAAGCTTTCTCATTCTTCCCTTCTCATTAGTTTGAAAGTCAGTTAAATCTTGTTGAACTTGTTATAGTTTCTGAAATTAGTTGTAACCGAATGATTTTATCCTCCATTAATGGAGATTACAGTTTTATAAACTTGTCTCTTACTGTTAAAAGCTCGGCGCTTTAGCTTTAGTTTGAGGCTCTAGTTATTGTTAATTCGAGTGTAGTTTACAATTCGAGTTTATCAGATTGATTCTCTGTTAAGAGAAAGTTCCACTCGGTTACTGTTCATCACTTTGTAAAGCTTGTGAATATTGATCTTTTAAGCCTTAGTTTGTAATATTTCGAGTGTTTTACAATTTACTCACGGTTTAATCAGCTTTTCAGGTTTAGGAGTTTTTCAATGTCGAATCAGTTTTAGCGTTTGTAGTTAGTTTTTGAGTTTGGACTGAATTTAGATTTAAATACATTTCTAAAATCAGATTTTATAAAAAAATGATATTAGTTTTGAAAGTATGTTTTTGATATCAGAGTGTTTAAAAAAAATGATGTGAGTATTGGACTGAATTTAGACAAGATTTGCGAATAGCATTCTGTTAGTTTTTGTGCAGGTAAAGCTGTTCGGATTGAGCTATTGGTTTAGCTGGTAGTTCGAAAAATATCAGTGATTGCAGGTTATCAGTTGACAAAGTTGGAGTGGTGCTTGGTTTTAAGCGAGCTCAGCGCTCCGCTTCGACTCAACGGGCTTACTTCGGATGTCATGGTTAAGCTTGTTTTATTTTTCTGCATTCTATTTCTTTTTCCGCAAATTTTATTTGGATAATCTGTGAGTGACTTGTTAGATGTGTAAAGTTGTTTGATCAGTTTAAATGATAGAGTAGCTTGTTAGTTTGAATTCTGTATTCATTGATGTTCATTTCAAGCTGTTAAATTTTTAGCTAGTTTCCAGTGTAAGAGTGTTTGGCATAAGATAATTTAGGATGGATTTGTTGAAGTTTAGTTGATAAATTTCGTTGCTTTAGGTATGATATAAGTGTTTACGCTTAGTTTCACTTAGGAGCTTAGACTTTATGTAGTCAAAAACGCTATTGGTATACAAACAGTACGTATCACTTTTTGATCAACTTTGAGGCTGAATAACTTTGTGCACAATAGGTTTTAGAGTTAGAGGTCTAGTGTTCTAGGATCTTTGAACAATGAATTTTTTCTGTTTTAAGATGCCTTAGGTTGTGGTTTATTGGTTCGCTAGATATAAGCTGCTGAAAAGTAATAAGTTAGATAGTGTAGAGTTATGTGGATTTTTGATAGTTAGAATATTTGAAATTTGTAAAATAAGTATAGATATTAATCTGTTTAGAAATCTTATGTGTTTAGGCCTTCAAATCAGCCTACAATTTAGTTAAACAAGCCTTTAATAGCAAATGTCCAAATTTCATTCATAGCAGTTGATTTGTATTCGTTCCTCCAACTGAAGTTGCAAGCAAATTTGTCTAAGTTTGGTTAATTGACAATTACAACCCTCCATTGTGATAATAGTCATGACGGTCACGGTCCTTAGTCATTCTTTAAGTTTCAGTTGTTAGATAATTCGTTAAGTTGTTACAAAACAAGTCCCTAGTTGTTACTTATTTTGTTGGGCTCGTGTGTTTCCAACTATGGGCCTTTTATTTGCAATTTGGAATGCTATTTCACTTGTAATCTGTTAGGCTACATGTTGTTAAATAGATTTGATGAATATAATTTAAATCTAGATTTTAATTGTTTTAGTGTAAATTGATTTTGTTAAAGTTGTTTCCGTAATAATTGTTTTTGTTAAATGTTTTTTTAAATAGTTCGTAGTACGTATTAGACGATATTTTTACATTTTTTACATGCTTTATGTGCAAGTAGTATAAATACCAATCAACCTTTTATTACCAAAAACAATTAAGTCAAGCGTCAAAACGTTTAATCAATTCGATAAGACCGAGAGAAAACGAACTAAAAACGAAATATTAGTTACAAAGCACGTTTTATATTTTCCATCACAATCAATCCACATTGGCCTTTATTAAAAAGATAGAAAATTTCAAAAATAAGAAAACAAGTAAAGAGATCAAAAACATACCTTATGGTTTTGGAAATGTCATGAATGATTATCACCCTCAAGTTTCACGTTCCCCAAACCAAGCTTAAAAACGAGATCATTGTTATTTTAAGTTAGCAAACTAACACGAACTCATATGGGCCAATTATTCACTTAGACTCCCTTATTCCTAGGTGTATCTCTTAAATTTTATTATTGTCTTGAATGATCACGAGGATGCATTGTTTCACTTATTTCGATAGTTTATTTAGGCCGAAAATAAAGTAGGACGATTTAATCAGTAGTTAGCTAAAAGACAAAATCTTTTAAAACTGCTTCTCGGGACCTCATAAAGTTCATATCTTGGCATAACTTGCTTCACGATTTGAGACCTCTCTCAGACCGATATTTGGCAGTGACTTCATACTTCAAATCTTGAGAGACGTTCTTGAAATTATGGTCTTCTATTCATAATAGGAATTTCTTCACTTGAAGTTTTTGAGAGATTCTTCATATTTGGACCACGACTTCTTCATTTTTCTCCAGTCTTTATTTTGGACTTTGATATACAACGATCCGCCTCCTTTTAGGACTTGGATCTATTTATCCTCATACCTTGTTAGGGCCTTTCTTGATAGACTTCTCCATGATCTTTTGGGGAGTATTTGCTTTTCGTCGTGTGTCTCGATCCTTCATATTGATTTTCAATAAATGATTCTTCACATCACTTTTGGATCTTTAGCAACAAAATGTAGCCCTCATGCCTTGTTAGGTCCTTTTTGGACTCGCCAATCTTCGCATCCCGCTTCAATAAGTTATGCCTTGGCTATGAACTCTAATTAATACCGAGCAACTTTTAAACGATCCTCTGCTAGAAGCTAAGTAACTTTTCAAATCGTACAACCTTATTTATTGCAGATAAATTTATTAACAAGCGATGGGAGAATAGGCTTATAACAACTCACATAAATTAACGAAAGAATACCAAACTTATAATTGACTCTATCATCTCTCGTTCACCACAATTTAAAATCTCAAGGAATGAGACTCGTGGATGCTTAGCCAATTAAATCAAAATTTTTGGTTTTCGAGTCGCCTATAGGATCTTGCATCTTAGACTTTTTCAAGTTTAGAATTCGCATTTTAAAGTTCCCTTGATAAACGACTCTCTAGGATCAATTATAGGAACTTGCGAAAAGTTCTTGTTCTTAACCCGTGAGAGTTAAGACTTTCGTGTTTTAAAGTTCCCTATATAAAAGCCTAGCAAAACTTGACTTAAACACGTTAAGGATACTAGCTTGAGTAAGCTTAGATAAGTGAACTCGGGTTGAGTCAAAAGATTCACAACGTTTGAAAAATTAAAACCACTTTATTAAAATTTATTCTAGCAACGAAATAAAATAACTATAACAAAGGAAAAACTACAAGGCCAAAATAGATCAAAAATTTTGAAAAATGCTGAAAAATCAATTTTCCGGTTAAAATGAGGACAAATACAAGGAAAAGCCCACTTAACTTCGATAGAAGTCCCTCCTACACTTAATATAAGCATTGTCCTCAATGTTTAAGCATGTGGAATTAAACTCCCCTACACTTAGGACATTGTGCACGTTGTTTAAATCTTGCTAAGGAAAGGACAACTAAAGTGATTCCTATTTTAATATTGAAGAATATAAAATAGAGAATCAAAAGAGTTTAGGATAAAACCGGGAAGAAGGGTACACGGGATCACGGTTCGTCAAAAGTCATCAAGAATGTATCTTTGAAAGCTCGAATCCCTGCACATGATAAGAAAGAAAACAACAAACACATACAAGGGTCTCCCCCTATACTTATTATTAAAACAGATAAAGATAGATAGATAATCGGGTTGCCTCCTGAAAAGCGCTTGTTGTTGTTAACCGAGTCACGAGCCTGACTCGTCCCCAAAATTAAATGGTCCATGGGGAAGCCTCGAATGTAATACCGGGATCAAAGACCTTGTCCTCGTTCCCGGAGGAAAATACAACACGGGAGGCTGGAGGATAATTCTTAAAAGGTAGAAAGGTCCTCTCAACATACGAAAAGTATGTGAGATCATGATCCACGGGAGGTGGGGTGGGTAAAGTAGGCAAATTGTCATCCCCCAAATACAATTGATGCTCAGAAAGCGGCAAAGCCGTAAAGGTGTCAATCATGGAATGGTCAATGTTACCTCCCGGGTCAAAGCACTCATCCTCTGTAATGGTGTTAAAAGGAGTGGATGAAAGGTGCTCGGGAGGGGGCCTTGGAACAATACCTTCCTTTAGCAAATTATCAAAAATAATTTCCCCCTCCGTGTCATCATCATCAATACCCGGAGGTATTGAGTGAATGTCGATTTCCTCCATAGTTGTATCATTATTCTCAACTGAAGTAATAGACGGAGGTGAAGATTCTTTGATAGGAGCAGAATTCAACGCTTCAATTTTAGCAATAAGAAGATGAAATTTCAGTAATTTGTCGCGAAGAATAACGTCTTCCACCTCATCTAAAAGACCAAGTTCAGGGGCGAACTTCTCATAAGTCGGAGAGAATAAATCAACATCGCCTTCATCGCCCGGAGGAGAAGGAGAAATTTCAAAAGTGAAATTCTCATAGCATGGAGAAAAATCATCATCTTTAAGAGCGACCTCTTCCGTAAACTCCTCAAAAGTTAGCACATCACAAACCTCATCGAAGAACTTATCAAGACCAAAATCACTAATCTCACTCGATGTATCACAATTCTTAGACGTATTAGGGATATCAAGAGTAGGAGTAGTAATCTCAGAAGATGGGTTGAGATTGTAGATATCATCCCCGTCATCATCATCATAATATACTGGACCATTCCAGTTAGGAGTGATATAATCGACTAACTCCTCCTTGATAACCTCCACATCTTTAAGAAGCTCATGAAGCAATTGCTGCTGATCATCTCCCTGAGTATTTTCAATTAAACCCATTCTATCCCACGCTGTAAGTAAATATTTTGGTGTAGAAAAGAAGGGAAAACGACCAAATTGGCTCAAAAAGGTGTAGGTGGATTTCAAGATTTGGTCACCATCAAGCAAAGGTTGCCTTTCCTGATGCAAGTCAGCTCGGAGTTGAGCTAAACTTTCAAGAATGTCATTCAAAGTAGTGAGTTGTTGGTCAAGACTAATTCCCTGAGAGGATTGATGATTGAGGGTGTGATGTGGGGGTTCAAAGTTATACAAACCGGAATCATAGCACGGAATTGGCTCAAAGATATTCATCGGTTGACAAGAAGAAGCATCGTGAGGGCCCCCACAAATATTGCACCACGGGTATGGAGAAAAACCCGGTGCATTTTGAGGATAAGGATCGTCATATACGGGAGAGGGTGAGAAAGTATTGTACGAGGAGAAGTACGAATTTGTTGAATTGCAAAACGAACAAAATCCAAATTGTGTATTTTCGATATCAGAGCCCCACCGTTCACAAGTACACCATTGACATGTTTGATAACCATGCCATGGTCTCCCACACCGTACGCAAGACGAATCCATGAAGAATTAAAAATAAGAGCGGTAGAGAAAAGAATTAAACACAATAGAGGATAAAGAGGAATATTGTTGGTTGCAAAACTCTCGAAAAAGAAATGCTTTTTATGATTTTTTAATTGTTTTTGTATTTTTGAAATTTTTTTGAAAAATGAAAGAAAAATAATGTTCACGAATGAACGGATCCTAAAATCCAACGCGTCTCTCACTAAAAACTGTTAATCTTAATGAAAAGAGCCGGCAGCGGCGCCATTTAATAACTATGTTTTTGCTAGTTGAAAAAGTTCGTTTTCTCGGTGTCTTAACGAATTGATTTCCAGTTAAAAGTGTGACTCCGTCGTTTTTGGTTAACAAAGAGAAAGTTTTGATTATCTATAACTAATTAAAAAGGTAAATGCGAAATGTAATAAAAATAAACTAAAAGCAATTAACTAATTTAAAACAAAACAATATAAATAATAAAACGCGAATTTAAAACAAAACAATTAATAAAAATAAAACTAAGACAAGGAATTAAAACAAAACCAACTCTATCGGAATCCTCCAATCGGAATAACGATCGGAATGTTGTCACCATCGGAATGTTGTCACGACAAAACCATCGGAATAACAACTCCCCCATCGGAATACACCCATCGGAATCTTCTGTCGGAATGCTAGATCGGAATACAAGAAAAAGACCAACCATCGGAATGTGTAAGTATAAAAGCTATCGGAATAAGACAAAACAAATCTATCAGAATACTGAAAAGATTGAAACCATCGGAATACATAAAAATGAAACCATCGGAATACATGAAAATTAAACCATTGGAATGTGGCTATGAAAATTTCGGCAGCACTTCATTTCAATAAGACCTTAAGCCCCGTCGCAATGTGAGATCGCAATGAGCGATCACAATCCCGATCGGAATAAGGGAATGAAAGCACAAGTGATCGCAAAGTAGAACCACAAATGGTTATTGCGATACAAACAACCGGCGGAATGTGTACAACCCCCAATATTGCGATGGAGCAAAACTTAATCCAAAAATGGGGATAAGCTGAAATTTCAATAAGCAGTGTCAATAAGCACTTGTCAAAAACTCAACAAGGCCAATAATAAGGAGACTCAATAAGCTACGAATGGAAATATTATCAAATCACCAAATAAGCAAACTTTCTAAGATTAACTTTTAAAAGATCAAACTTTTTAAGAAAACTAAAAAGCAATAAGCTCTATATATGAAATAAGCCAAGAAGCACAACAATCTTATAGCCTATACCATATAAAAGCTTAGTAAGAAATCAAAAGTTTAACCTTTTAATTACTAAAACATAAAAATCACACACGAAGTAAAATTCGGATCAAAATCAAAGTGAAATCAAGAAAGGTAGAAAGAGATTGAAGATTAAAATATTGATTAAAGGTAAATAAAGATTCAACTACAAAATGAACTTACTTGGAATTTAAAGGCAAGAAATTTAAGACATGAAATCAAAATGACATGAAAAATAAATGGTGCAAGGAATGAAAAATGGTGGAAAGACTAATTTTGTCAAAATTAGCTAACAACGAGAAATGAAGTGAAATGGGTGCTATATATAGGGAGAAGGGAAGGATGCATGTGTTGCTCCTTCTTTCTTTCTTTCTTCAGGTCTTTTCGTCTTCTAAACTATTCGACTTTTTCGACGTTGTCCCGGGATTGATTAAACACGTCTTGAAAATTCTTCATTAATTAGACTTGGGTTCCTCGGCTTAATTAAACTTCCGTCTTCAGACTTGTTCTTCGATAAATCTTCAGAATAGGTCTTGGACTTCTGTTCTTTTTGCACTCTTAATCTCTTGACTTCGTCTTTTGTCTTTTTCTTCGATAAAAGCCCGTGTTTTCTTTCCTTTTCACTTTTTGGTCCTAAATCACAACAAAAACACAAACCACGCATAATTCCGACATTTACGACATAAAATACACGTTTTGGCTTGGTTATTATTATAATTAAGTGGTAAAAGGATGGGTGTTTTCACACCTATCACCCGCAAAGATCCATGTGCAAAAGATACGGTGGTTCTTGGTTGGTGTCTTCAGCTTTAGGTTTGTATGATTTCTTGGTACTTTTCCCCAACGAACACGCGGAACATAAATGATCCTTTTCGAACTTAAGTTTTGGAAGACCACGAACAAGTTCGTTTTTAGCCAAATGGTTAATAGCATCAAAGTTAAGATGAGATAACCGGCGATGCCACAACCATGACTTGGTCTTAGATGCTTTTGAGAGAAGGCAAACAGGAAAGGCGGCCATCATGTTTTGAATAGACAATGTATAAAGATTATCCCCTCGAGAACCTTTTAACAAATCATTTCCTGCAAGATCGCGAATAAAGCAACTATGTTGTCGAAAAACCACCTCAAGGTTAGAATCGCAAAATTGTCCCACTGAAAATAGATTGTGACCAAGTCCCTCTACATAATAAAACCTTGAAATCGTAACATTCCTAATTTGGTATTCACCATAACCCATGATCTTCGCAATATGGTCGTTGCCGAATTTAACCGTTCCTAGAAACTTGCTGACGAAATTTCTGAGCATCGTGCGGTCTCCAGTCATATGTTTGGAGCACCCGAGTCCAAATACCAAAGAATAATTTGGACGACCTGAAAATATTACCAAACAAAGACGATGTATCGTAATCTAATTGTTCCTCTGAGTTAGCAGGTACAGATGTAATTATCTTAGATTTGCTATCAGAAGAATCTTTAGGCTTCCAAATTTTCTTACTAGTTGTTGGTTTAGACTCTAGTTGTCTAGTATTCTGAGGTACTTTTTGACTTGGGACAGTAACACTGTTACGCACAATTCCTAGGGTGAACTTGAGTGAATTTCTTCCCCGTTGGAATCCATTCAAGGTTGTTCCTAATAGCATACATTTCATTCACGTGATCAACAAGGCATAAATCATGACGCTGAGAAAACCTGCATTCATTACAATTCCAACATTTCGAATTAGAATTCATATTTTGCTTAGGTTTCCACTCAGAGGGAGAACCTTTTGTCTTAGCTACATGATTCATTTTATTTAAAACTGAAATAAAATTCCTAGGGTGAACTTCTACTTTCTTCTTCTCAGTCCTACTAGTGGAAGGCTTGATCCTATCTTTCTTGTCTTGAGATCCATTAGCCTTAGTGGACATAATTACTCCTGTAGAAGCCAAGGGAACATTAGTTACAGATTTTGACTTAGACTTGATGGGTGTATTCAAAATAGGCTTAGCTCCTGGGGTCTTATTGAATGGAGTAATGGCAATGGTGGTTTGTTGTTTAGGTGGTACAGATATCGGTTACCCAATGTACTCTAAGTTTGCTAAACAATCCTGAACGCGATCCACATATAATAAAAGCTCATATAGATGATGACTTGTGGGATCTAGTTCACGCATGTCATCAACGATCTCTCTAGCTATATCTACATGTTCTAAGGAATTTTTCATGTATGTGGCAAACTTAGTTGGACTATTCTTAAATTTGGGTCCCGATATAGCACACGTGGGTTGGGTTTGGAAGCACTAGAGATCGAGGCAGAGATTGTAGCTGGATTATCAACAACTTCTTATCCTTTGAGTTGAAGTGTCTCCTTTAATTCAGCCAAAACCATGTTTTTGTCGATGAGTTGAATATTTAAGTCAGAGATTTCCTCGCTCTTACGGTTCAGTTTGTCAACAAGTGAATTTTGCTCTGTCGCATTAAACGCGAAGCGATTTTATAATGAACCATAAATTTGTGAAAAACCCTGCTTTACTTTATCAAGCTCCCCTATCATAGAAGAAATTCTATCTTCTAGGGCATGATTCTTAATCTCTGCAGCCTCTAGTTCCAATTTCTCTGCTACTGATTCTCTCTTCAGTCTCATAATTTCTTCCTCTAAAGCCTGATCTACCTGAATCATCTTGTCACTTGTCTCAGCGGAGTTTTCACAATCATTTGTTTTTGAAAGAGTTTCATTTTTAGATTAATTTTCAATCTTAAGAGATATACAATGTTGTTGAAGCTCATTAATACTTTTTGAAAGTGTGTTATAAGAATCTTGAAGCTTTAAAAATTCAGTCTTGGATTCATGACAAGAATGATTATCTACATTAATCACAGGCTCAACAATATTCACAGATATATCATGCACATCATCACATTTATTCACAGTAGATGAAAGCTCATGAGCATATTTAAGAGTAACAACTTGCATCACTTCGAGAACAAGAACAAGAACAACGATACTCCATGTAATAGCTCGTAGTTTAGTTAACTTTCTTTATTTATTAAACAAGAACAAGCCTAGCCTACAACATGTGTAGGCCGGCCCAAAATGTAAGCCCAAGCCCATGACAAGGGCTTGGGTATATAAACCCTCTCCTTTGATGGAGAGGGGTGTGGTTTCATATTTTTCACATAGTAAACATTTCTTTCTCTCTCTAGCTTTGTGTGAAATCCACCATCTCTCTATCTCTTTCTCTCTCTAGAAACATAAGCAAGATTTACAATCCTACAAATGGTATCAAGAGCCATGGGATGATTGTATTGTTCATGTGTTTGTGTTCTTGATTCATACGCCATTTTTGATCCATTTTCACACGTCCAAAATTTTTTTTTGTGTTTTTGATGGTTTTTTCTTGATACAAATCTTCTACATAGTTGTGGTAGGGATTTGGTATAGTTACTTTGGCTAAAAACACAAAAATTTTGGGTGTTTTGATCATTTTTTGGCTTAAAATCACGAATTGGTTGAGTTTTGTCCGAGAAAAGTGGAAAATATTCCGATCTGGTCATCGGAAATGGGTTTATAGTACATTCCGATCAGTGTAATCGGAATAGGGTTTAGGTATTCCGATCACAGCATTCCGATTGGTATTCAGATTGGTATTCCGATTGGTTTTCAGATTGGTATTCAGATTGGTATTCAGATTTGGTATTCCGATCACAGCATTCCGATTGGTATTCAGATTGGTATTCCGATCACAGCATTCCGATTGGTATTCAGATTGGTATTCCGATCACAGCATTCCGATTGGTATTCAGATTGGTATTCCGATTGGTATTCCGATTGGTATTCAGATTGGTATTCAGATTAAGTATTCCGATTAGGTTTTCCGATAACTCATTCCGATCATCATTCCGATCACTATTTCGATCACTATTCCGATAACAAAATTATTCCTTAAAAAATTTCGACTTGGAATTTTTGGTTTATTGAGAACATATTTCGACTTGGAATTTCGTGTGTAATTTTGACTTGGAATTTTTGGTTTATTGAGAACATATTTTAGGGGATTTTAACATTGTTTCTCGACTTCTTCTCACAACAACAAACACATTTACTTTCTTTCATTGATCGATCAAAGTTTGTAAATCTTAACTTACTAAAATGGAGTACACATCTCTTACGGATAAGTCCATCCTCTCGGGTACGGATAATCGTCCACCAATGTTGGTGAAGACTATGTATGAGGAATGGGCTTCCCGAATGGAACTTTATATGTTGAACAAGGAGAATGGACATCTCATTTGGGCATCGGTGCTCAATGGACCATTAGATTATGGTACAGTGACGGAAGGTACGACTACTCGTCCTCGCAAAACGGGTGAGTTGACTGGAGATATGAAGATTCAAGATAAATGTGATAAGTATGCTACAAACATCATTCTCCAAGCCCTTCCTCCAGATGTCTACAAACTCGTCAGCAAACATAAAGTTGCCAAAGAGTTATGGGATAGAATTCGTGTTCTAATGCAAGGCACCTCGTTAACTAAACAAGAACGAGAGTGTAAGCTTTATGATACTTTTGATAAGTTTGCCTATGTGCCAGGGGAGACTCTGAATGATTACTATCTGAGATTTACCCTATTGTTGAATGAGCTCAATATCTATGGCATGACAATTCCTACCTTTCAATTGAACACCAAGTATTTGAACACTCTTCCTTCTGAATGGAAAAAATACGTGACGGATGTTAAATTGGCTAAGGACTTGCATAACACCAATGTGGATCAACTTCAAGCTTTTCTTCAACAACACGAATGCCATGTGATCGAGGCTCGGTTGTCTACACCTCAAGTTCATGATCCACTTGCAATGTATGCTTCTCAACAAAACATGGCTTATACTTATCAACAACCATCATACTTGCAGCAGCCACCACCACACATCTATCAGCAACCATCCTATCAACCACCAATGATGCCACAACAAGAATATCAACAAAGTGTTCATCAACAATCTTTTCCACAGCAACCACAATATCAGACATCACCATCACAAGCCAACACTTCTCCAATGGGCTATACTCCTCAGCAAGGATATTTTCCAATAGAAGCACAACCAGCACAGGCTTTTTACTCTAATGAACTTCCACCAATCCAAGCACCGGTCTTTACTCCAAATGATACGCCAGCTGATGTTCTAAACCATCTCACTGCTTACTTGTCAAAACTTGTTGCTACTAGAGGATTTCCACCAACAAACAATCAGCTCCGTACCTCTTCAAATCCTCGACAACAAGCCACTGTTCAAGATGGTCAAGTGACGGTGCAACCTATTCAGGGAAGGCAAAATGCATATGGACCTCCTACAAGGACTGGGAACAATCAAGCTGTGAATTCTCAAGCTAATGGAAATGGAAGCCCCATTGGTCCTAAGAAGGTTGTGACTTGCTACAATTGCCGAGGACAAGGTCATATGGCTAGGGAATGCACTCAGCCGAAAAGGAGAAGGGATGATGCATGGTTTCGTGAGAAGATGTATTTGGTTGATGCTCAGTCTAAGGGGAAGATTTTGGATTCAGAGGAGTTAGCATTTCTTGCAGACCCAGGGGCAGCAGATACTGAAGGCATTGCAGTTGTCTCCACTTCTAATGCAGCTTATCAAGCGGATGATCTTGATGCATACGATTTGGATTGTGATGACATTCACTCTGCCCAAGCTGCTCTCGTTGCTAATCTCTCTCACTACGGTTCTGATGTCATCAGTGAGGTACCAACCACATCCAATAATATTGATGATAACCAACATCAAGTTGGGCATGAAAATGACAACCTCGAACAGCATTCGGGAACTAGTAACTCAAATGATGTGGTACCCAATTCTACACATTTGAGTGAACCTCAACCAAATGCTGCGACGGGTATAGAATCTTATGCTCAACATGATTTGGTAATGGTGCCTAAACATATTATTGATCAAATGCATATAGCCCTCAGACAATCCGTAGATACGAATTCCACCCTAACTGCTGAGCTTGCGTTGCATAAAGAAAAGGTCAAAACTTTTGAAATGGTCCCTCAAGCAGAGAAAATAACATGTTCTGAATTTGACCAATTTCGTTTTGAAAAAATTGAACACTTGAAAGAAATAGAATCATTAAAAGCTAATCTTTCTAATGAATTAAAAGAAAAGGAGTCGGTTGTCAATGATTTTCAGAAACTTAAAATGGATTTCGAAACTCTCGAGTCTAAAAAGGTTGAATCAGAAATTAATGCCACCAAACTTCTTAAATTCAAAGAACAACAGCTTTTAAAACAATACGCTTCCACAGAAAAGGTTCATCTTTTAACTAAATCATTTAAAGACTTCGAACTTAAGCGTCTTCAAGATTTACCACCTAATCCCGGTTACGCAAAACAAGCTCAGGAATATATTCCCGTCTTTATGATATGACCATAATTGGCAAATCCAAAGAAGCACCTTTTGTTCGTAGTTCTGACGAGACACAGTCACTTGCGGATGAAACTCATTCTAAAATGCTTTCAAAATTCCATACAATTGATTATGATCAACATAACAAAGATCAATTTTCTAAAAAGACCCGCATTCGTTTACAAAAGGAATTAGCTGAATTGACAGTTCTTGTGCCCCAAAGTTTGTCAAATGAAAACCCTCCTAGTACGTCTCCTACACTTGTCAAAAAGGATTTAACGAAGTTAATTCCACCGGTAAGTAAGCCGTCCGTTAACTTAAATGCGGTACACCAACACTTAGCCGATTTTGACAAGGTCATTTTGGAACGTACGACGGCTTAGGCCATAACGGAAGGTGAATGGAACTTTGAGCACACTAGAGCTGCGTTCCGAGACAAAATTATTCCGTTTGTAAAGAATGTTAAAGCTTGTCTTAGTAATCTTGATCAGGATTTGTATTTGGAAATAGAAGAAGTTAAACGTGTTTTCAATGAAATGGATGATGCTTATGAAAACAGTTTACTTGAAATAGAACGAGTTTCACGCCAAAATGATCAGCTTCTGAAGCAAGTGATGTCTCATGATATTGTTTCCGTCTGTGTGAATAAACGTGTTGATAATGATTCTACTATGCATAATATTGAAACTGTGGATAATGTGGTAGATAGTACTTGTCACGAATCTGACGCTGAATTTTTAAAGCTTCAAGATTCATATTCTTCGCTTTCAAAACGTTTTGATGAGATTCAAACACATTGTATTTCGCTTGAATGCAAGAAACAATTTATTCAAGAAATCTTTGAAACGTCATTCGAAGGTGTTAATATCGATGATGCAAATTTTGAAAAGAATTTTCGATTGAATTTACAATCAAAACAGCGTCAGCCAAGTGACAAAGTTGCTAACTCTTTGCCGATAGACATAGAGAAATCTAAGGAGCTTAACTGTGTGAACGTACTTGAGGCCGCTGAGAATTTTAAACTTGATCTAGATAATCGAGTTTCCAAGATTTTGTCCAAAGTTGATAACTTAAAACAGATAAATACACGACTCTTCGATTCAGTAAAGCCCGCATGTGTTGATACCACTGCACTGAATCAATCATTGATTGAACAATTGAATCAAAAGTCGGTGGAAATATCTGATTTGGGGGAACAAATTTGTGATAAGAATCTGGTCTTGGCTGAGTTAAAGGAAACACTTCGTATTGTAAAAGGTAAGAATGTTGTGGATAACGCAGCCACGGTCTCAGCATCGTCCTCTAGTGCAATCAAAAGGAACCTTATTGCCGTCACACCACTTAACAAGGGCCCTAGTACTAAACCATCTCAAACTTTGGTCACTAAAGATAAGGCGGAATCAAAACCAGCTTCTAATATTCCCGTGTTGCCTTCTACAGGAGTAAGCACCACTACTAAGGCTCAAAGATCTAAGCTTAAGAGAAACAAGAAGAATGATAGGATCTTGCCCCCATCTAGTAGTCAAGTGAAGAAGAAAGTAGAAGCCCATCCTAGGAATGTTATTTCTTTTTTGAATAAAAAGAATCATGTAGCTAAACCTAAAGGCTCTGCGGTTGTGCAGCGTTCTAAGCCTACTGTGAATTCTAATTTGAAATGTTGGAATTGCAATGAATGTATGTTTTCTAGTCGTCATGATTCTTGCCTTATTGATCATGTGAATGAGATGTATGCCCGGAAAAATGGATTAGAATAGAAACCGACTGGGAAAGTGTTAACCCAAGTTGGTTGGATGTGGCGCCCCACTGGTAGAACTTTCACTATAGTAGGAAATACGTGCCCTTTAACTAGGATCACTCCCACTACAGCGAAGAAAGCGTGCCCTTTAACTAGGAGTACCAAGGCTACCAAAACACAAGCGTGTCCTTTAACTAGGAACACCAACACTACTGTAGGAACAAAGTGCCCTTTAAATAGGTCTACTCCCACTGTAGTGCCCGCGAATAATCCAAAACCTAAGAAAGTTGGAACAGTAAAACCTGTTAGTGCTAAAACTCAGATTAGAAAACGCGGGAAATCTAAGGGTCACAAAAATGTTAGCAATTCTGATAATTCTATATCTGTATCTGCTAACACTCCGGAACCAATAGTTTCCAATGCATTGTCTACTGTTGTTATTGAAAACAGGTGGTCCAAATTGTTCTCTGGTATTTGGACTCTGGTTGCTCCAAGCATATGACCGGAGATCGCTCTCAGCTCAGAAATTTCGTCAGCAAGTTTCTTGGTACGGTTCGATTTGGAAATGATCATATTGCAAAGATAATGGGTTATGGTGAATATCATATTGGGAATGTTATAATTTCGAGAGTGTATTATGTGGAAGGTCTCGGTCACAACTTATTTTCTGTGGGACAATTTTGTGATGCAAACCTAGAAGTCGCTTTTCAAGAACATACCTGCTTCATTCGTAATTTGGAAGGGGTTGATTTATTGAAAGGTACTCGAGGGAATAATTTGTATACTTTGTCTCTACAAGACATGATGGCCGCTTCTCTAGTATGTCTTCTCTCCAAAGCATCGAAGACTAAGTCATGGTTATGGCATCGACGGTTATCTCATCTTAACTTTGACGCTATTAATCACTTGGAGAAAAACGAACTTGTTCGTGGTCTTCCTAAACTATCATTTCACAAGGATCATTTGTGTTCCGCGTGTAAATGGGGAAAAGCACTAAGAAGTCTTACAAACCCAAGACTGAAGACACCAACCAAGAGAAACTTTATCTGTTGCATATGGATCTTTGTGGGCCAATGCGTGTTGAAAGTCTTAGTGGCAAAAAGTACATCCTCGTCATTGTCGATGATTACTCTCGGTTTACATGGGTGAAATTTCTTAAAGCAAAAAATGAGGCACCTAAATTCATCATCAGATTTCTCAAGATGATTCAAGTGCGTCTCAACACTACTGTCCGACGCATTCGTACAGATAATGGAACCGAATTTGTGAACCAAATCTTGCGTGATTATTATGAAGAAGTTGGCATATCTCATGAAACATCAGTTGCACGCACTCCACAACAAAACGGTGTCGTTGAAAGGCGAAATCGCACACTTATGGAAGCTGCTCGAACGATGTTAATTTACGCAAAGGCTCCATTGTTTTTATGGGCAGAAGCAGTATCTACCGCAGTGTACACCCAAAACCGGTCACTAATTCGTAAACGTCATGGTAAAACACCTTATGAGCTTCTCCATGGAAAAGTACCAGATTTATCATATCTTCATGTATTTGGTTCTCTTTGCTATCCAAATAATGATGGTGACAATTTGGGAAAACTTCAACCAAAGGCTGATATTGGTATTTTCATTGGTTACGCACCCGCAAAGAAGGCATACCGAATCTACAACCGTAACTCTCGCAAGATCCTTGAAACTATGAATGTTGATTTTGATGAGCTGGCAGCAATGGCTTCTGAGCAAAGCAGCTCTGAACCCGCACTTCATGAAATGGGACCCAGTAACATTAGCTCTGGTCTTGTCCCAAACAACCCTACTTCATCATCATTTACACCACCTACTAGGAAGGAATGGGATACGTTGTTTCAACCGTTCTTTGATGAATTCTTTACTCCTCCAAGTAGTGTTGCTCCAGAACATGAGGTAATAGATCCGGTAACCGAAGTTGTCGCTCCAGCAACTGTTGCACAATCAGACACATCTGCACCTACAATTGGTCAAGATATACCTTCAACGAGTAACTCTCAACCAACACATGTAACAACTACCCACGTCATGCCTATTGATGATGAAGAGGATGATGATGATCACGATTTGGAATTCGCTCAAATGCGTGAACTTCCATTCTTTGGTGTACCTATTCCCGACCCTAATCAAGCCGGGTCGTCCACCTCAGAGGAAGCTCCTTCTACAGTTTACTCCAATCCACAGATTCGTGAACATGACAGCAAGTGGACAAAGGATCATCCTATAGATTCTATTATTGGTGACCCTAATCGTCCAGTATCCACACGAAGTCAGCTACAAGAAAGTGCAATGTTTTGTCACTTTGATGCTTTTCTCACTGAAGTTGAACCTAAGACATGGCAACAAGCTTTTACTCAATCCTGTTGGATAGAAGCTATGCAAGAAGAACTTAACGAATTCATACGTCTTGATGTTTGGGAACTTGTCCCATGCCCGGATCAAGTGCAGTTACTCACTTTGAAATGGGTTTACAAGGTGAAACTCGATGAGTTAGGCGGAATATTAAAGAACAAAGCTCGTCTCGTAGCTCGTGGATACAAGCAATTATTGGGCATCGACTTTATGGAATCCTTTGCACCTGTTGCCCGTTTGGAAGCTATTCGACTATTCCTCGCTTATGCAGCCCATATGAATATGATCGTCTATCAAATGGATGTGAAGACGGCATTTCTTAATGGTGAACTCAAGGAAGAAGTCTATGTTCAACAACCGGATGGTTTTGTGAATCCTAATTATCCTAATCATGTGTATAAGCTTAAGAAGGCTCTCTATGGGTTAAAGCAAGCTCCTCGCACATGGTATGATCTTTTGTCACAATTCCTCATTACGCAAGGCTTCACTAAAGACAAGGTGGATCCTATGTTGTTCATTCAGAAACGAGGTAAAGATATGATTATGGTACAAATATATGTTGATGATATTATATTTGCAGCCTCGACCCAAACCTTATCGGATGAGTTTGGGACACTCATGTCTTCCAAGTTTAAGATGTCAATGATGGGCAAGGTATCATTCTTCCTAGGTCTTCAGATATCTCAGTGTCCCAGAGGCATCTTTATCAATCAATCCAAGTATGCCCTTGAATCGCTTAAGAAGTATAAGATGGAATCTTGCGACCCCGTGGACACTCTAATGGTGGAACGAACTAAGCTTGATGCAGATCCACATGGAGTTGCCGTTGATCCAACACTGTATCGTGGAATGATCGGTACTCTTCTGTATATCACAGCTAGTCGACCTGATCTTCAGTTTGCTATATGTATGTGTGCCAGGTATCAAACTAGGCCTACTGAGTTACACTTAGCTACTGTTAAAAGGATCTTTCGATATCTTAAAGGAACCATTAATCGGGGACTTTGGTATTCAAAGGACTCTTCTATTGCACTAATGGCATATGCAGATGCGGATCACGCGGGTTGTCAAGATACAAGGCGTAGCACGAGTGGAACTTTGCAACTACTAGGAGATCGACTAATCAGTTGGGCATCGAAAAGGCAGAAAAGTGCTGCAATTTCAAGTACGCAAGCAGAATACATAGCTATGTCCGGTTGCTGTGCTCAAATTCTTTGGATGAGATCGCAATTAACCGACTATGGTCTAGGTTTCAACAAGATTCCGATGTACTGCGACAACAAGAGTGCCATTGCCTTATGCTGCAACAACGTCCAATTCTCTCGGTCAAAGCATATTGACATTCGCTACCATTTCATCAAGGAGCAAGTGGAAAATGGAGTAATAGAGCTTTACTTTGTCCGATCTGAGTATCAATTGGCGGATATTTTCACGAAGGCTTTAGATCGAGCTCGAATTGAATTTTTGGCCGACAAGCTAGGAATGAGAACCTTCTCGCCTGAGACTCTAAAGGAACTAGCAGATGAAGCGAAAGAATAGTCTTGGTAAAACTATTATTTGTATCCTTGGTGATCATTTGTATATATTGTTTATATTTTTATCCACAAAAGCAAAATACAAAAATATAAAACCATATAAAAACCATAAAAACGGAAAAATCTAGAAAAATCCAAAAATATTTTTACTTTATTTTTCTAAGGCATGTCTTTTGGTACGATAATATTTACGGCCTTAGAAATGTTGATTAATATCGACACGGCGCCATAAATAGAGTTCGTACAAAAGTTGTAAATATTTCATAAAACATGCCTAGATAGCTTGTAGTTATTTCTGACTGCAACCCGGTTTTCACATTAAAGTCAGGTATTTCTTATGAAAGCTTTGGCTAACAACGGGAATTAATTTTCTCGGGCTAGGTTTACTTTAAAACCTTGTAAGGGATCAAGTTTACTTTATAACTTGGTCTAACACAAATATATGTACGTTTCAGTGCATTTATTTGTTAAAACAAGAGAAGTCTTGTTTTTATGAAGCTATCATCTCTACAACCATACTATCTACAATTGGTATCTACATACTCGACGATGCGACTACTCAACCGATGACTACAGCTCTTTCAATAGAACACGGGTCAACAATTGAGGGGGAGCAATTGTCAAGCATTCAGAATCTTCGATGCCGAACGTGCCAAGTTCACAAGTTGGTGTCAAGACAAGAATACCAATCGTACATGTGGTGTCAAAAGATGACTTCAGACGTGACGAGGCGACCAACATATGCTGACAAGAACCATTTGATCTTATCATATGATGTTCTCATCTATCAGGTCCAACCTAGTCAATTCTTTTTTTAATGGTGAATCTGTGATTATGCTACAAATCGATATCATATCTCATACATTTGATATCATGAAGAAGAAATGGACTTGCATTTTTCTTCCCAAAACCTTTGTTAAAACTTCATTAAATCAATTGATATTAAAAACATCGATTGAGTTAATATTTTTAATATGGGGGAGAAAATGTGATTTAATATGGGATATTATCACAAATGGTTTGACTTAATGTGCTGGCTCATCCCGACATGTGCAAAATGTTTTCGAATATCGTGGCATATGTTAAGGGGGAGCAAAATGGATTTGCACATCAAAATGGATTTTCATGGTGACATATACTTACCCAAACCTCATTTAATTCACGACGATGAAGATTGTGGTGACATAAGGATGGTAGGATTGGTTAAGTCCTATGATTCTTCCAGAACCGGAGGAATCTTCCCAAGGACATTCCATAGCTAGAAATAGTAGTCCTTAGGAAAGTTGGAGAAAGATCGTGAACGTAGCTGAATGCCGACCAAGTACTTAAGTTAGCACTGGAACAATCACAACAAGGTGCTAGTTATGACGTATTGGTAAGCATTGAAGGGGTTGAAGAATGAAAAAGAATTGTAAAGACAAAGGGTGTAAAGAAAGAAGCCCTCCTTACAACTTTAGGCAGAAACCGGGTCAATACATATGCTATTAAGGTCATTGTTTAATGATTCTTGATATTGAATACAGACATCATGGACCCAGTGATGCAATGCACAACCCATCCCAGCTAACTCAGATATCTCTCAAAAGGTATTCGTTTTAATCACACGGAGACAACACATTATCTATTGATTTATTCACTCCAAATAAATTGGTATTGAAATGGTGGCACTCCTCTCCAGCCTCCGATCACTAAAATCCAAAATGCACGATCGAGTCTAGAGCCATTTGAGATCATCAAATATCTCATTAGGACACACTTTCATATTTACTTGCTTCTTCACACACTGTGAAAAGTAAGAAAGTTCTTAAGAGTCCTACGCAAAATCTTCATGATCTTGCCTGAACATCCGAGTAATACGAAAGTATTTAAAATGAAGATGGAAATCCTTTTTGAGCGAATATCAAAAAGCTCATGGTAGGTGATTTGTGCGATTCTTTATGAATCAAACTTGTGATAACTGGAAAGCAACAGCTGTTTAATTCTTAACTGAATTTAAACACGTTCTAGGCCTCTATGCAATATCTCAGTGATCTTGCCAGAACACTCAGAGTGATACCTTAGTGTTCACAGTGATGAGTGGAAATCCTTCTAGTGTTAACCTCAAACAGCACTTGGTAGGTAACTTGCAAGATTCTATACGAATCAAGCTCGTGACAACTGGAAAGCAACGATGGTGCGGTTCTTAATTGAATTTCACTTGTTCCAGGAACATGAATTGACGGCTTCAAATCATGCGGATACTTTTATCCAAATGATTCACTCTTTACGTTCGCAGTCAGCTTTGGACGGTCGAGTAAAGAGAACGGGTTTACCCGCGAAATCCTGTCAGGAAGTTACTTAATTGAAACTATCCGTCACGGGTACGATATCTAATATCGTCCAACGGTCTTCACCGACCGGAGGTAAAATGCTACAGAATTAGAATGAAATGTTCAAAGCCATTTCGTTCGTGTCTACTTATGTTGCGGCATTTGAAGACGGTGGCGTTGCGGGAACCAAGAAGAAGTCGTTCCCGCATGCTTATACTTTATGCACTTAATGTCTCATCTAATTCAAGAAAGCCTAAAAGTTAAGTCTTCCGCTGTTTCAAACTCTGAAGCTTTCAAGAATTACGAAGGTATAAGTATGTGGGACGTGAGGTCACGAAGAGGCAAAGATCACAAGTGATGGATGCACGAGATCAAGGCAAGATATTGATGCTCAAAGATTGATATCAAAGATCACATCAGCATGTTCACCAGAAAAGAAAAAGAAAAAGAAAGACGAAGACTACGAGCTCAAGACAAGCATAGTATGCTAGGTTTATTTTATTATTGTAACTCGGGTAACGCCCTTGTTTGGAGTGACCTCCCTTAGGGGGAGATTGTTGGAAATACGTTTTACGTATTAAGAAGGATCGGTCACTCCAACGATACTCCATGTAATAGCTCGTAGTTTAGTTAACTTTCTTTATTTATTAAACAAGAACAAGCCTAGCCTACAACATGTGTAGGCCGGCCCAAAATGTAAGCCCAAGCCCATGACAAGGGCTTGGGTATATAAACCCTCTCCTTTGATGGAGAGGGGTGTGGTTTCATATTTTTCACATAGTAAACATTTCTTTCTCTCTCTAGCTTTGTGTGAAATCCACCATCTCTCTATCTCTTTCTCTCTCTAGAAACATAAGCAAGATTTACAATCCTACACTATATGTTCTAAGAATCGGTCATATTCGGATAAAATCTTTTCTTTTTCAATTAAATGTTGTTCATAAGCATCATCCATTTCATACAAAACTTTTTGAACTTCACCAATTTCAAAACTTAGATTACCCGCTAGATCATAGACTCAATTTTTAATATGGTTCACAAACGGAACGATCTCTTTCTCAAACACCGTTTTCATGTGTTCGAAAGCCCATTCTCCAGCGGTTAGAGCCGCTGAAGTCGTACATTCTAGGATGACCTTGTCAAACTCGGTAAGGTATAGCTCAATCTCTTCCAAGCTGAGCTTTACCATACTTACCGGTGGAAGATTCTTATGAATTTCCTTCGGTTCGTCCGAGTTAACGAGTGTAGGAATTATACTAAGGCATTATCTAGTAGGCATGAAAGTGGATGTTTGGATAGATCTCTTTTTCATATTAAATCGAGTTCTAAGATCTATTTTAGCATTTGTTGCATTCATTTGAGCATAGTCATATTCAGGATATGTAGGAAGTAATTTTAAACGATTCTCTTCATATGGTGTCATGCTCTCAGATTCATTCAAGAACACAATCGGATCTAATACCAATCCTAACTTGGTTGCATCATAAAGTCGTGGGTTGTGGTGAAATGCTTGCTTTGCATACCCCGGGTTAGGTGGTAGGTCTATTAGACGTGATAGATTGAACTCTTGAAAAGAAGAATGAAACAAGTGTACTAAATGTGAAGCAACATATTGTTTTAAAAACAAAATTTCAGTCTTTTTAACTCTCTCAGACGCCTTAATTTCCGTTTCAACTCTTTTAGACTCGAGAATTTCGAAAGCCATTTGAAGTTTTTGAAAATTATTAACGACTGATACTTTTTCTTTGAGTTCTTTCGAAAGATTTGCTCTTAAACTCTCAATTTCTAGCAGATTATCCATTTGGACTTGCCTAAACCTATCAAATTCAGGATTGGTTAAGGTAGTGGACACTGGAGTTAATTCTAAGGTTTTAACCTTTTCCTTATGCAAAGCAAGATCGGCAGATAAAGTCTGATTAACACTGAGGGTTTCAAAGACCGCATTATTCATTTGGCTAAGCAAAGATGCCGATACCATAACCAAATCAGGTTGAGCAGACGAATTGGTAGTCGTAATAGCTCCCGTTTGTGGTTCACTCAAAGTCTGGGGACTTGCATTGATATTGCTATCATTGTTTGTCTCCTCGATTGAGTTACTAACCACCGGAGGCTGTTCCGAATACTCAGACACTTGCTCAACTTGATAAGGTACAATACTAGTATCTGTAGCAGTATTTGGTACCTCAGAAATTGTATCAGCTCCATAAAGTGAAAGATTTTCCATGAGAGCTGCTTTGGCGGTATTGAGATCATCACAGTCAGAGTCGTATGCATCCAAATCATCACATTGATATGCGGCATTGTTTGTGATGGCTGCTGTGAGACCGTCAGTGTCCGCTACTCTCGGATCTGCGAGAAATGCCAACTCTTCTTCATCGAGCTCACGTCCTTGGGCTTGAGCATTCACCAAGTAGATCTTCTCCTGAAACCATGTGTTGTCCCTTTTCCTCTTGGGCTGCTTACACTCTCGGGCCATTTGCCCTTCCCCTTTGCAGTTGTAGCATATAATCACCTTCGTTTTGCCAGTGCTATTACCTCTTGTAGCAGCAGTGTTAGATGAACGTGAACCAGTAGTAGAAGAATTGGATCTCCCCTGAAGTGGTTGCACCATGACTCTACCATCCTGAATTGTAGCATGTTGTCGAGAGTTAGAAGAGTTCGTTATGTAACACTCTCATTTTTCGTATCGGTACAGCGGAAGGGTCTTTCAGAGTGTTACGGGATAGCACAATAACTCCAATCATAGACAACACATAAACATGGTTGTACAAGGTTTAACAAACATTCATTCGATAAAAAGTTTCAAAAGTGTACAACAGGTCCCAAATTATACAGGTCATTAAGTTTACAAAACACAGATCGAATGAACATTTTTAATATTAAGTGTGGGCCATCAGAGTCGATCTCCATCCGGATTACCTTCAAGCACCTGAGATAGAAAACATGCAAAAATCATATCAGCGAATGCCGAGTGAATTCATAGAGTTTAATGAAAACCGTTATATAAAACAATCATTTACATTCATTTAAAATCAGAACACAAGTATAATATCGGAAGTAAGTCCACATATTGCTAGTCAGGCAATATATATCAAGCATGCATCTGAAACCGTCCATGAGACCGTAGTCTCTATATTACTGTAACACCCCCAAATTTATACAACTCAGTACAGCGGAAGACTAGTTGGTGTTACGGGATAGCACATTACTCACATCATAGACAACGCATAAAAATCGCGTCGTTTAATAATAAATCATTTCCATTCATAAACATCAAAGTTACATCGGTCCCAAGTCATTATATTTCATACAAAGTTTTACAAAGTATTTGAATGGAAAAATATTGTTTAAGTGTGGGCCATGAATTCTTGTCGTCTTCCCGAGAATTACCTTCAAGTACCTGAGATAAAACATGTTAAAAGAAAAGGTCAGCGATAACGCCGAGTGAATTCATAGAGTTTAATAAAATCCATCAATATAATATCAGTATAAAATTATTACTGAAAATCATCTTGTACAAATCATTTTAATAGGCCATAAAATAGCCAAAGTCGTTTTATACAAATCATTATCGAAAATCATAATATAGGCATTTGCCTTAAAAATCATTATACGAATCATTGTCGTTAAAAACACCATACAATACGTTTTGCAACGTTGTATAGATCAAATAAAAACCGTTATATGAATATGGTTATATAAAACCAAAACACGAACATAATATCAATAGTATGACCCTGTATTGCTAGTCAGGCAATACATCGTAATTCGAAGCGTCTAATATTATTTTGTAAACTTGGATTATTATAAGCCGCATGACATTGTTACCTTACTAAACCAAAACGGGTAGCTAACCCGATACCAATTTTGCCCATCTAAAGTAGCGTGTCGTCACAAAGGTCACGCTATGGAAATCTTCTCATACATAAATTCGCTTACCAATCAATGTGGCACGACGGGGATCAACCGTCAAGGCGCGAACTGGGGTGATCGTCCTCAAATAGTACTATTAAATGTATAAGCGTCTACCAAATCCCGGTAGTTCACAATTCATGCTAATGGGACTTTTAGTGACATAACCTAACTTTAATAATCCATTTTTATTTCATCTATCGGGTCCATTAATCATTTATCGGGTCATACAAGCGGGTCATTCAATCATTCGGGTCCAAAATCAATAAACAAACAATCGGGACAAATGGTGTCCTATTTTATAAAACTAACATGTTATCTCCCTCGCGGGTTATAAAAACATTTATAAAAACATTTAAAAGAGTGCGAGGCTATGAACTCACGTTGATGTGGGAAGGCGGGTTGTCGGCAATTCGGACGTACGGTACGTGCTTCAATCACGAAAACCTAGACAAATAATACTCGTCTTAGACTCATGTCCAATGACTTTATAAAAATAACAATTATGTATACATATGATGATTATATATATATGATGATCAAGTGGGTTTACATATTCTCGTTTACTCATTTTTAGTGTTATATGTCGATAACTTTTATACTAGTTTACTAGTTTCACCTATTTACGTGTTTTAGGTCCAATAAGCCTATTTTAAGTTTATTAACTTGTATTACTCCATTTCATACTTATATTATCAGTATATATACTTTCCATGTTGGGCCCAAATGGGTTAAGCCCAATAAGTTCTTTTTACAAGTTTTTATCTTATTTAGTCCAATTATTAGTCTAAGTATTAGTCCAATATGTTTACTTAGCTCGTTAATGTCCGTATGCCTTAAAGTTCGGGTTTTATCGGTTTTTACTTGTTATACATGTCTATATATCAGTATATTAGTTTTATAAAGTTTACATTAGACGGGTCCAACCATCTAAGTTTTATTTAACAAAAACGTTAATTTTACGGTATTAGCCGAAAAAGTCGTAAAAATCATGTTTATAGTTTTATAACTTATAAAACTTAACAAATTATCATTTTTATAAAATTTCCACTTATTTAACCTTTTATATATTCATATAAATAAAATCCATAAGTTAGTGGGTTTTAACTTTACATTTTATACAATATAATTTTGAGTGCTTATATAATAGTATTATACTTTATTTTCCAAAATCTGATTTTTATCTTCACTTTCACCAAAACTGCCTTATCTTGAGTTCTATATGGAGATAGAAGCTCAAATTTTTATCACATAAACTACATGATATGTGATACATTTAACTCTTCTATAGCTACTGTTGAATCATCTTCTAAATATTTTCTAAAAATCGTCCAAAACAGTAACCTCAGATTTATACCCTAAACTTGTTTTGATCATATCTCACTCATTACAATGATTCCATTGCATGGCCAATTCTCACATGTGTACAAGACATATAGCTTACTGTAAATACATTCTACTTCATCATTTTATCAGTCCATGACCTGTTTCTTTACTGTTTTATACAGCCAACAAATTTAACCAAGATTTTAACCTTGTTTCTTATGGTTTTTCACCTTTTTAATCATGTTTATCAACACCAAATCCCCATATAACATTTTTATCATCATATAATCATCATATACATATACATTAGGAAATAAAATACATGTTTACATAATCAAAATAACAAGAAGATGAGGAGAACATCTTTATACCACCAAGGTGATGAAATGATGAGTTTTTGGATGAACAAGACTTGGTTTTGGGTAACCAATCTTATGTGATATCAACACCACTTCTAGGATCACCAAGTATTTGTAGATTCCTCCAAAAATCAGCCCTTGTTCTTCATGAAAACTCCTTGAGAAATCATCCCCAAACTCCCTTGAAAACTCCTTTTTACATGTTAAGATCACCTCCAATCAATATAGCTTGAAGAGGTTTCCATCATATGTGTGTATAACACCAAATATTGTGGTTGAAAATTGATGAAAATGGATGTTTTAGGGTGACATGGGACGAATTTTAGAGAGAGATGAGAGAATGAGAGTGGTTTGCATGTAAAAATGAAGTCTATGGTTCTTGTTTAGTGGTTTTGTGGTTTGAAGTTATGAGTTAGCTTACTTTGTAAGCTTAGCTAACAAGTGTAACACTTGTTAGTTATACTTGACACATCATGAGATGTGTTGGTGCTCTCTTGGCCATCCTATGTTAGTGGGGTGGGGCAATATTTGTTTTGTCTCATCCCACTAATTTACGGGTATTCCTCGATTCTAGTTTCCTCGATTTGCGTGCCCTCGGGTCGTTTTACGAAAAACGTTTTTATAAATTATGAATCAACGTCACAAAACGAATCCAATAAAAATTGTCTCATCAAAAACGGAGTCCGAAAACGTAAATACGTAATCCTAAGGTTTCTGGTTTACTCGTAAAGGATGTTAAAATAAAATCGTAAGTCCTAATCTCTTCTAGTAAATTTGTGAGTTTATGAACCAACACAAATTTAAAACTCCAAAATAATATTCACGGATAAATTTATTTTCTGAAATGTCGGACTGTCACCAAGGACGGTGTATGTAAACGTAAGCACGTAACGTTGAATCCTCCGGTTTAGACGTAGTCGATGCTACTTCAAGACGTAAATCCAAATTTCTTCCCAAAAATAAGTGAGTTCATATTGTAACATTAAAATAATATTTTCAAATAATATTTGAGAATAAAATATCGACCATAAATTGACGGATTGTCACAGCATTTACCCCTAAACAGGATCTTTGTCCTCAAAGATCATCTTACCTTACTACTCGCTTCTTATAGAGTTAAAGCCATGTGGGTATTTCCTCCACATTCGGTCTTTTCTCACAAGTGTAATTCATTAAAATACGCGAGTTTCACCAAACATAACTACGAGAATAAGATCAGGCTTAATGTTGACTTACTTTCTCTATCCATGATGTTCACGGGTTTTTGATGAATGCAACTTTTCGCCGATCTAAGCTCTACCAAGAATAATCAGATTTTCACTTGATAGATATTCCATCAAGTTCGATTTATGAAACATAATTCACGCAGTTCTTGAAGTCCTTAGGGTAGATCCAGCTTAATGCCTTTCAATCCCAACTTTTACATCATCTCGATGGTCCCATACAACGGGGACTTATATCCCATGATTTGTCAGATCATGAATTCATTTTTCCATGTTTAAAAATTGTGGCATAACTTTGCTACCCATTTGGCACTTCAAGATCTACATTTCACATTCACATAACCTCTTGCCCACTACCGGCTGTCAATAATCAGATCCTAATTTCAATAATCATTTCAGATCTCGCGGGTCGGGAATTTTGCAAGGTTAGGTTTGCCATCATAGGAAACCTTAAACCTAAAAGACATGTCCAACTCACAATGGGTGTATGTCGGGTGTCTTCATCTCAACTCTTGCTTACAGATGCTCTAATATAGATCCTAACAAGATTAGATCTCGATCCTAATACGATAATTATCAATGATAATATCTCCAAAGGAAAACGATTATACGGTCTATTACCAAAGGTTAATCATTCAAACATAGAACAGCGCTTATAGTATTTTGTATCGTTACTTTACCTCGTCCCTTCGATTGGGGTGGTACATAGTACTCTCATCAAGGTTCGTTCTCAATGATTTCTGAGCAAATCTCTAGAAATTCTATGCGAAGCGAGGATCTTGATATATAGATGATCGATACAGGCACACTATGTTTACATAACTCCTTTAAATAAAAGAGTTTATTTCTTCATCAAGATTCTATCATTAACGGGAATGATATTAGCAGATTTGGTCAGTCTATCGACGATGACCTAAATCGAATCAAATTCAGATGATGACCTTTGCAATAGTTAAACGTTTACTAATGTATGAGGCGGTGTTTGCCTTCATAATTGCCATCAGTACAACCTCTTCAGACAAAGATACTTTTAGTCATAAAATGACATAAATAGAATACTTATACTTATAAATTCCAACATAACTATATCTCACCATCCTCCATATTTAGGCAACCACAAGTGGCCTTTCATACATTTAATGCTATCGGCTTCTCAGTTCTTAATGGTTCATATTAGTCGTGAACCCCTTTTTATTATCTTTATTATCATTTTTACAAACATTGTTTATTTTTATATCGTTCGGCAATTTATTTTGCATCTTCATTATTAAGGAACATGTCCTAATTGTTTCTTTACCCTTTTTATATAATATGTCAGTATCTATATTCACTTCTCATGATGATATAATTATTATGTCCACAATTCACTTAGATATTCTTTCTACACTATGCGTCAGTAATTACGTTCACTTTCCTGATGAAATAAATATCACAACCGTATTTATTCAAAATTCTTTCTTCAAATCTTCTATGTTTTAGTTTCTTCTTTACTATCATTTTTATCCGTTTTACTCAATCCGACGTTTAAAGCGTCGATAATTATTACAATTAATTGAATAATAATTATTATAACTAATTAAATATTAAGTATTCAATTTTTATGAAATGTAAACGTAAAGATTTTAAATTTCTTAGTTTGTCCAATTATATAAAATGTTCAAAAATAAATTTGAATTTAATTAACACGATTTTTGTTGATTTATCGAAAATAATTAACAGGATTCGTAAATGTTCGAAAAAACCTTTATTTATACTTCGGTCAAAGTTTTCTTAGTTTGAAAAGCAAAAATTGTCGTTTCAAATTTTCAGGTTATGGTATAAATGGTTTTCCTCATTCCTTCTTAGGTTATCTAGAAGTATGCAAAAACATTTACCCCTAAACAGAAGTTTAGTTAAATGTTTTGGTTATAAGGGAATAATCCCTTTAAAATCCTTTGTTGAAACATTTGTCAAAAACTTAATTCCATTTCTTTTTGGTAAAATTCAAAGTCTTGAAAGGGCTCTTAATTTTTGAAGAGTCTATATGCATACATCTTACCATTATTAATCCAATGGTCATTTTATGTAAAGGATTAAGTTTTTAATCCCTAAGCGTTAATGGTTCTAATCTTTGAAAAGTCAATATAGCTTCCATTATCTATTAATCACACGGTTAAATCATATAAAGGATTAAGTCCTTAATCACATGTTAAATATTTAAGGTATAGGTTTTTATTGTTCGGCCAATTCAGGGCAATCTATAAATGATAATTAACTCATTCTTATTCTTATAAACAAGCAAATGATCCTTAATGATCACAAGCATGAATTTATCAAATTACAGCCCACACACGTGATTCACCAAATTTATGAATGCTACATGTGTATTAGTTAATCCAAACGTCACCACGTGAAACTCGTAATGTTCATTACAAGTACCGGATGTAGTGATTGGAATACATAATCTTTTTCGCAGATGCGAAGTTGATGATAACCATGCCGTGGATCAAATCTTTAAATCATACGCTAAAACCTTGTAAATGATCGAACAAATCTTCCATTTCGAGTTATGGATATCGTTTTCGATTATCAATTTACTCAGTCACAGTAATCTATAAATATAAGGAAAGATAACACCATAGCTCTTCAGGATGACAGGCTTGGTATAATAAAATCTTTCTCCGATAACTTTCTCAGTTGTATGATAATTCCTTTAATTTAGATGGTGCTGACGTACAGTGCACAAGCCGCAAGTGCAGCACCGGGAATAAAATCAATACCAAATTCAATCTTGCCTTAATGGCAAAAGTCCAGGTAATTCACCAACAAATACTTCCTAAAGTTTCAGATAAGATAAATATCTTTTAATAAATTCATATTAGGCTCTTCTAGGTTATAATATCTATGACTAATTCACAACCATTCATGGTATAATTTCAAGTCTAAATACAGGATAAAATCATCCATCAAGAGTTATTTAGATTACTTTTGATAATCAACATCTTATCATTTAGGGGAATTCTATTCGAGTTCCCATCAATTAAGACAATATCGTCATGTCATAATCAATCAATCCATTCTACCGGCATTATCAACTTTTCAGTTTCATTGCCGTCGATAAGATGTGAACTTCTCAAAAGACTAATAATAACTCATAATCCTTCACAAATTCAAGGATATATGGAGACACAACTACCATCTAAAGAGTAAGGTCAACGCATAATCTACGCGAGAGAATTTCAAATCAGATACAGACGAAAACATTTAACGAATATGAATAAATCCCATGTTTTCATAATTTGAGTACGCATTCGAAAGCTCCTCCGATCGTTACCCAGGTCATTCAAATGAAACCAAATCAAAAGTATGATAGAACGTCGATACATCCAATCGGGTATCAACACTCGGTAATCAGATACTTTTCCTAAGAATCTCACTACGGGATAATTGGACAAGAAAGAATTGTTAATTGTCAAATAAGGCAATTTCCACAGATGAGTAAATCCAACTCAGAAGAATAGATGCTACAGGCACATATGTAGGTGTCCCTAACACTATGTCCTTATTTTTCACTTCTTGCAGATCTCATAAAATTTATTCTTTCACAATCTTCAAAGAAAATGTAGTGTTTATTCATTAGTTTTATGGTGACTACTAATCAGCCTTGCATGGTCCATTCCAAATTGTATGTAGGCGCGTAACTATATACAATTTCAAGATTAACGATGCAATACTCAGTTCGTCAAAATTTTATCATCATGTTTATAATAAAAACATTTTCATGCTTAATTTTTAAATAAGAATCAAAAATAAATTTACAAAGATTTTCTTTGTTATGGAAATAATTAAGTTTCCAAATCGTCTCTTAAACAACTTCATTTTGATATTAGTCACTTATAAATCTCACTTTGAATAATCCTTATTGTGATGAAAATTAAATTTTCTCAAAGGATACCGTTTTAGCTTTATAAAAATAATGTGTGATCTGCAAAAGAGTGATGAAAGCTTGTTCACCAAGAATTAACTACGATATGATAGGAAATGAGCTTGGCCAAATAATCATGAGGTTCATGACCTTGATGGCACTCAAAAAGAATAATTCACAACGTAACTCAATTCAAGATGAGTACTTGTTCAATAGTTGCATCACTAATGCGAGCATTAGGATGAAGCAATAAAAGATAGATATCAACGATACATGTAGGATTTAGCAATGAAAGGTAGGCTTTTTCATTAATCACAAACAAGTCAGAATTGTACCGTAACACATTACGTGTCACTATGTCATACAATTCTCAAAACTCATCCTACCAACTGATATCTCAGTTAAGTTAGGGATTTTTAAAAGATACCATAATGAATACTAATCTACAAGAGTCATTAGGTGTTCCACATGTCCCGGAAGATCCATCGGTATCAATTCAGAAGAAGATTTCTTCAATTTATTTCTTGGACACTGGGCATCCTCATTAGTGGACAATGGCCTAGGAACAACACTTAACACGAACTAACAATCATTTAAAACCTTATAATTCAATCACAGAACTTAATGACTTATATTAACAATCTCATATTCCATACAGGTTAAGTTTTACTTTATTCAAGTTTCAACCAATTTATACTCAATGCGATATTCTACCTCATTTTCCAATACTTACAACCTTATTCTTCGGCCTTGTAAAGGCAATACAATCTCAATATGAATCAATACTTAATTTCCAATCCTATTAGCTCTTACAACAACAATTATCAAATGAGTCATTAATATGAAATGACTTGATCATTCAACTAGACTTCTCGGAAAGGTTTTAGTGGCATGAGGCTTTTGGGTAATGGTTCCAATAACAGCCTCAAGTGCAACATTCACCCTTTCGATTTTAATTTAAGAATTGGATGACAACGAATCAGATGACATCTTTCTAGGTGGTAATGTTTTGTCAAACTCCACTCTATAAGAAAAGATCGTCATGACATCGGTATCAGATTTAATCTCGCCAATTCTTCTTCAATTTCGCAATCAACTAATATCTATATTTCTACGAGTACCAACCATTTGTTGGGATCATAACTATCCACAACTTGGTTTAGATCTAGGATAGCTAGAATTCCTACGAGAATAGCTTCGATTAATTTACTAGGAGATTTAGGGTTACTTGTGACAATCTACGTCGTATAAATACCTCGTATAAAAATCAAAATAATCATCAAACAATCATGTAATAAAATTACATCATAAATATATATATATATATATAATCCGAGTTATATATATATTAAAATAACACTTCTCAGTCTTGGCCTTGTCGGTAACTCGGGAATTCTTCGGCACCGTTATAGTCAAAAGATGTTTAGACATTTTTAGAAAAATGTTTATAGTTAAAAGATTTTGAAAAGTTTTATTCAAAACCTTAGTTTTAAAAATCTTTCATTCTCTATAACGAGAGCTCTGGTACCAGACTTTAACACCCCCAAATTTATACAACTCAGTACAGCGGAAGACTAGTTGGTGTTACGGGATAGCACATTACTCACATCATAGACAACGCATAAAAATCGCGTCGTTTAATAATAAATCATTTCCATTCATAAACATCAAAGTTACATCGGTCCCAAGTCATTATATTTCATATAAAGTTTTACAAAGTATTTGAATGGAAAAATATTGTTTAAGTGTGGGCCATGAATTCTTGTCGTCTTCCCGAGAATTACCTTCAAGTACCTGAGATAAAACATGTTAAAAGAAAAGGTCAGCGATAACGCCGAGTGAATTCATAGAGTTTAATAAAATCCATCAATATAATATCAGTATAAAATTATTACTGAAAATCATCTTGTACAAATCATTTTAATAGGCCATAAAATAGCCAAAATCGTTTTATACAAATCCTTATCGAAAATCATAATATAGGCATTTGCCTTAAAAATCATTATACGAATCATTGTCGTTAAAAACACCATACAATACGTTTTGCAACGTTGTATAGATCAAATAAAAACCGTTATATGAATATGGTTATATAAAACCAAAACAAGAACATAATATCAATAGTATGACCCTGTATTGCTAGTCAGGCAATACATCGTAATTCGAAGCGTCTAATATTATTTTGTAAACTTGGATTATTATAAGCCGCATGACATTGTTACCTTACTAAACCAAAACGGGTAGCTAACCCGATACCAATTTTGCCCATCTAAAGTAGCGTGTCGTCACAAAGGTCACGCTATGGAAATCTTCTCATACATAAATTCGCTTACCAATCAATGTGGCACGACGGGGATCAACCGTCAAGGCGCGAACTGGGGTGATCGTCCCCAAATAGTACTATTAAATGTATAAGCGTCTACCAAATCCCGGTAGTTCACAATTCATGCTAATGGGACTTTTAGTGACATAACCTAACTTTAATAATCCATTTTTATTTCATCTATCGGGTCCATTAATCATTTATCGGGTCATACAATCGGGTCATTCAATCATTCGGGTCCAAAATCAATAAACAAACAATCGGGACAAATGGTGTCCTATTTTATAAAACTAACATGTTATCTCCCTCGCGGGTTATAAAAACATTTATAAAAACATTTAAAAGAGTGCGAGGCTATGAACTCACGTTGATGTGGGAAGGCGGGTTGTCGGCAATTCGGACGTACGGTACGTGCTTCAATCACGGAAACCTAGACAAATAATACTCGTCTTAGACTCATGTCCAATGACTTTATAAAAATAACAATTATATATACATATGATGATTATATATATATGATGATCAAGTGGGTTTACATATTCTCGTTTACTCATTTTTAGTGTTATATGTCGATAACTTTTATACTAGTTTACTAGTTTCACCTATTTACGTGTTTTAGGTCCAATAAGCCTATTTTAAGTTTATTAACTTGTATTACTCCATTTCATACTTATATTATCAGTATATATACTTTCCATGTTGGGCCCAAATGGGTTAAGCCCAATAAGTTCTTTTTACAAGTTTTTATCTTATTTAGTCCAATTATTAGTCTAAGTATTAGTCCAATATGTTTACTTAGCTCGTTAATGTCCGTATGCCCTAAAGTTCGGGTTTTATCGGTTTTTACTTGTTATACATGTCTATATATCAGTATATTAGTTTTATAAAGTTTACATTAGACGGGTCCAATCATCTAAGTTTTATTTAACAAAAACGTTAATTTTACGGTATTAGCCGAAAAAGTCGTAAAAATCATGTTTATAGTTTTATAACTTATAAAACTTAACAAATTATCATTTTTATAAAATGTCCACTTATTTAACCTTTTATATATTCATATAAATAAAATCCATAAGTTAGTGGGTTTTAACTTTACATTTTATACAATATAATTTTGAGTGCTTATATAATAGTATTATACTTTATTTTCCAAAATCTGATTTTTATCTTCACTTTCACCAAAACTGCCTTATCTTGAGTTCTATATGAAGATAGAAGCTCAAATTTTTATCACATAAACTACATGATATGTGATACATTTAACTCTTCTATAGCTACTGTTGAATCATCTTCTAAATATTTTCTAAAAATCGTCCAAAACAGTAACCTCAGATTTATACCCTAAACTTGTTTTGATCATATCTCACTCATTACAATGATTCCATTGCATGGCCAATTCTCACATGTGTACAAGACATATAGCTTACTGTAAATACATTCTACTTCATCATTTTATCAGTCCATGACCTGTTTCTTTACTGTTTTATACAGCCAACAAATTTAACCAAGATTTTAACCTTGTTTCTTATGGTTTTTCACCTTTTTAATCATGTTTATCAACACCAAATCCCCATATAACATTTTTATCATCATATAATCATCATATACATATACATTAGGAAATAAAATACATGTTTACATAATCAAAATAACAAGAAGATGAGGAGAACATCTTTATACCACCAAGGTGATGAAATGATGAGTTTTTGGATGAACAAGACTTGGTTTTGGGTAACCAATCTTATGTGATATCAACACCACTTCTAGGATCACCAAGTATTTGTAGATTCCTCCAAAAATCAGCCCTTGTTCTTCATGAAAACTCCTTGAGAAATCATCCCCAAACTCCCTTGAAAACTCCTTTTTACATGTTAAGATCACCTCCAATCAATATAGCTTGAAGAGGTTTCCATCATATGTGTGTATAACACCAAATATTGTGGTTGAAAATTGATCAAAATGGATGTTTTAGGGTGACATGGGACGAATTTTAGAGAGAGATGAGAGAATGAGAGTGGTTTGCATGTAAAAATGAAGTCTATGGTTCTTGTTTAGTGGTTTTGTGGTTTGAAGTTATGAGTTAGCTTACTTTGTAAGCTTAGCTAACAAGTGTAACACTTGTTAGTTATACTTGACACATCATGAGATGTGTTGGTGCTCTCTTGGCCATCCTATGTTAGTGGGGTGGGGCAAAATTTGTTTTGTCTCATCCCACTAATTTACGGGTATTCCTCGATTCTAGTTTCCTCGATTTGCGTGCCCTCGGGTCGTTTTACGAAAAACGTTTTTATAAATTATTAATCAACGTCACAAAACGAATCCAATAAAAATTGTCTCATCAAAAACGGAGTTCGAAAACGTAAATACGTAATCCTAAGGTTTCCGGTTTACTCGTAAAGGATGTTAAAATAAAATCGTAAGTCCTAATCTCTTCTCGTAAATTTGTGAGTTTATGAACCAACACAAATTTAAAACTCCAAAATAATATTCACGGATAAATTTATTTTCTGAAATGTCGGACTGTCACCAAGGACGGTGTATGTAAACGTAAGCACGTAACGTTGAATCCTCCGGTTTAGACGTAGTCGATGCTACTTCAAGACGTAAATCCAAATTTCTTCCCAAAAATAAGTGAGTTCATATTGTAACATTAAAATAATATTTTCAAATAATATTTGAGAATAAAATATCGACCATAAATTGACGGATTGTCACAGCATTTACCCCTAAACAGGATCTTTGTCCTCAAAGATCATCTTACCTTACTACTCGCTTCTTATAGAGTTAAAGCCATGTGGGTATTTCCTCCACATTCGGTCTTTTCTCACAAGTGTAATTCATTACAATACGCGAGTTTCACCAAACATAACTACGAGAATAAGATCAGGCTTAATGTTGACTTACTTTCTCTATCCATGATGTTCACGGGTTTTTGATGAATGCAACTTTTCGCCGATCTAAGCTCTACCAAGAATAATCAGATTTTCACTTGATAGATATTCCATCAAGTTCGATTTACGAAACATAATTCACGCAGTTCTTGAAGTCCTTAGGGTAGATCCAGCTTAATGCCTTTCAATCCCAACTTTTACATCATCTCGATGGTCCCATACAACGGGGACTTATATCCCATGATTTGTCAGATCATGAATTCATTTTTCCATGTTTAAAAATTGTGGCATAACTTTGCTACCCATTTGGCACTTCAAGATCTACATTTCACATTCACATAACCTCTTTCCCACTACCGGCTGTCAATAATCAGATCCTAATTTCAATAATCATTTTAGATCTCGCAGGTCGGGTATTTTGCAAGGTTAGGTTTGCCATCATAGGAAACCTTAAACCTAAAAGACATGTCCAACTCACAATGGGTGTATGTCGGGTGTCTTCATCTCAACTCTTGCTTACAGATGCTCTAATATAGATCCTAACAAGATTAGATCTCGATCATAATACGATAATTATCAATGATAATCTCTCCAAAGGAAAACGATTATACGGTCTATTACCAAAGGTCAATCATTCAAACATAGAACAACGCTTATAGTATTTTGTATCGTTACTTTACCTCGTCCCTTCGATTGGGTGGTACATAGTACTCTCATCAAGGTTCGTTCTCAATGATTTCTGAGCAAATCTCTAGAAATTCTATGCGAAGCGAGGATCTTGATATATAGATGATCGATACAGGCACACTATGTTTACATAACTCCTTTAAATAAAAGAGTTTATTTCTTCATCAAGATTCTATCATTAACGGGAATGATATTAGCAGATTTGGTCAGTCTATCGACGATGACCTAAATCGAATCAAATTCAGATGATGACCTTTGCAATAGTTAAACGTTTACTAATGTATGAGGCGGTGTTTGCCTTCATAATTGCCATCAGTACAACCTCTTCAGACAAAGATACTTTTAGTCATAAAATGACATAAATAGAATACTTATACTTACAAATTCCAACATAACTATATCTCACCATCCTCCATATTTAGGCAACCACAAGTGGCCTTTCATACATTTAATGCTATCGGCTTCTCAGTTCTTAATGGTTCATATTAGTCGTGAACCCCTTTTTATTATCTTTATTATCATTTTTACAAACATTGTTTATTTTTATATCTTTCGGCAATTTATTTTGCATCTTCATTATTAAGGAACATCTCCTAATTGTTTCTTTACCCTTTTTATATAATATGTCAGTATCTATATTCACTTCTCATGATGATATAATTATTATGTCCACAATTCACTTAGATATTCTTTCTACACTATGCGTCAGTAATTACGTTCACTTTCCTGATGAAATAAATATCACAACCGTATTTATTCAAAATTCTTTCTTCAAATCTTCTATGTTTTAGTTTCGTCTTTACTATCATTTTTATCCGTTTTACTCAATCCGACGTTTAAAGCGTCGATAATTATTACAATTAATTGAATAATAATTATTATAACTAATTAAATATTAAGTATTCAATTTTTATGAAATGTAAACGTAAAGATTTTAAATTTCTTAGTTTGTCCAATTATATAAAATGTTCAAAAATAAATTTGAATTTAATTAACACGATTTTTGTTGATTTATCGAAAATAATTAACAGGATTCGTAAATGTTCGAAAAAACCTTTATTTATACTTCGGTCAAAGTTTTCTTAGTTTGAAAAGCAAAAATTGTCGTTTCAAATTTTCAGGTTATGGTATAAATGGTTTTCCTCATTCCTTCTTAGGTTATCTAGAAGTATGCAAAAACATTTACCCCTAAACAGAAGTTTAGTTAAATGTTTTGGTTATAAGGGAATAATCCCTTTAAAATCCTTTGTTGAAACATTTGTCAAAAACTTAATTCCATTTCTTTTTGGTAAAATTCAAACTCTTGAAAGGGCTCTTAATTTTTGAAGAGTCTATATGCATACATCTTACCATTATTAATCCAATGGTCATTTTATGTAAAGGATTAAGTTTTTAATCCCTAAGCGTTAATGGTTCTAATCTTTGAAAAGTCAATATAGCTTCCATTATCTATTAATCACACGGTTAAATCATATAAAGGATTAAGTCCTTAATCACATGTTAAATATTTAAGGTATAGGTTTTTATTGTTCGGCCAATTCAGGGCAATCTATAAATGATAATTAACTCATTCTTATTCTTATAAACAAGCAAATGATCCTTAATGATCACAAGCATGAATTTATCAAATTACAGCCCACACACGTGATTCACCAAATTTATGAATGCTACATGTGTATTAGTTAATCCAAACGTCACCACGTGAAACTCGTAATGTTCATTACAAGTACCGGATGTAGTGATTGGAATACATAATCTTTTTCGCAGATGCGAAGTTGATGATAACCATGCCGTGGATCAAATCTTTAAATCATACGCTAAAACCTTGTAAATGATCGAACAAATCTTCCATTTCGAGTTATGGATATCGTTTTCGATTGTCAATTTACTCAGTCACAGTAATCTATAAATATAAGGAAAGATAACACCATAGCTCTTCAGGATGACAGGCTTGGTATAATAAAATCTTTCTCCGACAACTTTCTCAGTTGTACGGTAATTCCTTTAATTTAGATGGTGCTGACGTACAGTGCACAAGCCGCAAGTGCAGCACCGGGAATAAAATCAATACCAAATTCAATCTTGCCTTAATGGCAAAAGTCCAGGTAATTCACCAACAAATACTTCCTAAAGTTTCAGATAAGATAAATATCTTTTAATAAATTCATATTAGGCTCTTCTAGGTTATAATATCTATGACTAATTCACAACCATTCATGGTATAATTTCAAGTCTAAATACAGGATAAAATCATCCATCAAGAGTTATTTAGATTACTTTTGATAATCAACATCTTATCATTTAGGGGAATTCTATTCGAGTTCCCATCAATTAAGACAATATCGTCATGTCATAATCAATCAATCCATTCTACCGGCATTATCAACTTTTCAGTTTCATTGCCGTCGATAAGATGTGAACTTCTCAAAAGACTAATAATAACTCATAATCCTTCACAAATTCAAGGATATATGGAGACACAACTACCATCTAAAGAGCAAGGTCAACGCATAATCTACGCGAGAGAATTTCAAATCAGATACAGACGAAAACATTTAACGAATATGAATAAATCCCATGTTTTCATAATTTGAGTACGCATTCGAAAGCTCCTCCGATCGTTACCCAGGTCATTCAAATGAAACCAAATCAAAAGTATGATAGAACGTCGATACATCCAATCGGGTATCAACACTCGGTAATCAGATACTTTTCCTAAGAATCTCACTACGGGGTAATTGGACAAGAAAGAATTGTTAATTGTCAAATAAGGCAATTTCCACAGATGAGTAAATCCAACTCAGAAGAATAGATGCTACAGGCACATATGTAGGTGTCCCTAACACTATGTCCTTATTTTTCACTTCTTGCAGATCTCATAAAATTTATTCTTTCACAATCTTCAAAGAAAATGTAGTGTTTATTCATTAGTTTTATGGTGACTACTAATCAGCCTTGCATGGTCCATTCCAAATTGTATGTAGGCGCGTAACTATATACAATTTCAAGATTAACGATGCAATACTCAGTTCGTCAAAATTTTATCATCATGTTTATAATAAAAACATTTTCATGCTTAATTTTTAAATAAGAATCAAAAATAAATTTACAAAGATTTTCTTTGTTATGGAAATAATTAAGTTTCCAAATCGTCTCTTAAACAACTTCATTTTGATATTAGTCACTTATAAATCTCACTTTGAATAATCCTTATTGTGATGAAAATTAAATTTTCTCAAAGGATACCGTTTTAGCTTTATAAAAATAATGTGTGATCTGCAAAAGAGTGATGAAAGCTTGTTCACCAAGAATTAACTACGATATGATAGGAAATGAGCTTGGCCAAATAATCATGAGGTTCATGACCTTGATGGCACTCAAAAAGAATAATTCACAACGTAACTCAATTCAAGATGAGTACTTGTTCAATGGTTGCATCACTAATGCGAGCATTAGGATGAAGCAATAAAAGATAGATATCAACGCTACATGTAGGATTTAGCAATCAAAGGTAGCCTTTTTCATTAATCACAAACAAGTCAGAATTGTACCGTAACACATTACGTGTCACTATGTCATACAATTCTCAAAACTCATCCTACCAACTGATATCTCAGTTAAGTTAGGGATTTTTAAAAGATACCATAATGAATACTAATCTACAAGAGTCATTAGGTGTTCCACATGTCCCGGAAGATCCATCGGTCTCAATTCAGAAGAAGATTTCTTCAATTTATTTCTTGGACACTGGGCATCCTCATTAGTGGACAATGGCCTAGGAACAACACTTAACACGAACTAACAATCATTTAAAACCTTATAATTCAATCACAGAACTTAATGACTTATATTAACAATCTCATATTCCATACAGGTTAAGTTTTACTTTATTCAAGTTTCAACCAATTTATACTTAATGCGATATTCTACCTCATTTTCCAATACTTACAACCTTATTCTTCGGCCTTGTAAAGGCAATACAATCTCAATATGAATCAATACTTAATTTCCAATCCTATTAGCTCTTACAACAACAATTATCAAATGAGTCATTAATATGAAATGACTTGATCATTCAACTAGACTTCTCGGAAAGGTTTTAGTGGCATGAGGCTTTTGGGTAATGGTTCCAATAACAGCCTCAAGTGCAACATTCACCCTTTCGATTTTAATTTAAGAATTGGATGACAACGAAGCAGATGACATCTTTCTAGGTGGTAATGTTTTGTCAAACTCCACTCTATAAGAAAAGATCGTCATGACATCGGTATCAGATTTAATCTCGCCAATTCTTCTTCAATTTCGCAATCAACTAATATCTACATTTCTACGAGTACCAACCATTTGTTGGGATCATAACTATCCACAACTTGGTTTAGATCTAGGATAGCTAGAATTCCTACGAGAATAGCTTCGATTAATTTACTAGGAGATTTAGGGTTACTTGTGACAATCTACGTCGTATAAATACCTCGTATAAAAATCAAAATAATCATCAAACAATCATGTAATAAAATTACATCATAAATATATATATATATATATAATCCGAGTTATATATATATTAAAATAACACTTCTCAGTCTTGGCCTTGTCGGTAACTCGGGAATTCTTCGGCACCGTTATAGTCAAAAGATTTTTAGACATTTTTAGAAAAATGTTTATAGTTAAAAGATTTTGAAAAGTTTTATTCAAAACCTTAGTTTTAAAAATCTTTCGTTCTCTATAACGAGAGCTCTGGTACCAGACTTTAACACCCCCAAATTTATACAACTCAGTACAGCGGAAGACTAGTTGGTGTTACGGGATAGCACATTACTCACATCATAGACAACGCATAAAAATCGCGTCGTTTAATAATAAATCATTTCCATTCATAAACATCAAAGTTACATCGGTCCCAAGTCATTATATTTCATACAATGTTTTACAAAGTATTTGAATGGAAAAATATTGTTTAAGTGTGGGCCATGAATTCTTGTCGACTTCCCGAGAATTACCTTCAAGTACCTGAGATAAAACATGTTAAAAGAAAAGGTCAGCGATAACGCCGAGTGAATTCATAGAGTTTAATAAAATCCATCAGTATAATATCAGTATAAAATTATTACTGAAAATCATCTTGTACAAATCATTTTAATAGGCCATAAAATAGCCAAAGTCGTTTTATACAAATCCTTATCGAAAATCATAATATAGGCATTTGCCTTAAAAATCATTATACGAATCATTGTCGTTAAAAACACCATACAATACGTTTTGCAACGTTGTATAGATCAAATAAAAACCGTTATATGAATATGGTTATATAAAACCAAAACACGAACATAATATCAATAGTATGACCCTGTATTGCTAGTCAGGCAATACATCGTAATTCGAAGCGTCTAATATTATTTTGTAAACTTGGATTATTATAAGCCGCATGACATTGTTACCTTACTAAACCAAAACGGGTAGCTAACCCGATACCAATTTTGCCCATCTAAAGTAGCGTGTCGTCACAAAGGTCACGCTATGGAAATCTTCTCATACATAAATTCGCTTACCAATCAATGTGGCACGACGGGGATCAACCGTCAAGGCGCGAACTGGGGTGATCGTCCCCAAATAGTACTATTAAATGTATAAGCGTCTACCAAATCCCGGTAGTTCACAATTCATGCTAATGGGACTTTTAGTGACATAACCTAACTTTAATAATCCATTTTTATTTCATCTATCGGGTCCATTAATCATTTATCGGGTCATACAATCGGGTCATTTAATCATTCGGGTCCAAAATCAATAAACAAACAATCGGGACAAATGGTGTCCTATTTTATAAAACTAACATGTTATCTCCCTCGCGGGTTATAAAAACATTTATAAAAACATTTAAAAGAGTGTGAGGCTATGAACTCACGTTGATGTGGGAAGGCGGGTTGTCGGCAATTCGGACGTACGGTACGTGCTTCAATCACGGAAACCTAGACAAATAATACTCGTCTTAGACTCATGTCCAATGACTTTATAAAAATAACAATTATGTATACATATGATGATTATATATATATGATGATCAAGTGGGTTTACATATTCTCGTTTACTCATTTTTAGTGTTATATGTCGATAACTTTTATACTAGTTTACTAGTTTCACCTATTTACGTGTTTTAGGTCCAATAAGCCTATTTTAAGTTTATTAACTTGTATTACTCCATTTCATACTTATATTATCAGTATATATACTTTCCATGTTGGGCCCAAATGGGTTAAGCCCAATAAGTTCTTTTTACAAGTTTTTATCTTATTTAGTCCAATTATTAGTCTAAGTATTAGTCCAATATGTTTACTTAGCTCGTTAATGTCCGTATGCCCTAAAGTTCGGGTTTTATCGGTTTTTACTTGTTATACATGTCTATATATCAGTATATTAGTTTTATAAAGTTTACATTAGACGGGTCCAACCATCTAAGTTTTATTTAACAAAAACGTTAATTTTACGGTATTAGCCGAAAAAGTCGTAAAAATCATGTTTATAGTTTTATAACTTATAAAACTTAACAAATTATCATTTTTATAAAATGTCCACTTATTTAACCTTTTATATATTCATATAAATAAAATCCATAAGTTAGTGGGTTTTAACTTTACATTTTATACAATATAATTTTGAGTGCTAATATAATAGTATTATACTTTATTTTCCAAAATCTGATTTTTATCTTCACTTTCACCAAAACTGCCTTATCTTGAGTTCTATATGGAGATAGAAGCTCAAATTTTTTTCACATAAACTAAATGATATGTGATACATTTAACTTCTGTATAGCTACTGTTGAATCATCTTCTAAATATTTTCTAAAAATCGTCCAAAACAGTAACCTCAGATTTATACCCTAAACTTGTTTTGATCATATCTCACTCATTACAATGATTCCATTGCATGGCCAATTCTCACATGTGTACAAGACATATAGCTTACTGTAAATACATTCTACTTCATCATTTTATCAGTCCATGACCTGTTTCTTTACTGTTTTATACAGCCAACAAATTTAACCAAGATTTTAACCTTGTTTCTTATGGTTTTTCACCTTTTTAATCATGTTTATCAACACCAAATCCCCATATAACATTTTTATCATCATAGAATCATCATATACATATACATTAGGAAATAAAATACATGTTTACATAATAAAAATAACAAGAAGATGAGGAGAACATCTTTATACCACCAAGGTGATGAAATGATGAGTTTTTGGATGAACAAGACTTGGTTTTGGGTAACCAATCTTATGTGATATCAACACCACTTCTAGGATCACCAAGTATTTGTAGATTCCTCCAAAAATCAGCCCTTGTTCTTCATGAAAACTCCTTGAGAAATCATCCCCAAACTCCCTTGAAAACTCCTTTTTACATGTTAAGATCACCTCCAATCAATATAGCTTGAAGAGGTTTCCATCATATGTGTGTATAACACCAAATATTGTGGTTGAAAATTGATCAAAATGGATGTTTTAGGGTGACATGGGACGAATTTTAGAGAGATATGAGAGAATGAGAGTGGTTTGCATGTAAAAATGAAGTCTATGGTTCTTGTTTAGTGGTTTTGTGGTTTGAAGTTATGAGTTAGCTTACTTTGTAAGCTTAGCTAACAAGTGTAACACTTGTTAGTTATACTTGACACATCATGAGATGTGTTGGTGCTCTCTTGGCCATCCTATGTTAGTGGGGTGGGGCAAAATTTGTTTTGTCTCATCCCACTAATTTACGGGTATTCCTCGATTCTAGTTTCCTTGATTTGCGTGCCCTCGGGTCGTTTTACGAAAAACGTTTTTATAAATTATGAATCAACGTCACAAAACGAATCCAATAAAAATTGTCTCATCAAAAACGGAGTTCGAAAACGTAAATACGTAATCCTAAGGTTTCCGGTTTACTCGTAAAGGATGTTAAAATAAAATCGTAAGTCCTAATCTCTTCTCGTAAATTTGTGAGTTTATGAACCAACACAAATTTAAAACTCCAAAATAATATTCACTGATAAATTTATTTTCTGAAATGTCGGACTGTCACCAAGGACGGTGTATGTAAACGTAAGCACGTAACGTTGAATCCTCCGGTTTAGACGTAGTCGATGCTACTTCAAGACGTAAATCCAAATTTCTTCCCAAAAATAAGTGAGTTCATATTGTAACATTAAAATAATATTTTTAAATAATATTTGAGAATAAAATATCGACCATAAATTGACGGATTGTCACAATTACCATGATAGGTAATATATTCATCGTAATAGCGTCATCATCGTTTATTATTTATGTCTTATATTGTATTAGGTTGTAGGATTATTATTAGCCGCATGACATTGTTACCTTACTGTGAAAACAGCGGGCCGCGAACCCGACAAACAATTTGCCCATCTAAGTTAGCGTGTCGTCACAAAAATCACGCTATGGAATCTTCTCATACATAAATTCGCTTACCAATCAATGTGGTACGACGGGGATCAACCGTCAAGGCGCGAACTGGGGTGATCGTCCCCAAATAGTACTATCAAATGCATAAGCGTCTACCAAAACCCGGTAGTTCACAATTCATGCTAATGGGACTTTAAGTGACATAACCTAACTACTAATAATCCTTTTAGTCTCGAATATAGGGTCATAGCATCATTCGGGTCCATATCATTTAGCATACAATCGGGACTACTTGTGTTCTATTTTTATAAAAATCTAGCATGTTATCTCCCTCGCGAGTTTACAAATCATTTTATAAAACATTTAAAAGAGTGCGGGGCTATGAACTCACGTTGTTAATGAAAGGCGGATTATCGGCTACGGGCGTGCTTCGGTCACGGAAACCTATATAAATAATAATCGGTCTTAGACTCGGTCACCGTCTCCCTTCCTTTTCTCACCAACACGGGCTTCATCTTCCTTATCCTGAATTATCTGTCCAATGAGTTGGTAAGCCATTCGAACAGCATCATCAATGGTCAGTGGTTTCGATGATGTTACGTCCCCCCGGATATTCCTGGTCAACCCTTTCACATATTGCTCGATTCGGATCTCTTCGGGTTCAACCAATCGAGGACATAGCAAGGCCAACTCATGGAATCGATTCGTGTAACTATCAATGTCCACACCTTTCATTCTCAAATGAATCAACTCTTGTTCTAACCTAATGATCACACTACGAGGACAAAACTCCAAAGTCATCCACTTCTTGATTTCAGCCCAAGGAGTAGCATTAGCAGCATCAAGACCCATGAAAGCAATTCTCCCGTTCCACCAAGTCAACGCACGACCTTTAAGAGTAGCCATAGCAAAAGTCACCTTATCTTCCTCCTTACACTTACTAATCCTAAACACCGATTCAATCTTCTCGATCCACTGGCTTAGTCCTACAGCACCTTCAGTTCCATTAAAAGGTAGAGGTTCACACTTCATGAACGTTACATAAGTACAACCACCAACTTCAGGTGCATTCGTTCCAAGTCCTCCTACATTTCCTCCAGCATTAGCATTCACATTATTAGCATTCACATTCACATTAGTATCTCCAATTCCACTACCGCCAGCTCCACTACCGCCAGCTCCACTACCGCCAGCTTCATTTCTAGCATTTGCCATAAATTCTGTCATAGATGCGGTAACTTGCTCCGTAATAATCCTACATACATCATCCTCAGTCACAGCCTTCTTGTGCGGCATAGTTCTATAATTCCACAATTTCAAAGTATTAAGCATTCATCCAACAAAGGATTCATATAATATGGATCGAATTCAAAATCAAGATACAAATAAGGCACAATATGGAATTCAAGACAAGATACATATTTCATTCGATCTGAAACAAAAGTATTGTCTTAGTACATCCATATCAAAGTTCTAACACTATATACACTCAAAATTCGTGCCAAGTCTACTACTAACAAGTCGGTTCAGTCAAAGCTACAAGCACAAAAGATATAAAGGTAACTACTAAACACAGACTGGTCTACTGAGAACCCCCAGATGGTCCATCATCCATCGTCTTCTGGATCTTCGCCGGACGATCACTAGACACATCTTCAGCTGGGCGCTTACGGATTACTCCTCTTTCAACCATGTCGGCATAAAATCTACTGTTCCAACCCACAAATATATTCAACTCCTTTTCAACTTTCTCACGCATCGCACGAGCCACACTCAACTGAATCTCCATAGTATTCACCTTTTTCTTCATAGCAACATACTCACGGCTTTCCAACACCGATAACCTCCTAAAAGCCTCATTCAATCCACGCTCTACATCACTCAAATCCAGACTAAGCAATTCTCGCTCTTTCTCGCCAACCTTTGTCTTCGACTCCAAATAAGCAACCTGAGTCTGAACAACACCTAATCCAACCTCTGTCACACAACTCTTAACACAGGAAGCATCTAGATCACGTCTCAAGGCCCATGGTGCAAGACCATCAATATGAGTAGACTCTCGAGTACTAGACGACTCTCCTATCTCACGTCTACGAGTATCAATACCATCAGTACCGTCAGGTGCATCGTCATCCTCATCCTCCTCTGATTCAGAATCAGACTCAGACGATTCATACATTTCATCCCTAGGTAACTCATCCTCAGAATCAGACAAACAAACTGGTGGGGGCAAAGGCTCGCCCTCTGGTACATCATACGGATAAATAAGCTCAGCTTCCTCATCGTCATCAACCTCAACATCTATACCTACATCCTCCTCGACATCCTCGTCGTCAATCTCATCATCTAACTCATCTATTCCAATCTCATACTCATTCTCAATATCAGCATTCTCAATCTCCACATTCTCATTACCCACATTCTCAATCTCATTCTCTACTAAGTCAACCTGAGGGGCAATCTGATCTCCTAGTCCTAACTCGGGCTCGGGATCCTCAAATGGTTCCTCCTCATCATCAATATCAAAATCTACTAAGTCTAAATAAGGATCATCTTCTACATTAGGTTCGGGAATAGCATGGTTTTCTACAGGAATATTAGGGTCAACCATGACAATCTGCATTTATATATATTTATCTCGTATTAGGATAACATACTAGTTAAACAATTACATAATGAAATCACGATATATACATATATATAAATTAAATTATATATATCAAAATATATATCTTCTCAATAAGGCTTGTTGGTAACGTCGGAGATCTCTGGCACCGTTATAGTCAAAAGATTTTTCAAATATTTTCTCAAATGTTCATTGTCAAAAGATTTTGAAAAGTTTTGTTCAAAACCTTGGTTTTTAAAATCTTTTGTTCTCTACAACGAGAGCTCTGGTACCAAACTGTAACACTCTCATTTTTCGTATCGGTACAGCGGAAGGGTCTTTCAGAGTGTTACGGGATAGCACAATAACTCCAATCATAGACAACACATAAAAATGGTTGTACAAGGTTTAACAAACATTCATTCGATAAAAAGTTTCAAAAGTGTACAACAGGTCCCAAATTATAAAGGTCATTAAGTTTACAAAACACAGATCGAATGAACATTTTTAATATTAAGTGTGGGCCATCAGAGTTGATCTCCATCCGGATTACCTTCAAGCACCTGAGATAGAAAACATGCAAAAATCATATCCGCGAATGCCGAGTGAATTCATAGAGTTTAATGAAAACCGTTATATAAAACAATCATTTACATTCATTTAAAATCAGAACACAAGTATAATATCGGAAGTAAGTCCACATATTGCTAGTCAGGCAATATATATCAAGCATACATCTGAAACCGTCCATGAGACCGTAGTCTCTATATTACCATGATAGGTAATATATTCATCGTAATAGCGTCATCATCGTTTATTATTTATGTCTTATATTGTATTAGGTTGTAGGATTATTATTAGCCGCATGACATTGTTACCTTACTGTGAAAACAGCGGGCCGAGAACCCGACAAACAATTTGCCCATCTAAGTTAGCGTGTCGTCACAAAAATCACGCTATGGAATCTTCTCATACATAAATTCGCTTACCAATCAATGTGGTACGACGGGGATCAACCGTCAAGGCGCGAACTGGGGTGATCGTCCCCAAATAGTACTATCAAATGCATAAGCGTCTACCAAAACCCGGTAGTTCACAATTCATGCTAATGGGACTTTAAGTGACATAACCTAACTACTAATAATCCTTTTAGTCTCGAATATAGGGTCATAGCATCATTCGGGTCCATATCATTTAGCATACAATCAGGACTACTTGTGTTCTATTTTTATAAAAATCTAGCATGTTATCTCCCTCGCGGGTTTACAAATCATTTTACAAAACATTTAAAAGAGTGCGAGGCTATGAACTCACGTTGTTAATGAAAGGCGGATTATCGGCTACGGGCGTGCTTCGGTCACGGAAACCTATATAAATAATAATCGGTCTTAGACTCGGTCCAATGACTTTTATCAAAACAACAATATATATATATGATGATTTTGTACATATGATGATGATCAAGTGGGTTTATAAATCCTCGTTTACTCATTTTAGTGTTTACGTTTTGGTAACGTCTTACTAGTTCACTAGTTTTATCGATTTTACCTATTTTAAGTCCATTAATTCTTTTATAAGTTCTTTTACTTGTTTTTATCCATTTTATACCTATATGATCAGTATATATATCTTTCATGTTGGGCCCAAATGGGTTAAGCCCAATTAATTCTTTTTACAAGTTTTTATCTTATTAAGTCCAATTATTAGTCTAATGTGTTTAGTTAGCTCGTAAATGTCCGAAATTCTTATAATTCGGGTTTTATCGGTTTTTACTTGTATTAGTTACTTATACATCAGTATACAACTTTTATAAACTTTACATTAGACGGGTTTGGTCGTCTAAGTTTTATTTGGCGAAAAACGTTAATTTTACGGCAATAGCCGAAAAAGTCGTAAAAATCAAGTTATAGTTTTTTTTACTTATAAATATTATTTTTACCACCATTTATATAATTTACTCATTTAATTAACCTTTTATACATTTATATAAATAAGTTTTATAAGTTAGTGGGTTTATATTTTACATTTTATAAATTATAATGTGAGTGCTTATATAATAATAATAAACATTATTTCCAAAAATCTGATTTTTAACTTCATATTCACCATTTTTATCATATCTAGAGTTATACAATGACTTAGAAGCTCATTTTTGGATGACAAATTCTTCATAATATGTGCTACATATAACTTAGTTATAGCTACTGCCCATTTTGAGTCTACGTTGCCTTAACAGTCCCTACAAAACTGCTCATTTAGATTACACCACCTAACTTGTTTTGATCATATCTCACTCATTATTTTGATTCCATTGCATGGCCAACTCTCACATGTGTATAACATCATCTACTTACTGTAAATGGATCAAAACATGCAAATTTATCAGTTCATCTTTTAGTTATCTACTGTTTTTATACAGCCAACTAATTAGTCAAGATTTTAGCTTCATTTCTTATGGTTATCATCATTTTTAAGCATGTTTATCAACACTTGATCCCCACACAACATTTTTATCATCATATATACATCATATACATATACAAAATGAAAGAAAATACATTTTTTCTTTACAAAATAATAAGAGAAAAATGTAGAGGATGATCTTCTTTACCAATCCAAGTGGATTTCTTGTTTTAGGAAGGCAAGAACTTGATGAACACAACAAGTATCTCCAAGACCATCAAATATCAAGAACATAGGTTGGAAAATCAGCCCTAGGACACAAGCAAATCACCTCCAAAGTTGTTAATATGGCCACCAAATGATCAAGGCTTCAAGAGAACACCTTAATAGGACTAGTAAACATGTGGCTTGTGGCTAGAAAAGATCAATGATGGTGTTTGTTAGCTTATTTGGGACGGCAAGGAGAGGAGAGTTGAGAGAGTTTTTGGTGTTGAATGCATGTGAGAAAGTGGTATAATGAAACAAGTAGCTAGTTTGGAAGGTTAAGTGGAAAGTTTGCTTAAGGTGTAAGCACAAGCTTACACTTGTGTAAGTATTAGCTAACTTGATGCCACATTAGTGTGGTGGTGTCAAGTTTAGCCGTCCCCTTTTGCTAGTGGGGTGGGACAAAGTGTTTTGTCCCATCTCACTAGTTTACGGGTATTTCTCGATTCTAGTTTTCTCGATTTGCGTGCCCTCGGGTCGTTTTACGAAAAATGTTTTTATAAATTATGAATCACCGTCACAAAACGAATCCAATAAAAATTGTCTCATCAAAAACGGAGTTCAAAAACGTAAATACGTAATCCTAAGGTTTCCGGTTTAGTCGTAAAAGACGCCAAATTATGCACGTAAGCCCAAATTTAAATCCGTAAATTGTGAGTTCGTCAACCAACACAAAAATAAGTTTCAAAATATTATACGAGAAAATATTTCACTACCTGAAAATGTTAGATTTGTCACAGCTTTTCCTCCTAAAAGGGATCAACGTCCTCGTGATCCATTTCATTTGGATGTCCGTTTCTTATTGAAATCGAAGAGGTGCGGATATTTCTTCCACATTTCATCCTCTCGTTCCCAAGTATACTCCGGTCCATGCTTTGAATTCCATCGGATCTTGACAATAGGTATCCGACTTTGTTTCAGTTGCTTTACCTCACGGTCCATAACCTCTACGGGCTCTTCGATAAAATGCAACTTCCCATCTATTCGAACCTTACCTAACAGAATTTTCTCATCACTCACTGCTAGACATTTCTTCAGATTAGATACATGGAATGTGTTGTGAACACCATGAAGTTCTGGGGGTAACTCTAGTTTGTAAGCCACCGGACCTACTCTAGATAAAATCTTAAAGGGTCCAATATAACGGGGATTCAATTTTCCTCATTTTCCAAATCTGATAACGCCTTTCCATGGCGATACTTTCAACATTACTCGGTCACCCACTTCAAACTCTATTGGCTTCTGCCGCACATCCGTGTAACTTTTCTGTCTACTTCGGGCAGTCAACAACCTCTTCTTAATCTGAACTATCATCTCCGTAGTCTCCCGGATCAATTCCGGTCCCGTGAGCTGGGTATCCCCAACTTCACTCCAACATACAGGAGATCTACACTTCCTACCATACAAAGCTTCAAACGGTGCAGCCTTAATACTAGAATGGTAACTATTGTTATACGAAAACTCTGCTAACGAGAAATGTTTATCCCAATTCTTACCAAAGTCTAACACACAAGCTCTCAACATATCTTCCAGTGTTTGTATCGTCCTTTCACTCTGCCCATCAGTCTGGGGGTGATAAGCAGTGCTCATGTCGAGATTCGTTCCCAAAGATCTTTGGAGAGATTTCCAAAAATTCGATGCGAATCTAGGATCTCGATCTGAAATGATCAATACAGGCACTCCATGCTTGCATACAACATTATCAAGGTATATTCGAGTCAGCTTCTCCAGTGAGAACTGCTCCTTAACCGGAATGAAGTGTGCTGATTTGGTCAGTATATCGACAATAACCCAAATCGAATTGTTTCCAGATGATGTTCTAGGAAGCTTGGTGATAAAGTCCATCGTAATTCGCTCCCACTTCCATTCAGGAATCTTTGGTTGTTGAAGTAGTCCTGATGGCTTTTGATGTTCGGCTTTAACTCTAGCACAAGTCAAGCATTGAAGAACATACATAGCTATGTCAGCTTTCATATTCGGCCACCAATACAACTTCTTCAAATCATGGTACATCTTATCAGATCCCGGATGAATGGAATACTTAGATTTATGGGATTCTAACATAATCAAATCTCTTAAGCCTCCAAACTTAGGTATCCACATACGACCTCTTAAACATTTCACTCCATCAGCTCTAACCTCTAAAGGATCTCCTTCTCCTCGGAACCCTTCATTAACAAAATTCTCCTTCTTACAAGCTTCTATTTGCGCATTTCTAATTTGCTCAGGCAAATTATTGTGCACGGTCAAGACTAGAGAACGCACCCTGATAGGCTCTCTATCTTTCCTACTCAACGCATCAGCAACAACATTGGCTTTTCCTGGCTGATAGTTTATATCACAATCATAATCACTTAACAACTCTATCCATCTTCGTTGCCTCATGTTCAATTCCTTCTGGTCGAGAATATACTGTAGGCTTTTGTGATCGGTGAATACCGTACACTTGGTGCCATACAGATAATGTCTCCACAACCTAAGAGCAAAGACCACCGCTCCTAGCTCAAGATCATGAGTAGCATAATTCTCCTCATTCTTCCTTAATTGCCTAGAAGCATAAGCTATCACTTTCTCTCTCTGCATCAAAACAGCTCCATAACCTCTAAGAGACGCATCACAATACACTACAAAATCTTCACTCCCGTCGGGTAATGATAAGATTGGCGCACTACATAATTTTTGCTTCAATGTCTGAAATGCTCCATCTTCATCACTTCCCCAAACGAAAGGTTTATTCTTCTGGGTAAGCTTAGTCAAGGGTTTAGCTATCAAAGAAAATTCTTTAATGAATCGCCTATAATAGCCAGCCAATCCTAAGAACTGTCGCACTTCCGTTGGCGTTGTCGGTGCAGACCAATTCTTAATAGCTTCAACCTTTGCAGGATCAACATGAATTCCATCTCTGTTAATCACATGACCAAGAAATTGCATAGAATCTAACCAGAAATCACACTTCGAAAACTTAGCATACAACCTTTCATCCTTCAACAACTTCAAAACAATCCTCAAATGTTCTCTATGCTCATCTTCATTCTTAGAATAGATTAGAATATCGTCAATAAACACAATCACAAATTTATCCAAGTAGGGCTTGCACACTCGATTCATTAAATCCATGAAAACCGCAGGTGCGTTAGTTAACCCAAATGGCATTACTTGAAATTCATAGTGTCCATAACGAGTTCTAAATGCAGTTATAGGAATATCTTCTTCACGGACGCGAAGTTGGTGATATCCTGACCGCAAATCTATCTTAGAATACACACTAGATCCTTGCAGTTGATCAAACAAATCATCAATCCTAGGTAAAGGATATCGATTCTTAATTGTCAACTTATTCAGTTCCCTATAATCAATGCACATACGAAAAGATCCATCCTTCTTCTTAACGAACAAGACTGGAGCTCCCCAAGGCGACGAGATCGGTCGAATAAAACCTTTATCAGACAACTCCTTAAGTTGCTCAGATAACTCCTTTAATTCAGAAGGGGCTAATCAGTAAGGCGCACGTGCCACCGGTGCAGCACCAGGAATTAAATCGATTCGAAACTCTACTTGCCTTATCAGTGGAAGTCCTGGTAAATCTTTAAGAAATACCTCAGGAAATTCACAAATAATAGGTACATCTTCCAATCGTTTCTCCCTAGACTCATTCCCGGTCACTTGAGCTAAGAATAACTCACAACCGTTCCTGATGTACTTTTGGACTTTAATACATGAAACGATTTTCAAACGGGATTCACCTCGACTACCATCAATTACTAACGTCCTATTCCTAAGAGGAATCTTAACCTTCTTCTCTCCACATAAAATAGTAGCATTATTCAACGACAACCAATCCATACCAATAATAATATCAAAACTACCTAACTCTATCAACATCAAATAAATCGGAAAGGAATGGTTCAAGAGATTTAGAGAGCATCCTTCTAATAGCTTATTAGTTTTCACTAATTTACCATAAGCCAATTCCACCTCGTAACTGGTACTTATCTCAACAGGTTCAATATCAATAAGGGCACTAAATTTAGTGGATACAAAGCTCCTATCGGCACCCGAATCGAATAAAGCAACAGCATAATGATTGTTGAGTAAAAACGTACCGGTAACGACATTCGGATCCTCTTTCTTCACCTCAATTGTTCCAAGTTGGTAGATACCACCCTGGGGGTTTCTTCCAGGTACAATCGCTTTCAACTTGGGGCATTCCGATTTCCTATGACCTTCTTCATTACAGTTGAAGCAAATGGTTCCCTTCTTACACCTTACAACCTTGTGTCCAAGCTTTCCGCAATTTCGGCACTTCCAGCAGTCGCCAGCATGCCTCTTGTTGCCACACTTAGGACATTTATTATCGTTGCGCGGTGTATTATTGGTAAGAGCATTTGCATTCCCCTTTCTCTGGTTCTGACGGCGATTGAAATTCTTCCTATTATCACCTCTATCTACACGCTCACCGTCTCCCTTCCTTTTCTCACCAACACGGGCTTCATCTTCCTTATCCTGAATTATCTGTCCAATGAGTTGGTAAGCCATTCGAACAGCATCATCAATGGTCAGTGGTTTCGATGATGTTACGTCCCCCCGGATATTCCTGGTCAACCCTTTCACATATTGCTCAATTCGGATCTCTTCAGGTTCAACCAATCGAGGACATAGCAAGGCCAACTCATGGAATCGATTCGTGTAACTATCAATGTCCACACCTTTCATTCTCAAATTAATCAACTCTTGTTCTAACCTAATGATCACACTATGAGGACAAAACTCCAAAGTCATCCACTTCTTGATTTCAGCCCAAGGAGTAGCATTAGCAGCATCAAGACCCATGAAAGCAATTCTCCCGTTCCACCAAGTCAACACACGACCTTTAAGAGTAGCCATAGCAAAAGTCACCTTATCTTCCTCCTTACACTTACTAATCCTAAACACCGATTCAATCTTCTCGATCCACTGGCTTAGTCCTACAGCACCTTCAGTTCCATTAAAAGGTAGAGGTTCACACTTCATGAACGTTACATAAGTACAGCCACCAACTTCAGGTGCATTCGTTCCAAGTCCTCCTACATTTCCTCCAGCATTAGCATTCACATTATTAGCATTCACATCCACATTAGTACCGCCAATTCCACTACCGCCAGCTCCACTACCGCCAGCTCCACTACCGCCAGCTCCACTACCGCCAGCTTCATTTCTAGCATTTGCCATAAATTCTGTCATAGATGCGGTAACTTGCTCCGTAATAATCCTACGTACATCATCCTCAGTCACAGCCTTCTTGGGCGGCATAGTTCTATAATTCCACAATTTCAAAGTATTAAGCATTCATCCAACAAAGGATTCATATAATATGGATCGAATTCAAAATCAAGATACAAATAAGGCACAATATGGAATTCAAGACAAGATACATATTTCATTCGATCTGAAACAAAAGTATTGTCTTAGTACATCCATATCAAAGTTCTAACACTATATACACTCAAAATTCGTGCCAAGTCTACTACTAACAAGTCGGTTCAGTCAAAGCTACAAGCACAAAAGATATAAAGGTCACTACTAAACACAGACTGGTCTACTGAGAACCGCCAGATGGTCCATCATCCATCGTCTTCTGGATCTTCTCCGGACGATCACTAGACACATCTTCAGCTGGGCGCTTACGGATTACTCCTCTTTCAACCATGTCGGCATAAAATCTACTGTTCCAACCCACAAGTATATTCAACTCCTTTTCAACTTTCTCACGCATCGCACGAGCCACAGTCAACTGAATCTCCATAGTATTCACCTTTTTCTTCATAGCAACATACTCACGGCTTTCCAACACCGATAACCTCCTAAAAGCCTCATTCAATCCACGCTCTACATCACTCAAATCCAGACTAAGCAATTCTCGCTCTTTCTCGCCAACCTTTGTCTTCGACTCCAAATAAGCAACCTGAGTCTGAACAACACCTAATCCAACCTCTGTCACACAACTCTTAACACGGGAAGCATCTAGATCACGTCTCAAGGCCCATGGTGCAAGACCATCAATATGAGTAGCCTCTCGAGTACTAGACGACTCTCCTATCTCACGTCTACGAGTATCAATACCATCAGTACCGTCAGGTGCATCGTCATCCTCATCCTCCTCTGATTCAGAATCAGACTCAGACGATTCAGACATTTCATCCCTAGGTAACTCATCCTCAGAATCAGACAAACAAACTGGTGGGGGCAAAGGCTCGCCCTCTGGTACATCATACGGATAAATAAGCTCAGCTTCCTCATCGTCATCAACCTCAACATCTATACCTACATCCTCCTCGACATCCTCGTCGTCAATCTCATCATCTAACTCATCTAACCCAATCTCATACTCATTCTCAATATCAGCATTCTCAATCTCCACATTCTCATTACCCACATTCTCAATCTGATTCTCTACTAAGTCAACCTGAGGGGCAATCTGATCTCCTAGTCCTAACTCGGGCTCGGGATCCTCAAATGGTTCCTCCTCATCATAAATATAAAAATCTACTAAGTCTAAATAAGGATCATCTTCTACATTAGGTTCGGGAATAGCATGGTTTTCTACAGGAATATTAGGGTCAGCCATGACAATCTGCATTTATATATATTTATCTCGTATTAGGATAACATACTAGTTAAACAATTACATAATGAAATCACGATATATACATATATATAAATTAAATTATATATATCAAAATATATATCTTCTCAATAAGGCTTGTTGGTAACGTCGGAGATCTCTGGCACCGTTATAGTCAAAAGATTTTTCAAATATTTTCTCAAATGTTCATTGTCAAAAGATTTTGAAAAGTTTTGTTCAAAACCTTGGTTTTTAAAATCTTTTGTTATCTACAACGAGAGCTCTGGTACCAAACTGTAACACTCTCATTTTTCGTATCGGTACAGCGGAGGTCTTTCAGAGTGTTACGGGATAGCACAATAACTCCAATCATAGACAACACATAAAAATGGGTGTCCAAGGTTTAACAAACATTCATTCGATAAAAAGTTTCAAAAGTGTACAACAGGTCCCAAATTATACAGGTCATTAAGTTTACAAAACACAGATCGAATGAACATTTTTAATATTAAGTGTGGGCCATCAGAGTCGATCTCCATCCGGATTACCTTCAAGCACCTGAGATAGAAAACATGCAAAAATCATATCAACGAATGCCGAGTGAATTCATAGAGTTTACTGAAAACCGTTATATAAAACAATCATTTACATTCATTTAAAATCAGAACACAAGTATAATATCGGAAGTAAGTCCACATATTGCTAGTCAGGCAATATATATCAAGCATACATCTGAAACCGTCCATGAGACCGTAGTCTCTATATTACCATGATAGGTAATATATTCATCGTAATAGCGTCATCATCGTTTATTATTTATGTCTTATATTGTATTAGGTTGTAGGATTATTATTAGCCGCATGACATTGTTACCTTACTGTGAAAACAGCGGGCCGCGAACCCGACAAACAATTTGCCCATCTAAGTTAGCGTGTCATCACAAAAATCACGCTATGGAATCTTCTCATACATAAATTCGCTTACCAATCAATGTGGTACGACGGGGATCAACCGTCAAGGCGCGAACTGGGGTGATCGTCCCCAAATAGTACTATCAAATGCATAAGCGTCTACCAAAACCCGGTAGTTCACAATTCATGCTAATGGGACTTTAAGTGACATAACCTAACTACTAATAATCCTTTTAGTCTCAAATATAGGGTCATAGCATCATTCGGGTCCATATCATTTAGCATACAATCGGGACTACTTGTGTTCTATTTTTATAAAAATCTAGCATGTTATCTCCCTCGCGGGTTTACAAATCATTTTATAACACATTTAAAAGAGTGCGAGGCTATGAACTCACGTTGTTAATGAAAGGCGGATTATCGGCTACGGGCGTGCTTCGGTCACGGAAACCTATATAAATAATAATCGGTCTTAGACTCGGTCCAATGACTTTTATCAAAATAACAATATATATATATGATGATTTTGTACATATGATGATGATCAAGTGGGTTTATAAATCCTCATTTACTCATTTTAGTGTTTACGTTTTGGTAACGTCTTACTAGTTCACTAGTTTTATCGATTTTACCTATTTTAAGTCCATTAATTCTTTTATAAGTTCTTTTACTTGTTTTTACCCATTTTATACCTATATGATCAGTATATATATCTTTCATGTTGGGCCCAAATGGGTTAAGCCCAATTAATTCTTTTTACAAGTTTTTAGCTTATTAAGTCCAATTATTAGTCTAATGTGTTTAGTTAGCTCGTAAATGTCCGAAATTCTTATAGTTCGGGTTTTATCGGTTTTTACTTGTATTAGTTACTTATACATCAGTATACAACTTTTATAAACTTTACATTAGACGGGTTTGGTCGTCTAAGTTTTATTTGGCGAAAAACGTTAATTTTACGGCAATAGCCGAAAAAGTCGTAAAAATCAAGTTATAGTTTTTATTACTTATAAATATTATTTTTACCACCATTTATACAATTTACTCATTTAATTAACCTTTTATACATTTATATAAATAAGTTTTATAAGTTAGTGGGTTTATATTTTACATTTTATAAATTATAATGTGAGTGCTTATATAATAATAATAAACATTATTTCCAAAAATCTGATTTTTAACATCATATTCACCATTTTTATCATATCTAGAGTTCTACAATGACTTAGAAGCTCATTTTTGGATGACAAATTCTTCATAATATGTGCTACATATAACTTAGTTATAGCTACTGCCTATTTTGAGTCTAAGTTGCCTTAACAGTCCCTACAAAACTGCTCATTCAGATTACACCACCTAACTTGTTTTGATCATATCTCACTCATTATTTTGATTCCATTGCATGGCCAACTCTCACATGTGTATAACATCATCTACTTACTGTAAATGGATCAAACCATGCAAATTTATCAGTTCATCTTTTAGTTATCTACTGTTTTTATACAGCCAACTAATTAGTCAAGATTTTAGCTTCATTTCTTATGGTTATCATCATTTTTAAGCATGTTTATCAACACTTGATCCCCACACAACATTTTTATCATCATATATACATCATATACATATACAAAATAAAAGAAAATACATTTGTTCTTTACAAAATAATAAGAGAAAAATGTAGAGGATGATCTTCTTTACCAATCCAAGTGGATTTCTTGTTTTAGGAAGGCAAGAACTTGATGAACACAACAAGTATCTCCAAGACCATCAAATATCAAGAACATAGGTTGGAAAATCAGCCCTAGGACACAAGAAAATCACCTCCAAAGTTGTTAATATGGCCACCAAATTATCAAGGCTTCAAGAGAACACCTTAATAGGACTAGTAAACATGTGGTTTGTGGCTAGAAAAGATCAATGATGGTGTTTGTTAGCTTATTTGGGACGACAAGGAGAGGAGAGTTGAGAGAGTTTTTGGTGTTGAATGCATGTGAGAAAGTGGTATAATGAAACAAGTAGCTAGTTTGGAAGGTTAAGTGGAAAGTTTGCTTAAGGTGTAAGCACAAGCTTACACTTGTGTAAGTATTAGCTAACTTGATGCCACATTAGTGTGGTGGTGTCAAGTTTAGCCGTCCCCTTTTGCTAGTGGGGTGGGACAAAGTGTTTTGTCCCATCTCACTAGTTTACGGGTATTTCTCGATTCTTGTTTTCTCGATTTGCGTGCCCTCGGGTCGTTTTACGAAAAATGTTTTTATAAATTATGAATCATCGTCACAAAACGAATCCAATAAAAATTGTCTCATCAAAAACGGAGTTCAAAAACGTAAATACGTAATCCTAAGGTTTCCGGTTTAGTCGTAAAAGACGCCAAATTATGCACGTAAGCCCAAATTTAAATCCGTAAATTGTGAGTTCGTCAACCAACACAAAAATAAGTTTCAAAATATTATACGAGAAAATATTTCACTACCTGAAAATGTTAGATTTGTCACACCTTAACTGATTGTTAGTTATTGCTGGACCTCTGTAACCTCGTTTGTTCAAGGTTTGAGTGAGATAAGACATTTGAGCAAGTATATCAGTAGTACTATCCCCTTGTCTAAACTCAGGGACAAGGATCTCATCATCACAGTAGAATGCTGGTGCTGATTGAGCTACAAGTTGATTTGATGGAGCACTAACTTGTTTGTGAGTAATGGGGTTGAGGAGCCTCAAGTTGTTGATAGGTAACAGCAGGGTTTGTTGGAGGTTGATAAGGTGAATACTGGTGTGAAGCATAAGGTAACGGATGTGAATATCCTTGTGATGATGTTGCTGGTTGCTTGTATTGTTGGTGATAAGATGTAGCCGGTTGTGGCAAGATCGAGTACTGTGTGAAGCTTGGTGTTTGATACAGTGGTTGATAGGAAGATTGGTGTCCCAAAGCAAACGGAGAGTTGTGATATGACAATGTAGGATTGTTTGCCATTAGTGCCAATGGTTCTTGATAGGATCCCTGAGAGATGCGTTTTTGGATCACGTGCTTCTCGTGTTGTTGCAAGAAGGCATAGAGTTGATCTAAATTTGACTTGTGCAAATCTCGAATCATCTTAACATCGGTGACATACTGACTCCATTCTTGGGGTAACGTGTTCAAGAACTTTGTGTTTAGTTGAAACTGTTCAATCCTTAGAGTATACACGTTCATGTCATTCATCAAAGTAGTGAAACGCTAGTAGTAATCGTGAAGAGTCTCCCCTGGATTGTATGTAAACCAATCAAACAAGTCATACAATTGACACTCTCGTTCTTGCTTAATTAGAGATGTCCTTTGTAACAAAACAGATAATCGATCCCAAAGATCCTTTGCCACTTTATGTTCACTTACCATTCTAAAGATATCATGTGGAAGGGCTTGAAGAATTGTCTGAACGGCCCTTTCATCTACATCGGCAATGATTTTGTTAGCATCGGTTAACTCATGATACTCCCTTACCCTTTTCACATTGTTGACGGTAACTTCTCCCCAATCTAATGGACCTTTTTCAATTGACTGAAGCATAAGTCGACCACTGGGTTTGCCCATGATGTACGTTTTCATGCGGCCTTGCCATGCTTCAAATAAATCTTTGATGAGCAAAGGTGGGCGAGTGTCGGTACCCGAGATGATTGAGATATCGGTAAGCGAAGTCATGGTTGGCATATATGAATGTGAATTCATTTTATGATCCCTTGAAAAAAGATTATCAAAAATGATCGAACAATGAAATAAGGTTATGTGTTTTTGTGTTGTTAAATGAAAGATGTTGTTATCTTGTTGTTGTGTTGTTTTTGAAATTTTCCAAATTACCAAATTAATGCAAGATAGAAAAAATCCTCTAAGTATCCAAAAACAAATTCTATCGGAATGTGAAGTTGTCGGAATGTTGCTTTCTCTCGGAATACTCTTTTCTGTCGGAATGTTGCTGGTATCGGAATGTCTAGATCGGAATGTCACCCTATCTGAATATGGGATCTGTCGGAATGATTACCTGTCGGAATGTTTACCCGTCGGAATATCTAGATCGCAATATAGCTAAAATAAATTGGACATAGTAACGACTCAAAATTCCTTAAAAACCGTCGGAATCCCAGATCGCAATGCACGATCGGAATGTCTCGTCTGAATAAGGTATCGAAATCCAGTGATCGCAAAGTAGAACCAAATGGTTATTGCGATTAAACTTCACACCGCTTGTACTTTCCGATGGTAAATCTTGCAAGAATTTCGGAATGATGAAAAAACAAGAAATTTCTCAACTTTTGATCCAAAAGACTTGTGTTTTAGCCAAAACCAAGATACCCAAATCACTACGACACGATTTAAAGAAGGTATTCGACTTAGAAACACAAACAAACACGAAAAAAATTTGATGTTTTGGCGAAAAACAATCAAAAACTACACGTTATGCTTAATAAAGCATAAACAACACAAATACCAACCTATATTTCATCCCATGCTCTTGATACCAATTGTAGAACAATGATAATCTTTATGATTCAAGAGGGTTGATGTTTTCTAGAGAGAGAGAAACTTAGAGAGAGAAGTGAAAGAAACTATGTGTAATATTATGAGAAAATGAAACAACCAACACCTCTTTCCATGGTGGAAAGAGGCTTATATAACCAAGTCCTTAATGGACTTGGGCCTCCGGCCCATGAACATGCTCATGGGCCGGGCAATTTAATAAATGTAACTTAAACACTACTACGAGCCTATAACTATATTGTTGGAGTGATCGAGACTTTCTTTATACATAAAACGTATTTCCAACATTTAGGCATGTGAGCGAGAGCCTCGGCAAAGGAGATGTTTAAATTAAATTGTTTAAACATTTTAAGAAAGTTTGAAACTTGAATATCATCCTTGTTCTTCAACTTCTATTTCCTCAACCTTGAAGGATAAGGTATGTCGGGTTGAGAGGAAGGCTTTGGAATAGAATTCTCACTCACATCCTTGGGTGGTGGAGGGGTAGAAGTAGAAGGTGGAGGAATCGGTGAAGGGGTCTCGTTATCCTTTGTCACAATCACCGGAGTAGGTTTAGGAATCTCGGGTTCCTTATAACCTTTTCCACTTCGGGTGGTGATTGCTTTCATCTCCCCTCTTGGATTAGCAACGGTGTTACTCGGAAGAGAACCAGAAGAAAAGGTTTTATTACCTGGGAAGAAACTAGCCATCATATCCCTTAAGTCATTCGTTCGACTGCTTAAAGAGTTTCCATGTCATTCCTAAGCTCGGCTCGAAGATCATTCCCTTATTTCGCCATGTCACCTTTCAAGTTGATAATTTGGCTCTGAAGATTCTTCACCAGCGCGTCATTAGTCCTCATGTAAGTTTCAACCTCTTGATTATATGCCGTGGGTTGGTTGGGATGGGGAACTTGGTAAGCGGGTGGTTGATAAGTGGGTTGTTGGTAAACTTGATTATTTCCTTGAGGTGGATATGGGATTCTTTGGGTTTGATATTGATTAGGAGCTCGAGGTTGGTTTTGATTGTTGCGATTAAAGTTGTTTTGGTTTTGAGGAGGAAAACCGGGTGGTGAAAGAAAGTTGTTTGAACGATAACTTAGCAAATTGCGGTCACCTTGAGGACGTGCTTGATAGCCTCCCGTGACAAAGTTACCGTAAGCCGCATACACGTTTTCCGGATTGTCATGAGTAGAAGGACAATCGGTGTATGAATGAGAACCACCGCAAGTCTCACAAGAAGGTGTTACAGCTTTAACTTGTTGAAATTGGTTCGTAGCCATGGTTAAGAAATTTTTGTTCATCTCGGCTAGTTGACGGGTGAGTTGGGTGAGTTCGGCTATCTTGGGGTTTGATGAAGTAGAAGAAACATTGACTCTCGGGTTATTTCTTGAAGATGCGGATGAATCCCAATTTTTGTGATGAGTGGTCATGTTCTCTATAAGTTCTCTACACTAATCGGGTCTTCTCATCATGAACGTACCACCGGCGGCAGCATTAATTATATCACGATCACGAAAAGTTAAACCATTGTAGAAAGTATCAATCAAAGTGACGGGGAGCATATTATGGTTAGGACAACGATCGATCAAGAAATTATAACGTTCCCAAGCATCGAAAAGCGACTCATCAAGTTCTTGAGTGAAATCACTGATTTAATTACGAAGACTAGTTACCATGGATGGTGGAAAGTATCGGGACCGAAATTTTTGAGTCACCTCGTCCCATGTATGAATTGAGTTTTTGGGAAGACGATCAAGCCATTTTCAGCATGGTGGGATAAAGTGTGTGGAAAAAGGTGAAGGCGAAGAAAATCCATGGTAACACCGGGCAATTTCATGCTTTTAGTGACGGTTATGAATTTATCGATGTGTTTGTTGGCATCATCATCCGGTAATCCGCGAAATGGACAAGTGTTTTGAACTTGTTGGATCATGTGATGCTTCAATGAAAATTCAGGAGCTGTGATTTGCATCGGCCCAATCGGTCCTCCACGTCCATTCATTGTCGGTTGGCATAGCTCCTCCATCGTACGAAGGTCGGGTTGAGGAGCATGGTTTTTTATTATTCAAATTGGGGTGAGGTGGGTTGTTATTATTATGCACACCGTCCATATCTAAGTCTCTACGAGTCTCGGGCTCAGAATAAGACGAAGATCGAGTACGCATACACTAAAAATAAAATACAATATTTTTGGTTTTTATCTTTTTTATTTTTTTGGATTTTTGAAAATTGTATATTTTTTAGGATTTTTTGAAAACTTTTATGCTTGAAAATAACGTTCCCAAAAGAACGGATCCCAAAATCCAATTTTTCTCACTAAAAACCGTTAATCTTTACGAAAAGAGCCGGCAGCGGCGCCATTTGATTTATTGATTTTGCGTGTGTTGTTCGTACTCGATTTAATTCGAATTGATCACGGTTTAAAGTGGACTTGTCGTCTTTGGTAACTAAAAGGGGTAGATTTTGATTATCTATTTCTACTTGTAAGATAAACGCTAAAATTATTAAACATAAATATAAAAATAAAAGAAGGAAATCTAACCTAGATTTTCTGAATAAATTGAGATACGGATAGCTAATGGAATGACACTCGAATGAATGACTCTCGGAAGAAAATAGGGTTTCGGAACTTTTGGTTTCGGAATTTTTGGTTTCGGAACTTTTTGTTTCGGAACTTTTTGTTTCGTAACTTTTTGTTTCGTAACTTTTTGTTTCGTAACTTTTTGTTTCGGAACTTTTTGTTCCGGAACTTTTTTGTTTCGTAACTTTTTGTTTCGTAACTTTTTGTTTTGTAACTTTTTGTTTCAGAACTTTTTGTTTCGTAACTTTTTGTTTCGTAACTTTTTGTTTCAGAACTTTTTGTTTCGTAACTTTTTGTTTCGGAAGAAAGTTATAAACCCTCTTACGAAAGCAGACTAAAATAGATCAGACACAATAACAGATCCGAAAAAATAGGGAACAAAAATAAGCCAAAATAAGCAAAAATTAATCTAAGAAATAAGCTAAATTAATTTCTAAAATAAGCCAAACTTAACATTAATAAAAACAATAAAAACACCAAATAAGCAAAATATTTAAAATCAACTTTTTATAAAAATAACTATTAAGAACACTTAGTTAAAAATAAGCAAACCACACAATAAGCACTAAACACAATAAGCTAAAACAATCAAACACATCAAAACCAATAAGCATAATCAATCACACATATTAATAAAGCAATAAGCATAAAGATTAAGTAAACTACATGATTAACTAAATCAAAGCATAAGATTATAATAAAGAAAGGTAGAATGAGAATTAACTAAAAAACTTGATTAAATTGAAGATTAAGATCCAAAGTTACAAGATTAAGATGAAAGATTAATAAACTTGAAAGAAAAGATAGAGAGAGAAAGTAAAAACACACATTCCTAATTACCTACCAAACTAAAAAATAAACACTACTCTCCTAATAACATATTAGGACACTATATATAGGGGAAGGGAGGGCGTTGTTTATTTTCTTCTTTCTTCTTGTCTTCTCGTCTTTTAAATAACTCGTCTTTCTCGACTTTTTCTCAGGATTAGTCGAATGATAACTTGAACTCGTCTTCTAATTTTCTTCTTTTAGTAGACTTGGTTCTTCGACTTCGTTAAACTTCCGTCTTTAGACTTTTTCTTCGATAAATCTTCAAAATAGGCCTTTGACTTACGTTCTTCTTGCACTTTTGATCTTTTGACTTCGTCTTTTGTCTTTTTCTTTGATAAAAGCCCGTGAAAGCTCGTGTTTTCTTCCTTTTTCATAATTTTGTCCTAAAACATAATAAAAACACAAACCACGCATAATTCCGCCTTTTATGACATTAAATACACGTTTTGGTCTTGTTATTATTAGAAATAAGTGGTAAAAGGATAAGTGTTTTCACACTTATTAGCATGCAACGTCAGAATATTCATCTATATCTGCACAAGATGTAAGAGCAACACACAAAATATCTTTGGAGAGACATTCATGTAAGATTAGATCATATGTTGTAGAAAACTCGTCTCTTTCAGGTTGATGGTCGTTCACTTCTTGTTCAAGAGATTCCACATATTTCAAATCATAAAAAATTTCTTGCTTAATTAATGTTTCAAATTCGAAAATATGTTTTTGCGTTCTTTCCACAAGCGGAATCAAAATATTTTTCACAAGCACAGTTATATCGTGAGGAATTTCTTTGTTGTCTTTCAAAAGTTCATGTTTTTTCCAGTCATCATCAACAACTTTTTTGAAATTTTCAATGTTACTCTTGAGAATACTAAGTGCTTGCTTACTCTTGCTTACAGAAGCTTTATATGGCAAGTACTCAATAAATTTTGACACATTAGTTTTCTTAGTAGAAGAAACTTGTCTCCATTTAATTCTTATTTGTTCACATTCGAAAAATATTTGCTCACGAGACTATTGTGTTTGCAGATTGAAAAGACCATAAAGACTATTTTCATAAGCATAATTATATGGTTTAACAAATTCTTTATTAACTTTTGGTCTACTCTCTTCTTCCAAATCGTTTGTCTCTTCACTATCAGGCCTGACAACAAGGCAATCAAGATCGGTCCATTGGGACTCATCAAGATATAAGTGCTGATTCTCAGATTGAGCTTGCTCAAGGTACTTAGGATTTGCAAAATCAATTTGAGTTTCAAGTTCCACCATTTTGTCGATGTCATTCGCTTGTTTAGTTTTGAAATCCTTTTCCATCTTTTGAACCACTACTTTCTTTTCATTAACAAGTTTATTTTTATCCTCTTGATAAAAACCATTCTTTTGAGTTAACTCATTCGCTTTAGTGGTAGCAAGATACGTTTTGTGTCGTTCTGTACTCAAAGAGGTGTTATAATTACGTTTCTCTTGTTCTAGAAGCTTAAGAGTTTCGTTATATTTCTGTTGATAATCGTCCTTTTTAACGTTAAATAAACACCCTTTGTACCCGTCAATCTCATTGGTCTTTTGAAGAAGCTGAGCTCCATAGCTATCAATGGTCTCACTATATTTAATTAGAGCAGTTTGCATTCTTCAAAATTTTGAGTGAGCGTAGCGTTTGCCTTCTTTAATTGCTTTTGACTCTTTCTAGTGTCTTTGACATCTTTTTGTAAAGTAGCAATTAAATTAGCAAGCGCAATACGCTCCTCATCATCATACTCATTTGCATGTTGATCATCGTCAGACTCATTATTGCATGTGTCTGATGAGTCAAGTATGGTATTGCTATCGACCTTTTCTGTCATACATGTGTCAATACGGGTTTGAGTTTGATCACAATGCTCATGCGTATTATCATTGGCAAACACATTATATTCATCATTGTGTACCTCTTCTAATGGGTCAGAGTCAAAGACAGGGCCATTATCATAAGAAGGTGTATTGCTGATGACATTCTCAGAACTGATGTCTTGTGTGCCAGTGCTGCTGCTTTCTTTCCCATGTATGGTATGATCATCCTGCGTACCATGCTTTGTGTTCCGTGATGTGCAGATTTCATTCACATGACCTGATACTGAACCACAATTCGCCTTGAACCTTTTATCTATCTCTTGTTCGTGAATTATTATTCTGTGGACATAGGTTTCAATGGATTTGATGTTACTTGGGATTAGGTCTTTGAACGTTTGAGTAGTTTTATGATGTCTCATGAAGCATCCCTGTGTACTCGAAGACATGAGAAATTCTGAATCAAAAGTCTTTTCAAATGTCGTCTTGATTTCAGTGAAGGTGATCTTTCATTCACTCCCATAAAGTCTTTCTTTAGTGAGTTGTGCCGCAATTTTCTCCCTGGCTTGTGTGAAAGCTCTTATGAACGTCCTAGTGGATACACCTAATTCTAGCAGGACTTTTGAAAGGCTCTCAAACGATGATTTAAGTATTCTCAAACTTTTCATGCGTTTATCTCTCAAGAAGCGTGTCCGTTGTTGTAATTGTTCCATCTCGAGAGTTGTCACAACTGAACACTCATTGCTCTTTTCTATTATGATGGTGTCTTTGTTGATGAAGTGACTCCGGATCTTAAGTAGATATGGTGTGATTGAGTTGTGGTTAAAAATCCGAAATTTCCGATTTTTTCTCAGTCCGATAGAACTGTAAACCGAAAATTTTTGAATTACCAAATTTTGAAATCGAGTTCGAAATAGCCAAAAACTAATAGGGAAAAATTTTGAAAAATGAAAATTTTAACGAAAAATAAAACCTAAAAAATTTGAAATTTGGTCCGAAAATTTGAATTTTTGGTCGAAAAATTTTTCGCATCGCCAAAATTTGAAATCGAAGCTTAAATGGCCTAAAAATGGTCTAGGAAAAAATAAATTTTACTATGGTTTTCCCGCCAAAAAACGTTTTTTTTGTACAAGTCGGAATCACAAGTAAGTACACAAGTCGGAATAAGTGAACTTGATGTAATCCGGAATACGTGTTCCTTTATCTAAGTCGGAATCTTTGAGCTAAGTGTAATCCGGAATCCTTTTGCATTATGTAAGTCGGAATGTGTGATCCTATCCTAATCCGGAATAATTGAACCCAACCTAATTCGGAATCACAAAAATTGACCTAACCCGGAATCCTTGAACCCAATCTTGTTCGGAATCCGTAATCCACCTTATCCGGAATCGAGATTATGAACCTAATCCGGAATCCAAGTTCTGCACGTAATTCGAAATGCAATGTTGCACCTAATCCGGAATATATGTGCTATATGTAATTCGGAATAAATCGCTCTTCACCTTATCCGGAATCCAGTTGAGAACCTAATTCGGAATACTGTTTCAAACGTAATCCAGAATCCCTCTCCTTTTACTAATTTGGAATACTCCTTCAGACAATTCAGAATATAAGCTTATCCGGAATACAAGCTTATCCGGAATACTTATGTTATCCGGAATGAATACTAATGCTAATTTGGAATCTTCTTAAGCCCTTGTTTCCCGACTTAACAAACCCTCAAATTCCGAATTGTATGAACCAAAAACTTAATATGAAGAATTTTTTACCCAAAAATCAAGCCAAAACGTCCAATTTTTTCGTGGAAATCACCAAAATGAGTAACACAAATTCCTACCACAACTTTGTAGGAAATTTGTACGAAGATTTGGAGCTCGAAAACACAAAAGAAAATTAAGACGAAATGATTTGAAGATTAAAATCACACGAATCAAAACTAATAACCATAAACTAAACACGAATCTACCCCATGGCGATTGATACCAAATGTTGTCCCTATTTATATGATGACAGATTAAAGAAATGAGATGGAAAAGATATGAATTTTAGAGAGAGAAAGTAGTAAGAGAAAGTAGAGAGAGAGATGATTAACAAGATGAAATTAGATTTAGAAATGAGAACTTGCCACCCTCCTAACATGCTAGGAGGGTGCTTATATAGTCCACCCACATGCGGGCTTTCTGAAGGACTATATATGTTTTTGGGCCGGGCTTGAATAAATGCTTAGTACCTTGAAAGAGGCCTTTTAAGCTAACCATCAAGCCCGTAATGTCACGACTATTTAACTAACTATTACAACGTTCTAACAAATATTACAATATAAACCTATGACCGAACATTCTTGTTTGACTCAATATTTTTTAGGCTAACAGACATGTTTACAAAATTTTTGAATTTTCAAACGTATGTTAAAAATCAATTTAAATGTGACATTAAAACCTTCCAATGTGATCATGGTGGTGAGTTCGTAACAACCAACTACACACCCTTTTTCCCAACAATGGCATCCAATTTCGTTTCTCATGCCCAAATACTTCCCAAATAAATGGCAACGCGGAGCGTATGATCCGAACAACTAATAACATCATCCGTACTCTCCTATTTCAAGCACATCTACCCCCACCTTTTGGGTCGAATCCCTCCATATGGCCGCGTACCTTCTAAACCTTTTCCCTCTACAGCAATCAACAACAACATACCCTACACTCGACTACAAAACAAACTACCCGACTACTCCCGTCTTCACACTTTTGGATGCTTATGCTACCCTCACCCACAATCCCCTTATAAACTTGCACCACGAGCCACTCCCTACATATTTTTAGGCTATCCCGCCTATCATCGCGACTTTCGGTGCCTAGACCTTAAGACCAACAAAATTATCCAATCTCGACATGTCACATTTGACGAAACCCAATTTCCCTACAAATCCATGACACCAACCTCCCCACCCTCTTATACATTTCTCTATACCCAACCGTCACCCATCTTAAACTCCCTCGCATCCGGCTACCATAATACCACCACTCCTCATAATACACAACCCACCAACACCAACCCAACAACGCCAGCCCATCCCCACAGTCCACCTACATCCTCCTCCATATCTCCAAACCAAACAGCACATACTCAATCCCATGGCCCAAATTCAACTAGCCCGTTACCTCCTCCTTCATTCGATCCAACCCCTCTTTAGTCCACTACCGGCCCGCCTCCTCCCACCCAAACCATTCATAATCAAACAGCCCCTGACCCACCCCGAACTCACACCATGACCACACGATCTCAATCAGGTATTGTCAAACCAAACCTTCGATACTCTCTTAACGCGTCACCTATTTCACCTCTTCCAAAATCCCCATTTCTTGCTTTACATGACCCTGAGTGGCGTAATGATATGTATGATGAGTATAATGCGTTAGTAAAAAATGGTACTTGGATTCTTGTACCAAGGCTATCAGATGTTAACTTGGTTAGCTCTATGTGGTTATTTAAGCATAAGTTTCTTACAGATGGGACTTTGAGCCGATATAAGGCTCGTTTGGTTGCTAACGGTAGTAGTCAACAACTTGGTGTTGACTGTGATGAGACTTTTAGCCCGGTTGTCAAACCGGCCACCATTCGCACTATCCTTAGCCTTGTTGTATCTCACCAGTGGCCTATCCACCAGCTTGATGTTAAGAATGCATTTTTTAACAGTGACCTATCTGAGACTGCGTATATGCACCAACCTCCTGGGTTTGTTGACTCTCGATACCCTCACCATGTTTGCCTTTTGCAGAGATCACTATATGGACTAAAGCAGGCACCTCGTGCTTAGTTTCAGCGGTTTGTAGGTTATGCCATCAGAGTTGGTTTTTATCACAGTCGATGTGATTCTTCACTGTTTGTTTATCGATAGGGTTCAAAGGTTGCCTATCTACTTATATATATGTATGATATTATTCTTACAACTTCCTCCACTGCTGTTCTTCAGCAGATTATTGGTTCTCTACATAGTGTGTTTGAGATGATAGATCTCGGGGCACTTGATTATTTTCTTGGTATCTCTGCTAGTCATCATTCTACAGGCTTATTCTTATCTCAGAAGAAGTATGCTCTTCAGCTTATTGAGCGAGCCCACATGACTAACTGTAACCCTTCTCGGACCCCAATGGACACTGAATCAAAACTTGGTCCGGAAGGTGTTCCAGTTTAGGGTCCTACATAGTATCGCAGCCTTGCAGGTGGCCTATAGTATCTCACGTTTACCCGTCCCGATTTAGCCTATGTTGTGCAGCAGATTTGTCTTTATATGCACGATCCACGGGAGCCACATTTGGCAGCTCTCAAACGGATCTTACGATATGTTCAGGATACATTGGATTTTGCTCTACACTTATATGCTTCCGCTACTACTTCTCTAGTTGGTTATACTGATGCTGACTGGGCAGGGTGTCCATCTACACGACGATCTATTTCTGGTTATTGTGTCTTTTTGGGTGATAATTTATTATCTTGGTCGTCTAAGCGACAACACACTCTCTCCCGCTCCAGTGCTGAAGTTGAATATCGGGGTGTCGCTAACGTTGTAGCAGAGACAGCATGGCTTCGTAATCTTCTCCGTGAGCTCCATTGTCCTTTATCATCTGCCACTCTCGTGTACTGTGACAACGTGAGTGCTATTTGTATGTCTGCTAACCCAGTTCAACATCAACGAACCAAACATATTGAGATTGATCTTCACTTTGTCAATGACATGGTTAGTTCGCGTTCTACACGTTCCATTTCGTTACCAGTACGCTGATATCTTCACCAAGGGCCTTCCTTCGGCTTTGTTTGAAGACTTTCGATCCAGTTTGAGCGTCCGGCCTCCTCCCCTCAAACTACGGAGGTGTATTAGACGACATATGTATATTTGTGGTTATAACTTTGTATTACGGGCATAGCCTATATTCTAGAATCATCTAACTGTAGCATATATTTGGTGGTTAGCTGTAGAATGTAATCAACACAATCATAATATTCAATACATAATTGATATTATTTTTGTTGAAATGACTTATCTTTTTGTAATATTCATAATGGTAGCTCAATTATATTTTGTCCATTCAGTTTGTCAAATGATTAGACAACTTATTGTTGTCAGTACTACGTAGTAGTAATACGTGAAAGCTTGTCTGGATGTTGCTGATTCCAACTAGACGAACGTTTTGGGCCAAGCCCAAATCAAATTAGAGCCAAACTACAGTCCACATATAAGAAAAGAATAGTGGAGTAAAAGATACGTAATACTCTGTTGTTTTTGTGGTCAGAGACGAAACTTAGGGGCTCTCACGAATACCGAGAACTCTATGAATTTTTCAATGTAAATTTAATTTTTTATAAAAAATATAGTTCTTCTAAATATATCTCTAAAACATGTTTCTAGTACTAGGTGAATACCCGCTCATAATTGCGGAATCGCATAGCGGCAACTATGAAACGACAAGCTTTATAATAGTTAGATATAGTTGGAAACTGTCGTAACATACGATCATTCAACTTTAAGTAAAATCTTATTCAAATAAAAGAACATATAGTAAAAATGAAAGTGAAACATTACATCAAGTATGAGATAAAATAAAAGAACAGATGTTAATCGACGTGTAGTGGCAGAGTTGCGTAGCGACAAGTAATTAAAGAATTGCGATTTTGTGGTAAATGGTTCTCGAAACTGAAAGTGAAATTGTTAAAATGGAATTAAAAACGGTCGTAATATGCGATGAATTAACGTATAAGACAGAACATATAAAAACATTTAATGAAAGTGAAACATTACATTAATGTAACATATCCTTAACGTGAACATCTTAGTTCTTAGATAAGGATTAGTGTAAAGTTAAGGATAACATGCAGGGACATTCATGTCATTTTGAGAGAAAATGATTTTTTTTCAATAACTCCAGAACATCCATAACCACATCAATCCACCCTAAGTTCCCGCCTTTAGATGTTACAATCAACATACAATTATGATTCTCCTAAACCAATATCAAGAAACAACATGTCAAATTCTGATATTTTTTATTGTGAAATACATAGTGGTTATTAAAATTAAGTTAGAGAATTTGTCCTTGCGATATGGTTAAAATAACAAATCGACCATCGACAATACTATTTGCATAAATGGTCATTTTGTCCCTTGTCCATTAACAGGAAGTGGTAAAAAAGGAGAAGATGTACATACTTGATGACCATCCTTTCAAGATTTTCTACATATCGTCAACCTGATCCAGAGGATGGTATCCCTACCTCCGGTATTGAGAGGAGTTCATCAAATACAATTCCATGCCGTATTATAAGAGAGGGTGGTAGGACCAGTTACTCCAAGCAAAAGCCACCATCACAAACCAGCGTACAAAAAAGTGGGTGCGAGTGTTCATGCTTCTCTCTTTTTCTCTTCATATAACCATCCTCTTGAAGCAGCTCTTGAATCCTCGGTGTGCTTGGCGAACTTTTTCAAAATAAAACAAGTATGCAATGGAAGTGATAAACGTTTGGCAAATCCACATTTATGAAAATATGTACTTTTACATGTCAGCTCATGTTCTTTAATTTAAGTCAGCTGAATTAAAAAATCCTACTAATCTTCACGAATCAATACATAAATGACGTAGGCATTGGAGCCTGCAAATGATGTTACACAAAACATGAACTTCAGAGTCGAGTTTTGTAATATACATACATCTAATATCTTAGATGTAAAGAAACTTAAATTACTAAAGGTAATTACTCCAAAGTAAAACTAAAAAAACACGGTTCATTGGAAGGAAACAAATCTTTAGATTGCAAGAGAAAAGATGTTACAAAAAGTTATTTTCATGGTAGCAATTATATTGATCAGTAATGTATTTTAATGACCTCATTTAAAACAAAAACCAAAATACGTTGACAAAGTGGTACTTAACTCGTATTTTGAATTACCTTCAAAGTAAGCTATCAATTTGAGGTATAAAACAAATTCAGGGTTTCGAATCAAATGATGATGAAAGAAAATTTAAATTAGCATCTTGGAAGTCACAAACCCAAAAAAGATAGTCGGATAAATTTTTCCATGGAAAAGGAAACTGACATATGATAGAAATTCATATTAAATTTGTAGAGATAAAATGTGTTGCATGAGAATTTTTGGCCGAAAATCAAAATCATGGTTCATAATAAAACCTAAGAAGCATAATACTTGAAGCAAACTCAAAGATGAAGACGACAACAACAACTACAAATACCTCATTTAATCAATCGACAACTAAAATACAAAATCGTCAATTAGTTTCAATGCGTTCAGTCGAATACATGTCAAACTTCAGGTATTGAAAAGTACAACTGAAAGATGTCAAAAACATCGGCACATGTGTACCTATATGAACCAATTTTTCTTCTGTAATTAGACTTCATTCACAGACTCTCTATGCGACTACCATATGACTATCGAGTGAAATAAAATGACATATATTAATGTGTCAATTAAAAAGTTTTTGATCTAATCTTCAAATTAAAATAGACCAATACAGCCCATTCCTTTTTAGTCATATTCACAACACAAAACTGTTAAGAAAAAAAGTTATAGGTGGTATGTTATTCGAACCCATCCATAATCCTTTATTAGCATCAAAAAATGGTTCTGCAATATAAGAACATATCAACATTTTACTTTTTAAGAAAAACAACCTCATTAGCAGATCACACAATCTGTTCAAGACACCCCCTTCGTATATATTATATGTGTCGTGTAGAGAGAAAGAAAAATAGCTTTTAAGAGCGAAGTTCTATTCCATTAGGCTCGTTATAACAACAGTACACTTATCTTCAGCATGAAAATAAATTACTTATGACTCAAATAAAGAACGTATCATACTCATATTAAACTACTACATGATAGGGTATTAAAACAGTTAAACTCATACCCCTTAACACTGCACAGGAAAAAGAAAATACCTGGTATGACGTATACATACACGTCTCTTTGCAACCAATTCCTATCTAGAGAGACACTTTTGTAAAATTACGGATATGATTTTCATAACAGCTATTTTAAAATTAGCATGCGATGAGATGCTTATTCATAAGTAATTTTATGGCATAATTGTTACCAATTTGAAACACTTTTGTTTATAATCTGTTTTTAAAATGAACGTAGCAATTTTTTTTAATTTAGGCTGTTGGAGTGTTGGCCATTAGGTGAAAGATATAATCAATTTTTTATTCTACCCAAGCTACCTATTCTAACCATAGAATGAGGTAACAACTTACAATCGTGCAATTATAGTCTATTATTGATCTTAATTTATATAGTAACATGCTCATTAAAAGATAAGTTGGAATGAAAGTGAAGGTCAAAAGATGCACAGTCATTGTTCTTACCTGTGGTGAAAAACCCCGCTACAAGGGTCCGCGTGTTGGTGCAGGTGTAAACGTGCAACACTTTATTAGTCGTAGAATCAAGGCTTGCGACCTTCTTTGTTACATTATCACTTTTCCACCTCCAACCAAGTCTTTATCCTATCGTTGTCTGAAATGTAATGAGCATCACAAAGGAGAAGATCTTGCATATAAACATTACGTTATGTGATCGCATATAGGATTTCAAGAATAGAGAGAACAGTCGTAGGCCAATAAGATTTGATAATATGGTAATCGTTAAAGGACACTTAATAAGCAATTAAAGGTCGATGTTCTACATGTATTTCATATGTTTTTTTCTACACACAATGTTAGAATCAAAGGAACTGACACAATCATTTTTTTTGCTGACCACTGACCGGAATCTCTTCACAATTTACTGTTGGGAATAAATTATAGCCAGTCTACTTGAGCGCTGACAAGAGTAAAACAAGCGTTGACAGGAGTAAAACAAATGCTGATAGCTCAAGCGTTGACAAGTCAAAGTCAAGCGTTGATACATTGAAGACAAGCACTGATGGGAAGATATACTCTACGCGTCTATTGTATTCTAGATTACTTCTAGTAAAGATAGGAACAACAATGTATTTTCTATATTTATCTTTACCTAGAATAGTTGATACGTAGATTATTGTACAAGGCTTCTTATGTCTATAAAAGAAGACCTTTAGGTTAATGTTCAACATAAGTTTTCATACCTAAACTACTTTCATTGTAAGCAAGTTTGATATCATTAATCAAAGTGAAAGTTTGTTTATATCTTCTGTGTTCTTGTTTAAGTGTTAATTCCGCATAACACTTAGATTGTCATATACATATACAAAGGTTTCTCTAAGTGTATTACTTGATCTAATCTCGTATACATAAAGCTAAATCGATCTAAGTTTGGGATCAACAAGTGGTATCAGAGCTTGTTGAGGAACTTTTGATCTTAAAGAACACAAGAACCCTAAAAATCACCAAAACCCTAATTTTCTCAAAAACCCTAACAACATCATGTCAAATCAAGAACTAACCTCCTCCTCCTCACCTTTACCAAACATCAAGATTCCCATGCTTGATGCAACCAACTTTGAATTATGGAAATTCAACTTTGAACAATACCTGGGGATCTATGACTACACACTCTGGGAGATTATTGAATATGAAAACACATTCGATAAGGCTCAAAAGATTGCTAATGATATTGCTGGAAGAGCAGCTGTTGCTGGCTGTTCTGAAGCAGATAAGAAAGAAAAGCCTGATGATGGTAGAGCTGTAGCTGCTGAAGACATAACAAAGAAAAGGGTTGATATGAAAACCCTAAATATTCTGAAACACTCTTTGGGACAAGAGAACCAGCATAAATACAGAGGTTATGAATCTGCTAAGGACCTTTGGGCAGCTCTTGAAGTTTCATATGGTGGCAATGAAGATACTAATGAAGAGAAGAAGAAGTAACTCATGCATGATTATGTTGTCTTCAAGGCTCAACCTAATGCAAAGCTTAGTAGTGTGAGAAGCAGATTGCTTGATATTACAAGCAAATTGTCCTTCATGGGGACACAACTTGGTGATGTTGATATTAATGCCACTTTTCTTAAAAGTCTTGGTGAGGTGTGGAAGATTGAGGCAAGATCTATTCTTGCCAATAATACTTACAAAAGTTCCACGTTTGATGATATCTACAACAAACTGAGGCTGTTGGAAGATGAAACTCTTTTAGAGCATGGAAGCAAGTCCACCAACAGTAACATGGCCTTCTTTTCTCATAGTGAAGGTCAATTCAATCAGAAGGACTCCTACATGCATCCAGTTACTGGATCATCATGTGTCAGCGCTGGAACATGTCTTGTCAACGTCTCCTTTTCAGACGCTGACACATTCAAAAGTGACTCACCAAGAGTTAAACCTGCTGGTATGGACCTGGATACTGTATGTGCTTATATTGCTTCTTTGCCCAATGGTTTAGTGATTACATATGAGGACCTTGAGCAGATAAGTGATGAGCACTTGGAAGAGATAGACATTAAGTGGAACATGGCTCTTGTTAGTATAAGAGCAAACAGGTGGAACAGAACGTTTAAGAAGAAGATGACCTTCAATGCTAAAGACACAGCTGGATTTGATAAATCCAAAGTTGAATGCTACAACTGTCATCGTATGGGGCACTTCATGAGGGAATGCAGATCTCCTAGAAGATCTGATGCTGGTAAACCCTCAAGTCAAATTGTTAAAGCTCAGGATCCTAAGGCCATGGTTGCAGTTCAAGGAATTGATGGAATGGGATGGGATTGGAGCTATTTGGCTAAAGATGTAGAAGAGGACAAAGCTTTGGTTGCTGAAATTGAAGAAGAAGAGCATGTTGAATATGCTCTCATGGCACACTCCTCCTCTTCATCTGATAATAAGGTATACGATGATGCTTTTTGTAGTAAAGTTTGTAGGCTAAATACTGAGAAACTTAACAAAGAGGTGTTAAGATTATTAGATGATGTGAGTACTGAAAGATGCAAACTGTCTAATTACCAACTAGCTCTCACTCAAACTGAGAAGACAGTTTCTAAACACAAGAAAATGGAATTTGACTTAAAAGATAAAATGAATATCTTAAAACATGAGTTAAATGCTAGTATGGATATTAGAAACATCATGGAAATGGTTAATGGTGAGTTACAGGCTAAGTTAGATGAAACCATTAAAAACAAAGATAATGTTGGCCTTAAAATCCAGAGATTTGATAAGGCAACACAAACCCTAGGTGAATGTGTGAGTAAACAAAGGGATCCTAAGGACATGACTGGGATTGGGATGAAAGATTACTCTGTGGTTCCACCACCAGCTGGTGACTTCTATGGTGTCCAACAGAAGGACCTATCTTGGACTGGTTTGCCAGAACTCCAAGAGGAGGAATTCATTCCTCCACCAAGAGTTGTCACCCCAGTTGAAGAGTATCAACAAAAGTTGACTGACCTGAATGAATGGAAGAAAGCTAACCCTACCTTATTTGTTAAGGGTGGTTTGCTATGTGAAAGTCCTAATGAGTCAACTCCTATTAAGGTTACCAACCCAATCACTGGTAAGGCTGTTGACCTTGGCTCAAACACTGTTAGAAAACCTAGCATTAAATATGCAGAGATGTATAGGAATACTAGGTCACCTAAGAGCCAAGTTAGCAATGATGGAACAGGCTTCTTCTCTTCTAGACCTAGGGTTGTGTCTAGAAAAGCCTGTTACACTTGTGGTAGCTTTTCACATTTAGCATATAAGTGTGTCAACGCTCCCAAAGTCAGCGCTGACAGGAACAAATTCAGCGCTGACAGGAACAAAGTCAACGTTGTTAGAAAGTCAAACGTTGTCAGACCCAAACCTTGTGTGCAGCAAAGTCCACAAGTTGTTAGACCTGCCCCATTCTTCACTAGAGGGTCTAACACTCATGGACAAAGACCATTTCAAAAGATAAACACTTGGTCTAATAGGCAATGGGTTTCTGTAGTAAACCCTAGGTTTAACGCTGACAAGGGTAACTTTAGTGTTGACAAGACCAATTCCAACTCTGACAGAAACGTGACCAGACCTAAATATTTGCAACCACAAGGTAAGGGGTATAAAGCTTCTTCAAGCTTAACATGGAGACCAAAGAAAGATCAAAACCCTAATGATAATGGGATTTCAATGACCTGCAATAGATTTAATTACATTTCAAAGGTCATTACAAAACCTATTGGGGTTAACTGGGTATTTCATCCAAAGAAGGATGAAAATGGGGTTGTTGTGAGAACTAAGTATGTTCTTATTGAACAACCAGATGAATCCAAGTCTTCCAAGGCTTGGGTTCCCAAAGAAAACTAACTTGTTTTCTGTATGTGCAGGGCATTCAAAAACAGGTCAATGATTATGGATATTGGGATAGTGGATGCTCAAGGCACATGACAGGGAAGGAAGATTATCTGACAAACTTCACTCCCATTAAGGATGGTGATAAGGTTTACTTTGGAGGCGGATATGGTACTATCATAGGCAAAGGAACCCTTCTCACCAAGAACTTGCGTTTTGAGAACGTCTTTCTGGTAAAGGAACTTGATTACAATCTTTTTAGTGTATCACAAGTTTGTGATAACAAAAATAAAGTTCTGTTTACTGATACTGAATGTTTGGTGTTAAGCAATGATTATAAGATCCCTGATGAGAAATATATTGACTATAGAACACCTAGGCATAAAGACATATGCAATGTGAATCTGGATGGGATTAGAATGAATAACAATATGTCTTGTTTTTATGCTAAAGCTTCAGTGGATGAAAGTAATCTATGGCACAGGAGACTAGGGCACATAAATTTTAAGAATATAAACAGGCTTGTGAGACTTGGCTTGGTTGATGGTTTTCTTGAGAAGGCCTTCCACAATGACCACTCTTGTGTTGCATGTCTTAAAGGCAAGCAGCACAAGGTCTCATTCAAGTCCAAACAGGTGCATTCTAGTTCTAGACCTCTTCATTTGCTTCATATGGACCTCTTTGGTCCAACCAATATAGAAAGTTTGAATGGTAAGTCATACTGCTTTGTTATTACATATGACTTTTCTAGGTTTACTTGGACCTTCTTTCTAGCTATGAAGAGTGACACAGCTGATACTTTAATTGACTTTATCACTCAGATTGAGAAGAAAACTGGTAATGATGTTAAAATACTTAGGAGTGATAATGGAGGTGAATTTAGGAATAAAAATTTAGATGATTTTTGTGCCAGGAAAGGAATTACTAGGCAATTTAGTGTTGCCAGAACCCCACAGCAAAATGGGGTTGCTGAGAAGAAAAATAGAACCCTAATTGAAGCAGCCAGAACCATGTTGGCTGATGCTCATTTTCCTATAGCCTTTTGGGCTGAGGCTGTCAATATAGCTTGCTATGTTCAAAATAGAGCATTGGTCAACAAAATTCAGAAAAAAAACACCTTATGAGTTACTTTGGGGAAGAAAACCTAATATTGGTTTTCTTAGACCTTATGGTTATCATGTAGTAGTTTTAGATACTAGTGATGCCTTAGGTAAATTTAGTGCAAAAGGTGATGAAGGCTACTTCATGGGGTATTCAGTGCAGAGCAAGGGATATAGGGTTTATCTTAAAAAGGAAAAACGCATTCTTGAAAGAGTACATGTTAGGTTTTTAGAGAATAAACCTAGTGATCCTGAAAGTGGTCCAAATTGGTTGTTTGACTTGGAACCTTTATCTAGGACTTTAAATTATATGCTTGTCACTAATCAAGACATTGTGAAGGTAACTTCAAGTGTTGTGGAAGAACAAGTTGTTAATGTTTTAGGTACACAGGTTCATGAAAAGGTAGGATCACAAGCAGAAAAGTCATCTCCTATACAAGAGTATGTTACAATTCCCATATGGACAGATGCTTTTGCTGCTGCTGCTGATGTTGGTAAAGATAATGGTGGTTTCCAAGTACCAATTCAGACGTTGACAACATGCATGGTCCTTCAGGCGCTGACAAAGGCAAATCGAGCGCTGACAAGACCAATTCAGACGTTGATGGCTTAGACGTTGACAACAACAGTTCAAGCGTTGTTAGCTCTCACGTTGACAAAGAAGGTTCAGGCGTTGACAACACTACTGCACATCTTTTCTCTTCCACTTTTGAACAAGGTGAACCTTCCAATTTATATGAAGAGGTTCATCCTCATGTTGATGAAAGAGAGTCTGAAGACGAAGATATTGGCAACATGGAGAATGAGGTTGAGGACACCAGACTTTTTGAAGGAGGAGTTCTCACTTCTACTATGAAGAATCACCCCACTTCTCAAATAATTGGTGATATTATGAGTCCTGTTCAGACTAGAAGATCTCATCAAGGTCTTAGTGGGTTTATTGCCAATATTCACAAGAAGGTTGATACCCCTCTTGTGCAAGCATGTTTGTTTGCCTGTTTTCTGTCACAACAGGAACCCAAGAAGATATTTGATGCTCTCAAAGAACCAAGTTTGGTGGAAGCAATGCAGGATGAGCTTCACCAATTTGCAATTCAGGATGTTTGGGAGCTGGTTGATTGTCCCAGATATGTCAGACCTATAGCGACAAGATGGGTTCTAAGAAACAAGAGAGATGAAAGAGGCATTGTGTTTAGAAACAAGGCAAGGTTAGTGGCTCAGGGATATACACAAGAGGAGGGGATAGACTATGAGGAGGTCTTTACACCAGTTGCAAGGATTGAAGCTATTAGGATCTTTTTAGCCTATGCATCCTGCATGGGCTTCACTGTCTATCAAATGGATGTCAAGAGTGCCTTCCTCTATGAAACAGTTGTTGAGGAGGTATATGTGATGCAACCTCCTGGTTTTGAGGATCCAGAGAATCCATACAAGGTGTATAGAGTCAAGAAGGCTATGTATGGACTTCATCAAGCCCCAAGAGCATGGTATGGTACTTTTTCTACTTATTTGGTGGACAATGGATTCAAGAGGGGCATCATAGATCAAGCACTATTTACAAAGAAGAAAGGTAAGGATGTGTTGCTTGTTCAGGTCTATGTTGATGACATCATTTTTGGGTCTAATGATCTAAAGATGAGTGAGGATTTCTCCAAGCTGATGACAGACAAATTCAAGATGAGTGCTATGGGGGAGATGAACTTCTTTCTTGGTTTACAAGTCCAGCAGAAAGAAGATGGTATCTTCATCTCTCAGGATAAGTATGTGGCATAGATCTTGAAGAAGTTTGGCTTTTCTCCACATGAAAAGAGGGCTACTACTCCTATGGATAGAGAACACCCTTTGGGAAAGATTGGAGATGGGAAAGATGTTGATGTCAGGCACTATAGATCCATGATTGGATCATTGATGTATCTTACAGCCTCCAGACCTGACATCATGTTTGCTGTGTGTGCTTGTGCACGCCATCAAGTGACTCCCAAAGAATGTCACCTTTATGCTGTGAAGAGGATCTTTAGGTATCTAAGATTCTATCCTAGTCTTGGTTTGTGGTACCCAAAGGATTCACCATTGGAGCTGACTGCATATTCAGACAGTGACTATGGAGGTGATAAATTTGATAGGAAATCCACAACTGGTGGATGTCAGTTTCTTGGGAGCAGGTTGATATCTTGGCAATGCAAGAAACAAACAGTGGTGGATAATTCTACAACTGAAGCTGAGTATGTGGCTGCAGCTGCTTGTTGTGGACAAGTTTTGTGGATTCAGAACCAGCTGTTAGACTATGGGTATAATTTCATGCATACCAAGATATTTGTTGACAATAACAGCACTTTATGCATTATTAAGAATCCTGTACATCATTCTAAAACTAAACACATAGAAATTAGACACCATTTTATAAGAGATTGTTTTGAAAAAGGTTTAATACAGCCATATAGGGTTGACACAGAAGAGAATGTGTCAGATTTACTAACTAAACCTTTTGATGCTGGGAGATTTCAATACTTGGTAACAAGTATTGGGATGATCAATCTCACCTAATATGTGTTTTGGAGTCTTTTTGTAAAAGTATGTACAGGATAATGCATTGTTATTGGTCTTTTTGAGGATTTAAATTTTCCACTATATTATTCTAACACTGACAAAGGTTGCTTGAACGCTGATAAGTGTTTTTGTAACGTTGTTAGCAATATATTTTTCTAACGTTGACAAAGCTTCCCTCAACGCTGTCATGTGTTATCGGGGCGTTGTCAGCAACAATGTTAGTTTTGTGGTTTTTAATCTAAATGTGATGGTGGTGTTAGTAGTATACCATTGGATATAGAGTTGCTTATGGATCATTGGAGAAGCATTTGGACAAGTTTTTATTTATGGATGATGGTTGGAATTTTTAATTCCTATCTTGACATAAATTTTTATGTTCAAGCATATTTTTAGCAACTTATGTATCATAGTTTAAGGGAGGTTTTAGGAACCTTTAGGATGTTTGGGTATCCATATGATACTCTTATCACAATTCTAGATTGTGTCCACAGGTGAGTATGAGTTAGTTTTACTAAATCATGAGGCACTGTAGCATGCAAAGTTGATATACTATGCATGATGCCAAGACATTTTTGGCCTAGAATTGGTTGTGGTCTGTTGGGAGACTTGGGAATGATTTTGTCATGGGATTTACCTGGGAGTAACAAGGAATTTTATAAGGTAACTTAGTTGTTAAGAGTTTTGGTTAGCAAGGGACACTAGAGGACTGTTATGTCTATCTTGAATAAGCAAGTGTGCATAACTGGACAGTGCTTGCCGCCCTATAATAATTATCAGCTTTTTGGTTATCTTCTCTAGGATAAATTACTTTGTAAAGGTCATTTTTCATTTTTAAACATTTTTATTTTGGACGCTGACAAGTATTTTTCCAAGCGTTGTTATGACCAATTTAAACGCTGACATGGCTATGGCAAACGTTGACAAGAATATAGCCGTTGGGCGTTGATAGGTTATTTTTTACCGTTGACACTCAATGGGTCCTACCCAGTTGTTACTTTTTGACATATTTTTAGGCCGTAATTTTGGGAGCTGATAACTTTCATTTAATGCATGAGATAAACTTATTCTTTTCAATATTTTCATGATTACATTTTGAAAATACTTGCCTATTTTTGGGCCAATCACATGCATTTTCTTCTCCTATAAATTTGGCTCCTCTTTTTAAACAGGGTACCTATTATTCTTGTCTAACACAATTTTCTCTTATCAACTTCATCTTCATCAATCATTTTTAACAGCTTTCAACAATGGCACCAAAGTTTAAACCATCGGATTTGGAATTGGGGTTCAGAAGTCAACACAACATGATCGCGTATCTTGAAGCTGATGATGCTCTGTTTCCCCAATATACACAAATGGTGGTGTATTTGAATGCATCTCCTTTTAGGTATGCTCTTTCTCATGCACCACTCATTCCTGTCACACATATTAAACAGTTTTGGAACAATGTTAGTTCCTCAACAGTTAATAGAGTGACTACATTATCTTCTGTTGTTCATGGGAGAACTTGGGTGGCTACTGAAGCTTTGGTACGCCAAGCTTTGCATCTTGATGATGCTGATGGTATAACCACCCTTCCCATTAGTGAAATAGAACAAGGACTAAGGGCTTTGGGTTATCCTTTTCCTGCTCAAGGAACTTTAAATAAATATCATAAACAGGAGTTTCCCCCAGCCTGGAAGTACCTAATACATGTCCTCCTACAATGTTTGAGTCCCAAGTGCACTGCACACAATGAGATCAACAGATCTATTGCAAGTGCTATTGTGTGCATTGCTACTGGGCAAAAATTTAATTATTCTAAAATGATTTTTGAGGGCATGTGTAAAAATAAAGGGAACAAAATGACTTTAGCCTATCCCAGATTTTTACAAATGGTTTTTGATGTCCAAGGATACTGCACAAGGGATCATAATGATTTTTATGAGATCCTTGTGCAAAAGAAAGCAGTTTTTATGAAGATGAACTCACCCCCACATCGTGACCTACCCCTAACCCCAGCTATGATTGCTGTCATTGACGCAACTCAACCCCAACCAGACCCCCAACCCCAAATTGACCCAATCCCTGAACCTTTACCTTCACCGCAACATATGCAAATTGACCAAGAACCCTTTGACGCTAACACGTTAAATGTTGGCGTTGATGTGCCTATTTCACACGTTGACACTCAACCTTCACAGACCCAAACACCCCTTAACCAACCCACATCCACCCAATCCACATCATCATCTCCACCAACACAATATAGGTTACAAAAACGGCAAAGGACTACTGGAGTGTTCTCCTCTAGTGGTCCTAGCCATGTAGCAGAGAGAACCACCACCACAAGTGTGGTTGGTGTTATGGATGAGGCTGGGACTATTGGTTCTGGCTTAGAAGCTGGCCAAGGTAGTCCCACTATCATTAAGACCTCATCCATGCCCAATGAATTTGACTTGGGAGGTCAAATACCTATTTTAGACGAGGGTAGATTGGATCCAATGACCCTATTGGAATTGACGGTTGTCTGCATGAGCTTGCAAAAGCAAAATGCAGACTTGGTACAAGTTGTCAGTACACAAGGCCTTGAACTCAAGCAATTGAGGGAGAGGATTGTTATTTTGGAGACTGCTAGTGCAAGGAGAGAGATGGAGGAATCTTCCAAAGGGGAGGATGAATAAATAAATGTGAGTGATAAGGGCAACCATGATGGTCAATCTTTGGATGTTGCTGAGACCCTAACAAGTTTGAAGAAACAGACAGGTTTTGATACGTCTTTAGTCTCTCCTACAAACTTAAATTTATCATTTACAGCCATGTTGGAGGAAATTGCAAAAGGCGCTGAGGCAGGAAATTTGAGCGTTGACAAGGAGAATTTGAACGCTGACATGAGTATTTTGGGCGCTGACAAAGCAAAAGTGAGTGTTGACAGACCTGCAAATGAGGTTGATGTATCCCAGTCATCATCCATCATCAAAGAGGTTTCTTCACAGGTATTATCATCTACCTTACCAACAATTGATCCATTAGATAAGGGTAAGGGTATTATGGTAGAAGAGGTTGTTCCAAAGAATGCAGCACAAATTGAATTTGATAGAAGGTTGGTTGCACAAATTGTGGAACAAGAAAAGAAAAAGGTGGGTGAATCACCTTTTGTTGTCACTTCAGAAGAGCAAGAAGGAAGTGATGAAGCCAGTTCAGACTCAAGTGTTATGATCATAGAACAACCAGAAAGACTTGAGTATGGTGATGAGCTGGCCAAGGAGAAATTAAGAGAGTTGAAATTGCAGGTTGATTTTGATATGCAAGAGGTTGTTCAGATGTACCATACCTGGGAAGATAGATGTATGGAGAATCCACACTTGACCATTTCAGATCAGATATGGGGTTTGGAGATTCTTCTAAGAGTCCAAAAGGATTGCAAGGTTATTCTACAACACAAAGCCAGCAATGTTCTCTCAAATTTGAAAAGGGATAGAAGGGAGTTGTACTGCATGTTGCTCAGGTGTCATGGAACAGGGTGGACTTATAGGAAGTTGATGGCATTGACATTTGATGAGTTGGAATGTAGAGCTTATCCCATTTGGATTAGAGTGCAGGAAGCAAACACTCTAAGACTTCTTTCTGATGAAAGAAAAGAAGAACTTGTAGAGGAAATGGAGCTCAAGAAAGCAATGTTTGTTCCCAGACCAGTGAAAAAGGGAGTTTCTCTTGAGTTTCCCAAAGATATGGATCCATTACATCCAAGTGAAGCTGTTATAAGAAAGAGCCTCAAGCTCTCACCATTAGAAGCTTCAGATATGGTACAAGTGTTACCACTTGATTCCAGAAACCCAATTGTAAGCTATGAAGAAGATGAATGTGCGTTTTGGAAGATTGGCAGGTATGGAAAAGAGGTTCACACTTTTACCACCCTTATATCTTTGTTTGCAAGTTTTGACAGAGAAGACTTGGTAGACCTATGGAGGTTATTAGAGACCAAGTATGAGACTGAAGCACCAACTTCAGTAAATGGAATAAAACTGTGGTCCACATTCAAGAGAATGTGTGGACCAAAAGATGAGGATCCTGCTATTTGGAAGGATCTTGAAGATGATCTCAGTGGTCTTCAATGGAGATTGTATTCAGCTGCTGGTGTTTATTATTTGAGTTCTACAAAGTTTGCTGAGTATCTACTTGTGGATGGTCAGTATTTCATGTCCAAGGATATCTTGGAGAAGATGAAGAACACTCAGCTGGAAATTGATTATTCAAGTGACGTGGCAAAAGACTTGATCAGATTTATATATTACCAATATGAGAAGGTTTGTAAGATTCCTCCTAGTTCTTAATGTTTATTCAGAAACTTGATCACTGGAGTAGATATCAAGTTTAGGGGAGGATTGTTGGGAATAAATTATAGCCAGTCTACTTGAGCGCTGACAAGAGTAAAACAAGCGTTGACAGGAGTAAAACAAACGCTGACAGCTCAAGCGTTGACAAGACAAAGTCAAGCGTTGATACATTGAAGACAAGCACTGATGGGAAGATATACTCTACGCGTTTATTGTATTCTAGATTACTTCTAGTAAAGATAGGAACAACAATGTATTTTCTATATTTATCTTTACCTAGAATAGTTGATACGTAGATTATTGTACAAGGATTCTTATGTCTATAAAAGAAGACCTTTATATTAATGTTCAATATAAGTTTTCATACGTAAACTACTTTCATTGTAAGCAAGTTTGATATCATTAATCAAAGTGAAAGTTTGTTTATATCTTGTGTGTTCTTGTTTAAGTGTTAATTCCGCATAACACTTAGATTGTCATATACATATACAAAGGTTTCTCTAAGTGTATTACTTGATCTAATCTCGTATACATAAAGCTAAATCGATCTAAGTTTGGGATCAACATTTACAGACACAATTATGTTTAAAAAAAGGGACTTAATTTTAAAACTAACCAATACCAAAGTTAAAAAAAGTTGTTACCTTTTTACGCTTATAAATCATGCTTATTGCTTATTAGGTTTTGGGCGTATGTTTCATGAGCTAGAAAAGTTTAATATATTTCCCACCAACGAGAGTGTACGCCATAATCAAATGGAACGATACATGTCAAAAATCAACTTCATCAACAAAAATACAACATCCAAACCTAAGTGATAAGCTCCATAATGGCGCTGACTATGTCCCCGTTATGAGTCTTGAGAGCCTTTACAACCTTAGGCTTTGACACCCCTGTTTGTGTCATCTCAAGATCAATGTCACGTGGCTCAACACCAGTCTCGTCAACTTCCTGGTCTTCTTCATTTGCTTGAGCTACAGCTGCTGAAATTTCGGGGTTGCCCATCAAAGATCCCATGTCGGGCATTTTGAATTGTTGGGCTGCTTGAGTTTGAAGTTGTGAGCTCAAGTCCTCAATCTTTGCCTCTCCAAAAATGACGTAGGTTTTAGAGTTAGAGCTCTTAAATACATCGGGCTTTGAGATGAAAAACATGATCTGTATTGCACAGAGGTGGTTTTAGTTTACTTTGCACTATAAAACCTATAACCAGAAACTCTGATGATTCACTCATAAACGATAAATAATGAGAGAAAAATCAATTTATAACACTACAGAATACGATTATTGAAATAACAGGATTACGTTTTTTGCTCTTTTGATGGAGACTCTGCTAACACCAGTAACAGGTTTCATTCCCAGCTTCAACATTGCCTTTCAACTCTTCTTCTCACTCCTGCTTTGCTTTGAACTCTCACTCCAAGCTGAAATTTCATTTTACAGGGCATCATGTACAAATCGAAGAGAGAATATAAATAAAAACGCAACGATTGTCACAAGTGAGTAACAATAAGATGGCAAAAAATAGAATAACCCAGTATATGGTTAACTTTTAAAGCACTAAAGATGCGCTACTAATATATAAATCAGGATACCCGAGGCTCCTTACTTATAATTGCAAGTTGCTATAATATGTTATAATAATAAACCGAATGAAATCAACTATAATGAGTGAACAATAAATTCCTTAAGCATTTAGAACCAGATTTTTAAGTCCCTAAAAAGCGTAGGCTGTCAATAAAATGGGACTCAACTAACATAATTTTACAACATTCAATCAACTTAGGAAATAGCATTCAGATATGCTTATGTGGTATCAAGGTTGTGAATCATATAATACACAGCTTTGAGTGTTTGTCAAAGTCTGATCAACATGTAAAACCACAACCTAAACTATCCAAAATCGATTTCTCGAGTCCAACAAACACAATATCACTTTAGCAGATACTTTCACAGTACCAAAACACTAAGAGTGTGTCAATATTGTTTATTAACATAATTTATGCTTCTATTAAAACCATATCGTAAAATAAGCAGCCCCCAAACTTATAATTTTCCTTCAAATTAACAGATTCGATAAGATATTTGAAAAACATGGCTAGATGTTACTTCAAAACAAAATAAGCAGATATGCAGTTTTAGTGGGCATCTATGATTACTTATTAAAGTTGCTTATAAACAGATAATATGTTGTATTAGGGCACAATGCTAGTGTCTAAAATTATTTTATGTAGAAACAAAAATAGTTAGATAAGCAACTCTTATTCAACCAGGGGTGTTTGTTTGAGTTTCCAAGCTTATGTGATTTCGGCTTATGTTTCATAAGCAGAGCCGACTCCGAAACTGATGAGCTTATGGGGGTGTTTGTTTCAACTAATGGCTTATTTGGTTTTTGGCTTATGTTTCATAAGCTCATTTTGAAACTTCTTGGGTTAAACTGGTTTATTATGTCATAATAAATGAGCTAATAAAGCCGAAAAGATTCAAAATAAGCCACAAAACAGAGCTCATGAAACATACGCCCAAAACTAAATAAGCCATAAGCCGGCTATTTAAGCTCATAAGTCCTTAACCCCAAAAATTTCATATACCGGTAAATTTAGCTATAACTCTAGCCTCTGACCATTATCAGGGGTGTTCCATATCAGTGACCTGTGAAAGTAAATTTTATCACCGATAACCAGTCAAACGAATTAAATGGCATAACAATAAGAAGATACACATATGAGGATTTATTTACGCTTGGTAAAATTACCTAAATGCTATAAGACCGCCAACATTTCAAGAATATAAACATGAACTGCGTCAAACAAAACAATAAGAACAAATCTTTATAGAAAAAGAAAAGACGCCCAATACATAAATTGATATAATTTAATTACCTTATCGAATGAGCGGCAATATGTTCTGATCTCTAACCCGCATCTGCGGCACGATCGTCATGCCCAACATTCCGACCACCGCCACCATTGGGAGCACCACCATTAGGACCACCAACCAACATTAATTTGCAAACCACATCTAACAATAGTTTCCAGAACTGGAACCACCACATCCAGCAACATTCCGATCACCATTCAACATTCATTTGCAAACCAAAGTTACGAAAACAACCATAAACGCATTAAAGACACCTAGCACACTAAAATCGCCTAGTCCATCGAACTATTTCATTAGTTTGGTAGACGGAAAAAGTGGCGGCGGTCGTGGTTCTGTGGTAAGAGAGGGGTTTTGGTTAATGGTGGTTTTAGAATGAATTTAGGGACGTGGGGAGGATGGCGGTTAGGTTAATAGTGGATGTAAAATGAATTTAAGGTTTCTGTTACAAAGAGATATGAAAAAAATCAACATTCTAAAGTTAGAAAATGAATTGAAACATAAATAGGCTGGAAACAACTTTCTAAAATTAGGCTTGCCACCACAGCTGTTTGACATATTCTTGGTCTTTCTTTTTGTGGTTCAATAAGTAGAGTAAATATAGAAATGTTGAGAAAAAATATTGAGAAAAAATAATAATAATAGGAATGAAGAGTTTTTCAAATTTTGATATACGACCTTTATAAGTATAGAGATTACCGCTCAATTGTTTTTGCACCCGACGATATTTAGTCTTGGTTCTGTCTCTGTTTATAGTCGGTCGACTTCGGTCACCACAAGAGGACGGGTCCCCTTTTTCACGAAAGATTTTGTCTCTCTTTTAATTTTTTAATGTTTTGGGTGCGGACAAGTAAATGAAATAAAATCAAATGCAATGAATAAAAATAAACGTACAAATATATTTTTTAAAATTAAACCACCACTATATATATTAAAGGGAGGGTACGGTAAATTAAAACCTTCGCCGTGGCTGAGGTGGCAACTCGTCATGGTTCGTTGCCCCTCGCCACCACACTCAACCCCTCTTTGCTAGATCCGTCGAATTTTCTACGCAAAAGACGATACAAATATTCTTTTCTTTTGATTCAGATTCAATTGTACCACATAATTTTTCTTCTTTTAATTCTTGTTTTGTGGTTCTTTTTCTAACCGTATGTGTTTATGTGTGGTGGTGATTGATTTTAGAAATTATAAGTATTTTTTAATTTTTTTTATAAATGCAATATTTACGTAATAAGTCTTTTTATTTTTTTGTTTAAAAAAAATTTATTTAGTTTCAAAAAATGAAAAATTATGAGTAAGTGGGGCCTAAATGAAAAGAAAAGAGAAATGTCATGAGTGAAAAAGTATCTTGTTTATGTTGTGTTAAAATAGGATGACATTGAGGTGATAGCGGTGGACTCAAATGAAGAGCTTCGTACTCTTCACCGTACCTATCCGGCTATCCCTCTTATACTCATTGAACTCTTTTATACAACAATTTCCTATCAAAAAATTATACTCTTCAGTCTTCACACACACTTAACTCTAAAATCAAACAAATGAATTAATTTAAATGACGAGACAAAAGTCAATTAGAGAACCACATTTTAGCCTTAAACTGTTTTAGTGGAACACATTTGATATCAAACAAGTTAACACTAAATAGAATATAACGTTTTAGTTATTAGAGAAGAGTTATATTAGATACATAGTATCCCTTGAATACAAGGGTTTCAATCCCAGTCTTCCATCTAGTTTTTATCAAAAGTCAAGATTAAAAATAAAAACGACGGAGGGGTATTTTCATAATTTAACAACCCCTACCCCAACCTTACATCAGAAATCTTCTTTCCAACACCTGTCATTTTATCTATCATAGATCTTAACAAACACTAAAACACATACACACCACACATGCACACACACACACACAGACACACACACACAATCATCAAAACCGTCTGGTAAATCATATAACAAAATCAAAATCATGATCAAAGAACAAAATAAACTATGAAAACTGAAATGAAAATCGAAGATTATGCGAAAACCCCAGGTAAAATGACAATTAAAAAGAGGCACAAGGTATAAATCACATATTTACTACTTTTTACTATTGTTATTTTGCATTACATAGCGTTTTTTATTAATCGAATGTAATTATTGTTAAATTACTCAGTTTTTAATTGAAATATAATGAGTATGATGAGGATATTAGGTTCTTAAGAAAAAAATTTGTTGATATGGATTACAAAATCAGTATTTACAAATAGATATGATGATGAATAGATGATATTCGAGATGGAATGATAGACATGAATAAAGAGGTACATAATATATGATAAAATGAGTCACAAAGCCCCTGAAATAGCTAAAACCAAGCAGATTAAGCTTTATTATATTTGGCTAGAACATCAAAATCCATAGCAGAAAAATTATAAACTAGCTCGGATGATTATACATGATACTTTTAAGTATCAAATATGATTGCAGAATCAAATATGATACTTTCAAGTATCAAATGTGATACTTTCAGGTATCACATATGATTACAAAATCAAATATGATACTTTCAAGTATCACATATGATAGTTGAAAAATATGAAATAACTCAAGTTATAAACACATGATACTAAAATAACAAATTAGATTGCATTATCAAATATGATACTCTCAAGTATCAAATATGATACTTCAATTATCATATTTGATAAATTAAAAAATGTGGGTTTGTGATGTGTTAAGGGTTTTGGGATTATGCAGTTTATAGTTTAATGATATAAATTATCAACTACATTAATTATTGACTAGTTGCTATATTTTTAGATAGCAAGGAAGATTCCAAGCTAATTGTCAAAGGTTAGCTAGCTTTTTGTTGAGTCTTATTTATTTTAACTAGACTTAACGACTCTAATCACTATATTTTGTACATTTTGTAGTGGAGAAAGTTACACCTGAAGATGAAAATTCTTTTGACTCATCTAGTGATTCGTATGGTGTTTCATATAGTGATTCATCTACTCATTTATCAACTAACTCATATAGTGATGATTTAACCAACTTCCTAGAATCTAGAAATCTTGAATGCCAATTCCTTTATTGACTTCATGAAGAAAACATCCAAGTGCCTATCAAGACCTATGGACCAGAAGAACTACCACTTGATGTCATCTTTCCACATCCACAAAATACTTCAAGTTCAAGAACAACTGGTGCATATGCTCTAAGATCCTTAAGGCACATACAAGAAGAAGTAGATGTGGTGAAGAAACCATACAACCTGACTAATATAACCAATGTAGTTTTTGGGATAAGGGCTCCAAAAGCATAAGTTGGATTTGTTGGTTTGTAACCTTAGTTTAGATCTATTTTCAGATATTATGTAATAGAAAAAACATATATGCACTAGATTTTATGTTTATATTATGACTTTTATAGATGATTTTGTAATTATTTGAATTTAGATTGGTGAAAAAACTTTATATCAAAATAATGTCACTTGTTCTCAATAATCAATCAGCCTTCATACATTATCATATATGATACACAGTTTATCATATATGATACACAGTATATCATATGTCAAAAATCAAACAGCCTTGATATATTATTATATATGATACAAAAAAATCATATTTGATACATGGGCGGTAACATAATAAAGTAAAACACTACTTCTATGATTACTAGTTTATCATATATCATACAAAACAGTAACAAAAAAATGATGATACATAAGAGGTGAACCAACACAAAACTTTATAAAAAGAAGAGTTCAAACATGTTATCTGATAAGTGTGAAAACACTCATCAATTATGATCTAAATACCACTCAAAACACAATCGAATACCTTATATTTAACTGAAAATTGTCAGAATTACGTGGGTATTGGTGTTTTTGTGTTTTCAGGTAAAGTAGATGCATTTTGGAGCAAAGACACGTTTTAAGGGATTTATTTGAAGAAAATACGAAGAAAGGGACGAAAGATGTTTTTAAGGACCATGTTTGCCATTATTCACCAAGATCTAGGGCTTAGCATACACTTTTCATTAAGATGAAGGATGGAAAAGTGATTACTTAAAAGCTTTAATACATATTTGAGAAGGATAAAAAGTGGAAGGACTAAATAGCAAATTAAGTGGAAAGAAAGTATTATTTACTTGGTCAAGTTGACCAGTTTCGGTCAAACAGACTCACAATACTCGTCTTCTTCGCCAAGTGAAGAGAGAGAAAAAGGAAGACGGTTTCATCTTCTCTTCAACCATGAAACCTGCAAACACAAATCGCAAGGGATCCACGAAGATTCAAGTGAAGTTTCCAACTACAAAAATACTCCTTATCCTCTCCTCTACACGATGATATGAATGAATTAGATCAAGACTCAATGGAGAAGCAACGCCCAAATGTGATGAAGATGAAGAACGATCAAGATCCTCGTATTTAATACGTGGCATTCGCTGATTGGTGGAGCCACGTCACAACTCTCCTCTCGACGGCTATAAAAAGAAGACGAAGACCTCATTTGCAATCGGTTAGCATAGGAGTAGTTTTACACATAGTTAGGTTAGTTAGAATAGATAGTTAGGTTTACTTTCAAAGCTTATTGATTTTCAATTAATCTTTCAGTTTAAAGTTTGTTTAGAAATCAGTTGAGATTAGTTAATCTTTGTAACCAAATTTAGTTTTAGCCATTAATGAAAGATTCCAATTTTCAGTTCTTCATTTTCTAATCCTTTGTTTCTTGTCAAGTTTTCTTTTAACCATACTATTCATAAGTAGTAGTCGAAATGGTGTTATTCAGTTTAAAGATAGTTACGTTTCTGTTAAAGTTAGTTACAAAACTTTCCTCCATTAATGAATTCGTTTTTTTAATGTCTTAATTCTGTAATTTTCTTAGTGTCTCAATCAAGTCAGTTGTTATTCAGTTAGTCTTATAAGCTAGTGAGTTTTATACAGTTTTTTCTAAACAGTTTTTTATAGCTTATTCAGATATAAGTTTTTTATACAGTTTTAATCAGATATAAGCTTTACTGAAATTCACTTTGTGTCTTTAAAGTTTTCAAATATCAAAAACAGTCAGTTTGAATTCAGAGTTGATAGGTTAGTCAGTTTGATTGCTTATAAAGTTCATGAGTTTTCGTGAAGCTGAATAAGATTTTCTGTTTAAGCCTTTGATTCAGTTTCTTTGAGATATTTCTGTTAAGCTGTAAGTGTAGACAGCATATGTTTGGTTTCTTGTTTCGGTTTAATCTTGCAGGATTATCAGGTTAAGCAGATTAGTTTGAGCTACCAGTCTTGATCGATTCTTGAGTTAGCAGTGCCGTAGCAAATTGTAGAGACACATAGTAGATCAGTTCAGAGCAGTTAGAGTGAAGAGGTGTTCGGGTACAAGCGAGCTCAGCGCTCCGCTTCGCCATCAAAGGACTTGGCCTGGATGAGCAGGTCAAGCGCGTTTTAGTTTTTTGCGATCTTAGTATAATATGCTAGATTTGATATCGTAGAGTAATTTCTGTGTAAACTTGTTTGATTGCTAGTAATTGGATGAATAATATCTGTTTTTGATAGTATACTTCGTTTCATTTGATTTTGATTTTCTTTTCTTGCTTTTTCCTGATTAGGTGTGTTTGGGATTGTTATGTTTGAGTTGTTCTCATCTTGGATAAAGTAGACTGTTAAAGATAATAGTAGTCTGTTAAAAGGTAAAAAATAGCTAGCTAAGATTCGATTATCAGTATCTGTATTTTAGAAGCTTAGAAACAAGTTTAGTCGATTTACATATTTGGTCCCTTACTTTGTATGCTAGTATATCAGTTTCAGTCCAATCTCGTTAGTTAGTTACAAAATCGGTCCATTTAGTTAAGTTTGGTTTGTGAAATTAGTCCAGTTCTGTTAAGTTTAGTTAACTCGTTAGTCCAGATTAGTTAAGCTAGTTAGATTGTTATTGGGCTACACGGTTAATTTGATTGGGCTCAGGATAGAATTGGGCCTTTATAAGTTTAGAATTAGTCTGCCTTAAGATTAGTTAAGATTTATAGAGGCTAATGTGTAAGTCCATTTGTAATGTAGGCTAGTTAGGCACATTTCTTTTTCTAAAACTAACAGATTCATTTTTTTAGCTTTGATAGATAGATTTTAGTTTTAGTAGCTTTGTATTTTGTAATTTCATATGTAGTATAATATTTGCATTTTACATTTTAAACTTGGTGCATTTAAATGTCATACTTGCTATGTGTTTGTAGATTAGTACGTAGACATAGATTACCAATCAAGTCTTTACAACCAAAAACAATTTAGTCAAGCTTAAAAACGTTATATCAATTCGATTAGATACCGAGACGAAACGATACTTAAAAACGAAATATCAAATGGCGCCGCTGCCGGTTCTTTTCGTAAAGATTAACTGTTTCGAGTGAGACGATTGGATTTTGGGATCCGTTCACTTTGTGAACGTTATTTTTACGTATTATAAATCAAAAACATAAAATAAAAAAAATAAAAAGATAAAATACAAAAAAATAAAAAATCACAAAATCAATTCTTTTCCTAAAGAATTGAACCAAAAAAATAAAAAAATCCAAAAAGTAATCTTTTTCCTAAAAGATTACAAAAAAATATATATTATATCGTTTTCATCGCTTTTACGTACATATAGTATTTTTCTTAAAAATCAAATAAATACAAAAATATTTTTGATATATTATTATATGTAAATACGTATATATATATACGAACAACCAAGTTACCTATTTCCATAAGTATTGCCGAGGCAATACACCGTGTTAGGGGGCGTTCCGGTCCTTGACACGCGTATCGATAAAATTTAATTAAGCAAGAATAGATAAATACTTCCAATAGGCAATAATTCGAAGAATACAAACTAGAAAGTGAATAGAAAGGCGATGTGCTATAAAATGCCATCTAAGGGTCAATAGGTACTTAAGTGCTTCGCGCCACCTAACCCCCCGTTCACTAGTGCATATTCTAAGAAGGAAGGCTTTATTGGGGGTCTTGCACCCAAGTAGTAATTATATATTATACTTTCTTGTGGATATTTCATATCGAACCTCGAAGAGGATAATCCTTTTCTCTTCAAAGTCGACCGAGGGCTACTCCCTCATTCCTCGTGTTTACTTACACGTGTACTCGCACACGTGTAACCATACCACCTTTGGTGTATTACTTCCTTCCCCGAGGAAGCTTTTAGACGTTATTTCACTTGTATATACATTCGGCCACCTTGTTCAACATGGATACTCGTTCCATGTTGAAGATTTTGCAACAACGATCCGCCAACGCTAATTATCCGCCTTGTTCGACTTGTGGTGGTCCACACGATACTTATTTATGTGATCAAAATAATGGTTATTATGGGGAGGGATATGCTTATAATGGAACCGAGAACCCTAATTTTCGACCTAACATTCAAATGGACTATACTTGTAATGACTATATGGGATATTCTGGTTTTTCATCACAAAATCCACCATCATTTCATGATCAACCCTTTGATGAGCAATACCAAAACCAAGAATTTTCAAATTATGGAGGTTTTCAAAATAATGATAATTTTCAAGACTATAATCAAGAAAACTTTCATAATCAAGGATAATCAAGGGCTTTACCAAGGGAATATGCAAAATGAATCTCAAATTCTTGAATTCCTTGCTAAGATGCATCAAGATAATGAGAGGAGATTTCAAGAGATGGAAAGGAGAATATTTGAATGTTTCGAGGAAAATTGTCAAAAACAAATTATCTTTGTACAATCTTATCTAACTCAAGGAGATTTACCATCTGATATTGAGCCGTCTTTGAGACTTGATGATGAGGATGATCCTATTAGTAATGAATATCATGAATCATGTGAAGAAGAATATATTGCTACTTGTACTCGTAGGCCTTATCCATTATTTTATGATGAAGATGATGACGAACCTTCGATTTGTATGACACTTAATGATGACACACCTTCATCACCTTTACTTCACGTGGAACCCACCAACTCTTTAACTATGGGGGACGAGCCTCTTAGCACTAATACAAACACCGATTTGGATGAATTAACCATTTCTAGTGTTGAGAACCTTATCCCAATCCAAAGAGAGCTTGAGGGTGTTTCCAATGAACCATGTGACGAGCTTTGTATTGATACCTCTTCTCCTCATGATCACATTGAGATTTCATCACATGTTGACCTTCATGCTACTACTAGTGATTTTGGTGACTTTGATCTTGATGAATTGTTTAACGAAAGGGATAATGAGATTGAGGAAGAGTTTGTGCAAGACTTGCCACAAATAGAGGATGATGATTGTGATTCTAGTGAGGCATCTTATGATATATCATCCGATGACTTTTCATGTCAAGATGACCTTCCTAATATAGATGAAGATGTTGCTCTTATAGAAGAAGTGGAAGATGTTCATATTCGTGAGGTTTTATCAAACGTTTATCATCTTATCTCCTCGATTGAAGCTTTGAATGAAAACCATAATGATGATTCCATAGAAGAAGAATCTTTCATTGATATATCTTCACCGGTTTTTGAGGTTGCACCTATTGATTTTTATGATGATATCATCCCTTTGAGTGATCCTCTCATTAATACACCTTATTTTGAGCCTTCTATTCCCACTCTTCCACCCTTGAAGTTGGTTATTGATGAAGATCCTATACTCTTAGAGATTGATCCTTTTTCACCTATGGCACCTTTAGAACTCAAAACCTTTGATATGGATTCTCATATGGATATTCATGACACCATAGAGGCTTATCTTGCTAATATTGATATTGAGGTTGATGATAGTGATTCTAATTGGGAAGAGGAGATTTGTCTTAGTGAGAACTTGCTTTTTGGGACCATAGAGATTATACCTACTTCACAAGACACTATTCATCTTGATCCTCCTTTCACTATGCCTTCTATGGAAGATTACCCACCTTTTAATGATGATGAGGAGCCTAATATGGATATAATTGTTATGAATGTTTTGATACCTACTCCTTCATTATCTCATGATGCTTTGATCACTAAGGGGGAATCTTATATGGTTGATACGAGTTCATCTTCTTATTTTCCCATGAAGGGAAAGGTTTTTGATCCTGGGATACGTATTTTTGGGAAATATTGGTTTTCATCTACTCCACTTAAGAGTGTGACTTCTATTGATATGGGCTTCTTGTATGAGCTTACTTTGGTGATGCTACCTACTTTGGAGTTGTTCACTTGTCGAGATGGAAACTATGTATTTGATCCTGGAGTGCTTCCTATTTGAGAAATTTCGTATGTTGGACAAACTTGAGACACGTTGGACCGTTCCATTTATCGAGGCGGATATTCTAAATCTTATAGTAAATGGCAACGTGCTAAGTTTGAGTGTATCATGTGAGACGTGCTTCCAAGTGATATCCTTTATTCTCCATGATGGTTTCCCCAAGGACAACCTAATTCGGGGCCGAGTCGAGCTAGCGACTTAGGGTTAAAAAAACTCAAGCATTGTATAACTAGGTTAGAAAACATAGAGTAGATCTAAATAGGTTAGGTTTAATTTAAAGGATGTTATAGTAGAGTTCAAGTGGAGGGGTTCCTTTCTGCGTCTTTTCGTGTTTGTTTCAAGGGTTGCACTCTCACATTTCATGCTTGGAGCTTATGGAGGAGGCCTGTGTATCTGGTTCACTTCGATTAGTTTTTGCTATTGTGATATTCACACTTGTGCTTAAAATGAATACCCTTTAGTTGTCTCTTCCTTAGCTTGAGTTAAACAAAGTAATCAATGTAATAAGCGTAGGGGAGTTTACTCCAATACTCTTAAACATTGAGGACAATGTTTATCTTAAGTGTAGGGGAGACTTCTATCGAAGTGACCTTACCTAGACCATTGTCATTGACTTCACGATAACATGGATAATTAATTTTTCAAACATTTTTCAAATTTTTGATCTACTTTGGCCACCAAAAATATGCATTCATAATTTTTGCATTAATCATTTTTCATTTGTACAACACATTTGCATTGTATATATCTTTTCTTTTATTTTTCATCAAAAAAATATTGAAAAAGGAAAAAAAATATAATAAGGACATGGTTTAACAAATTTAGATTACTTTGACATATTAGGCCCGCCATGGATATTTTGACTCAACCCGAGTTTGCTTATCTTAGCACTCTCTAGCTAGTATCCTTAACCATGTAGTCCTTTATTGGTCTATTAGGCTAAGCATCCACCAATCTCATTATTTAAGATTTTAAATTTGTGGAGAATGGGAAATGATAGAGTTGAAGCAAGTATAAAAGGGATAGATAAACTTCATGATAATTACTTGTGGCTAAACCCTTCTCTTCTTTGCCTCTATTTTCTTCGCATGTATATAATTGTTAATAAATAATCAAGAACGGTTTTAACTGGTTTGTAATCTCTTATGCATTTTTGTCTAATCATTCATGGTTGATATAAGCGTCTTAAGATTTTAAGTTAGAACGTTTTATGTGTACTAGACTTATGTCATGCTCAATATTTAGCGGGTGTTTTTCCTTTTATTCTTTTCAAATTTCTTTGTGAGGAATAAAGAAAAATAAGAGCGGCTTACAAAAAAAATGAGTGGCTAGAAACAAAAAAGAAAAAAAAATATATGCAAGACTCCCAAGAGGGGCAGTGTGGTGTTAATTATAGTGACTATTGAGTTCCAATATTACCTTGACGGGTTGCGGGGATTCAATAGATTGCTCCAATCCAATATTACCTTGACGGGTTGCGGGGTTGAAGATCCAAAGTCCCAAAAAGGCGGCGGATGTAAATTATTGCGTGAGTTTTATTTTTCTTTCCTTAGCGAGTGTGTAGCTACTTATGAAAGCATGACATGAGGATTTTACACATAAGGCGAATGACTTATTACTCTTGAAACGGACTTATATTAGTTGTGAGCGGTTTTTCAAGTAATGGATGAGAGGATTACTTAGGATTAAAACCGTGCTTCCTTATTTTTGGATTTTACATTTCTTATATTTCACGCTTTAAATTATGACAAATTTACCTTAAAGCAATTTGCTCAAATAATAACCGGTTCCACATTTAATTGTCATGAATAAGTTGATGCACTTTTTACTTGTGAATGCAATGATCCCATTTTTAAGCTTGGTATGGGGAAAGTGAAACTTGAGGGTGATAAGTGTCCATGGTACTAAAGCCCTAATCTAAGTCATTGATTTCTTTATGAGTTATTTCCATCAAAACCATTTCAATAAGAATCCAAAAAGATATAAGTAGAATTGTTTCTTATGCATTGCATTGTAAATATTCAAAATCATTCATCATGTAGTATAGCATAGTATATTAAATCATAAAATGGCCAGGGTGGGTTAATTATGAGAAAAGTGCATTCTAGAGCTTTAAAATGCTGCATTGCATGAGGTCATGGCAATGGACAAGTGGAGGGGAGTTGATAAGTGTGAAAACACTCATCAATTATGATCCAAATACCACTCAAAACACAGTCGAATACCTTATATTTAAATGAAAATTGTCAGAATTACGTGGGTATTGGTGTTTTTGTGTTTTCAGGTAAAGTAGATGCATTTTGGAGCAAAGACACGTTTTAAGGGATTTATTTGAAGAAAAGACGAAGAAAGGGACGAAAGATGTTTTTAAGGACCATATTTGCCATTATTCACCAAGATCGAGGGCTTAGCATACACTTTTCATTAAGATGAAGGATGGAAAAGTGATTACTTAAACGCTTTAATACACATTTGAGAAGGATAAAAAGTGGAAGGACTAAATAGCAAATTAAGTGGAAAGAAAGTATTATTTACTTGGTCAAGTTGACCAGTTTCGGTCAAACAGACTCACAATACTCGTCTTCTTCGCCAAGTGAAGAGAAAGAAAAAGGAAGACGGTTTCATCTTCTCTTCAACCATGAAACCTGCAAACACAAATCGCAAGGGATCCACGAAGATTCAAGTGAAGTTTCCAACTACAAAAATACTCCTTATCCTCTCCTCTACACGATGATATGAATGAATTAGATCAAGACTCGATGGAGAAGAAACGCCCAAATGTGATGAAGATGAAGAACGATCAAGATCCTCGTATTTAATACGTGGCATTCGCTGATTGGTTGAGCCACGTCACAACTCTCCTCTCGACAGCTATAAAAAGAAGACGAAGACCTCATTTGCAATCGGTTAGCATAGGTGTAGTTTTACACATAGTTAGGTTAGTTAGAATAGATAGTTAGGTTTACTTTCAAAGCTTATTGATTTTCAGTTAATCTTTCAGTTTAAAGTTTGTTTAGAAATCAGTTGAGATTAGTTAATCTTTGTAACCAAATTCAGTTTTAGCCATTAATGAAAGCTTCCAATTTTCAGTTCTTCATTTTCTAATCCTTTGTTTCTTGTCAAGTTTTCTTATAACCATACTATTCATAAGTAGTTGTAACACCCGTGAAAGTGTCGTATGATGCTAAGTTATTGTCTCAAGAGCTGTTCAGTATGAGCATCTCTCTTAAGTTGTGGCTCACTTGTGGATGTGATATCCCGAGCCCAACGTCATTTATTTAATCCTATTTTACGTATATTTTTGAAATTTTTAAGAAATTTCGTTTGTTATATATTTGACGGTTTAAGTTGAAACCAACGTTTACGGTCGTAATTTAACGTTTGACGATTTAAGAAGAACCGATGACGACTACGATACCGACGGATGCCCAAAACTTACATTTTAATATCGATTGATCGATATTTGAGTTTTTCGAGATTTCATTTTTATTACGTGTAAAGTCGAGTCGGAACCATGTGTGTATTCGTTTTGTGTGCGTTTAAACCATTTAAAAGTATTTTGAGGTAGCCGGGACGAAACCCGACTCTCGTAAATTTATAAAAACTTACTAGGTACCATTTTTGCCATCTTTAAAAGTTATTTTTCAACAAAGGCCAAAAGAAAACTAATATTACACTTCCTACCCTCCCTACCCTATAAAAGGAAAATTTTACACACACACCTCATTATTTTCATTTCAAAAATTTCTTTCTTCTCTCCTTTTCTCTCTAGGCCGCCGGCCTACCACCACCACCACCTTAGATCCGCCACAAAAACTTGATTTTTGACAAATCCAATCAAATACCACCTCTTATTTCATCATTGTAAGTAATCTAATCCATTAAAAACACACATGCAACATCTTTGATTTTTCCAAAAATTTATAATTTTTCAAAAGTGGAGTTTGATCTAATTAAATGGTACACATGTTTAATTCATGTGTTAATAATGTTGAATCTTCAATAAAACGAATTGGGGGGCTGTTTTCTTGGGTGTTTTGGCTACCCCAAACCCACGGCCAAAGTGGGTTTGGTTGTGGTTTGATGAGTTTGATGTTTTGTGTTGTGGGTTCATGTTTAGGATTGTGTTTTAGATGTTTTTGAATGAATTGAACCAATTGCATGTATGATTTAGGTTTTGGGTTTTGAATTGGATTCGATTATCATAGAGTTAAGGGCTGTTTGGATGATTGGGAATGGTTATAAGTGGTTAGGATAGGTCTAGGTGATGTTTGGATGGATTGAAAACAAGTAGAAGGGTGATTTTGAATGAGTCGTTTTCAAACAGATTGTTTAGGGCTATTTTCGTGGTTTTAATTTTTGGTCCAGGTTGTTATTGTAGGATATAGTTGTAGTGGTCGTCGAGACGCTCGTTTAGGTATAAGATAGAGCTTTTAACTCCAAACGAGTCAAAAGTTATGATACTTTGAAAATACGTGTACCGGGAGATGAGAATCAACACAATCCGAATTTGTGTTTGGTTTGGGTCAAATCCCGGGGACTATAAGTCTAGTTTGGTAAATGGTCAAGGGCTGAATTTTGGTGTCAAACCTGCACATTTGAGTCTATTATAGGACTTAGGTGTCAAATGGGTCAATGGAGTATTTTAAACGGGTCAAATGAGTTCGACTTGGTCAAAGTACAATTTCAGTCCGAAAAACGTAGTTCTTGGAAAAGTGTTGAGTAATGAGTCGTAGAAGTCAAAACTTTTATTGGGATTAAATATGTGTTTTCTACAGGTCTTATAATATTTTTGAGAATTTTGTTAAATTTTATAAAAATGGTTAAGCATAGTAAAATAGTCCGTACTTTCGGTAAGTATCGGCGAAAATGAGTAAAAATGGATAGTAATTTTAATAACATTGATAAATGGTATAAGTCTAGTAACAACTACTTGTTTGACTTTGGCGTGAGTTTTCATAAGCATTGAGTGTGTTTGCATTTGCGTGTGTTTAGTACAATAATGTACGCGGAGTATTGATTTGGTTTACGTACCTTGATTTTAGGTCAAGTGTTTGATTTTCCCGGGCATCCACGTCGTCGGTGACATTTCTCGTTACGTCTTCGCTAGAACTACTACTACTACGCAAGGTGAGTCTATAGCCTCGCTCTTTACTTTATTCAAATGTTTTTAACCCGCGAGGGGGATACATGCTAATTTAAATGAAAATGAACATAAGGCTTGAATGATTGTTGGACCCGAACGTTGCCTCGAAATTGTGTTGAGTACCTAGTTGCAAAAGTCCCTAAATTCATGAACTATTAACTATTGTCCTGCCCTCGAGTAGGGGGAAATAGCCGCTTATACAATTTGTAGTACTACGGGGCTAACGACCCAATGCTAGCCGAGAAGCTGTACGTTGAGTAAGTTCTGCGGTAGATTATTTTGTATGAGAGATAAGGTATAATTGCAACTGATGCCTTTAGAAGGGGCACTGGTTTCATCTGAATCACGCCGGTAATTATTACGCGGGTGATTGAGTTAACGGATTAGTGTCATGAGCTTAAACACAATTGTCATATCCTTGAATAATAGATTGTATGGCCACAATGCTATTGAATGATCATGATTGGTTTTTAAACACTTATGTTCAACTGATGTTTTGATAAACCTATAGATTCGCTCAACCTTTGTGTTGACGATTTTAAGCATGTGTTTCAGGTAATCAAGGTTGATAGCAGTGGAGCATGCGAGGATGGAAGTTGTTGTGGCTTGGGGGTCTACTTGTTTTCCTCCCTTTTTGCACTTAAAACTCTTTTATATTATGTCATGAGAATGAAAATGTACTTTTTGGTTGAGATTCAGTGGGGACCTAAACGCGAACTCTGTTTTATATTATCTTGGGATTTGGAAAACCGTAGATTTGTAGAATTTAAAAATGTTTAAATTCATGTTTAAACTTTTACGTGTCTTTGAATCGTTTAATATAGCTTATGTGTGATGATAACTACGTAGCACCCAAATGTTGTAGTTCCGCTGCGCATAGCATTTGTGGGGGTGTTACAGATTGGTAATCAGAGCCATGAGTTATAGAGAACTAGGTCATTTTGAAAAATCCTAAACTATAACTTTTGGTGTCGTAAGAAATTGTCCAAGCACACAACTATCCTGCATGGCTCCGGTAAGAATTCTTTAGCATTGCTTTATATTTTAGATGTATCCCTCGAAATTGATATGAATTCCCTAAGTATTTAGTAAGTAAATACTTTGAGATATATATTGAGATATATTATTGTGTACGTTGAGTACTTATCATCGTAATTTACAAATTTTTGTAAGATTATTGTATATGTTGCATGTAATTGGCATAACGGGCTACATTGCATTACATGGCAACACCGCGTTGTAATCCTACGTGTATGTAGGAATGGTTGTATGTATAAGTATGTATATACTATGGTATTTAAAGGCATTGCACGCAAAGCAATGGTCCTTGGGTAATTATCGTACATCAAAATGCGGTTTTGCTGAGAATTCGGCCTTACCGCTAATTATCAATCTTGATAATTAATTTATTGTTCGAATAACCGAATATGAACCTCGTTTGATATCCTAGATACGTAAATGATGCTTCGTAACATATTTTATATCGACTAGGTCGATCTCGATTGTCGTTATCGCACCGTGATGTGTCATTTTGGACATTTTCTTTTGAAACGTAATTTACTTACGTATTACTTTATTTCTTTTATTCCTAATGGGTTTGATATGTTAGTTCACGTAACTATAACATAGACGAAGTAAAATCGAAGATGAGTACATTGGGGCGGCGAATCATGTGTGTATATTATGAAACGTGGTTGAGGCGTGTTGCCATTTAATCGTTGTTTACTATTCTACTTGAATTTTAAAGATGTGTTTTAAAATAGACTGGCGTTGTGATCAAGCGCGATAACTTGGAATTTGGTTGGTTTTTGTGTTAATTTTGTGGAGTACGATTTCGAGACTCATCCGAGGCCGATAACAACATTTAGTTGACATACGTATTCTCGTTCCATTTATTTCATTTTGTTTTGTTGTTTCATTATTTTGAAGTTAATATTTTACATGACGAGGTCCGGCATTTGTGCAAGTTAAGTAAGCATCGAACTTTGTTGATTGAATGATTTAAACATAAAGTGTTTTATATATTTAATATTTGGTGAATGAAACTTTCGGATAAAAATGACGTATGATGTGTTTTGTAACAAGTAAAATTCGTGTAGAGAATAAACGGACATTGTGAAATTATTTTCCTTCAACCTTGGTTGGTAAATCGTAATAAGTAATTATTATTACTCGTAAAAATCCTTGTTTTCATATATTAAAATTTGATACTAAAAGATTGTGATGGACTTGTTAAGAATTTGTTTAAATTAATTTGAGAAAGGAGTTTATAATAAAATTTGTGATATGACTATTGAGTATATGTAGCTTCGAATTTGGTATGAATTAATTCTTGGGTCAATATAGTAAACTTTTGACGTATCTTGTAATATAAAACATGAGTAGAAGATGTGGGCATGTGTTTTGGAGCTAGAAACTTTGTAAAATTGGTTTTATTTTAAAACATAAGGTTGTGTTTACGTATGCATTGGTGTAAACTAGAACGCGTTACTTGTGGTAGTGAATAAAATGGGATAAAATCGGAATATACACTATAAGTGAGAAATTATAATGCTTGAAATAAATTTTTTTTTTTTTTAAAAAAAAAAAAAAAAAAAAACATTGATGGAACGTCATTTGAAATCATTTGTTTGTCAAATTGTCGTTATAGAGAATCAATATGTGTAATTCGTTGATGCTTGTTTAAAATCGTTTGAAAAATCTTTTTTTTATTATTCCGCTGCGAGATGTGTTAATTTTAAAATCACTTGATAATGGGCTAATGATTAAAAGTTAAATTTTATATATCTTTGAATTATTGAAATAAGCATCTTAATTTTTTTTTATTGAGATTCAAGTGTTGGCTAAAATCTGTAAATTATCTAAGATAGAACTACGTGAAACCTCTTTATCATTTGAGTCGAAGTGCGCGAATGTGATTTAACAAACCAGTTTTAAGGAAGACTTATGTATAATAAAAAGTCAAAAGTTGATTTTAAGAGTTAATTGGACTAGTTTGAGTCGTGTTGGATACGTGTATGTATGTGTGGTAAGGTAAGCCGTAATAATAACGTAAAACTTGAAAAATTCTTACTATGTACGTCTTTGGTACTTAAGATATGAACATTAATGGGATTTTGGCACAAGTATGGAGATTTTCAAACCTAATGATTTTATCAAATATGATAACCGGGTCACCGCAATTACTAATGTTGATAATTTTCTTGCAATTGTAATTTTCCTAGAAATAAAGACTTTGTGTAGATGGAAACGTGAAAGGTATAAATTCTTTAATGGTGTAACACAAATTAAAAATGTGTAAATGTTCGGTTTTACAATGTACAAGGTAACACTAATTATTATACGCAACTAGATTATACAACACACGCCTACTTGTATATTATTTAATAAAGATGTATATATAATGTTTTGAGTCACGATGGTTCGATCGTCCGACATCAGTTCTTTGATTTTGCGAGTCTATATCTGAGCTCGAGTAGTCATGTAATTGTTTATTTTAATATTGTCTATGGTATGAAACCATTATTATTATATTTATTTTAAAACTACTATTTCGCTAGTACTTGAAAATGAGGGTATGTCACCCGGTGTATTTTGTCATGTTCATGGACGCCGTAACTTTCTTCTTTCGGTTAATGGAACCTAAACTTCTGTATTTACTTATATGATGCTATAAATCCTCATTAGAGTGGTTGTTTATTTATATTTAACAAAAGCGAGGAGGCGTAGCCGCTTTACCAAATTGTAGAGGTGAAAGAACTCGATCTTCCTGGTGAAATTGTTTCTATTTAACCAAGTGATTATTCTTCTCTCCCCGTATACCCTTGGTGGAATGGGTGTGCAACTCGAGACGATGGGAAGTGTGATCGTTGTTTTATTTTTGACGCTTGTGTTGATATTCAATTTTTTTTTACTCCATGTATTCGTATATCGTTGTTGTTATCCCGAGACTTTTGTCATATATTTGAAGTGTTTTCGTTTCTGATGTAGTTAATTTTAGCTGGCAATTATATTGCTCGTTTACCTAGTTCGATCCCATTGATTTTTGATTTTATTACTTGATGTGCTTGCAATGATCTTTAATCTTGAACCACCTTACCGCTATTTTGTGAATAATCTATTTGAAAATATGTATGTGTGTGAAATGTTTTGGTGAACCAAATGCAAAGGGTGTCGATTTCTTTATTTAATTATTTATTTATTTTCTCATAAAAAGGCAAAGTAAAAATATGTTTTCAAAGTGTATGAAAGATGTTTGATGTGTTTCTTAAAACGATGGTAGCAATGTTTCCCATTTAAATTTCATTTCAAATAATTTAATTATTTTGAAGATTATGTCGGAAACTTTCGTAGTTATATTTGGTATGTAATAATAATGTTTGTGTCGTCACTCGATCCTCAATTATGCACAGCTTAGCTAACTATGCATAACTCGGGAAGAGTCCTGTTTTGTTAATTGTTGTTGCTTGATCCTTAAGTATGCATGATCTAGCTAATTATGCATAGTTTAGGAAGGGCACTATCGTGTCAAACAAATTGGTCATCTTGAAACTTGTAGTGTTTTGATAGACGTTTGGATGAGAACGTTTCTTTTTAAAATGGTGGATCATTTTTGCAAGTAGTCGTAATTTCTTTGATTCTTAAAGACAATTTTGTATTTTCTTGTGTTCTTTGAAATCTTTTCTTTTTGTTTGGCGTTGACTTGGTAAGTCACTGTGACCGAGTAGTTTTTGGAAAATGTTTTTTATGAGTTGTATGTAACGTGCAAATTTCATCGGAATCACGAGGGTGTTGATGAAATACCAAATGGGCTCGTATCGTCACCGGGAGAAGAGTTTTTAATAAAGATGGAAAAATGCCGAAGTAGAGGAAATCAGAGTTCGAATAACTCTAAGGGAAATAACGAAGACTTCTCCTACATCGAATGTATCGTACCTTATATATTTTCTTTTCTCGTTCTTTTGATATGTCAAGCGACACATGATAAATTGTTGAAGTTTACCAACTGTGCATCGGTAATTGGAAGACCATTCCAATTGTCGTCTTCGTTTATTTAAGTGAGGAATCCTCTTTGCTTGACTCAACCATCCTTGATTATCAATGGTTAAACGATAAGATAGCCATAGTTGATGTTTTTATGGTGAACCCTTGTCTTTTATGTGTTTATGTTGTATGTGATCTAGTCGAGTGATCGTAAGTTGTGGGAACTTGAGACGACATTGTCCAATGAAGTCCGATCATGGAGAACATGTGCCATGTAATATATTTCTTTTTATATTTAACTGTGAACGGCGATGTTTATTGAGATTTTGACCACGTTTGGACGGAAGTAAGATGGTGTTCTTATAGTATCCTTTGGGTATGGATCCGTGTGTGAGCACCCTGCGATGACAAATGTATGTATTTTATTTCTTTTTGGATATGCATCCATAGATGGCAAGCTCGTAAACCTTCTTTAACTTGCAATTTTCTTTTGACTGGACTCATCCGAGAAATATGTCGAATATTCTTATTTTATCATGGCTTGGCAGATTAGCAAGCATGAGTTAACTTGATTGAACTTATTTTACTTGGCATGGTTTGGCTGTTTCGCAAACATGTCGTGATACGACTTTATGTGCTTCATAGTGACTTTTGTGTTTGATTGGATTGTGACGTTTTCGAGAGAGTTATGTATACGTCGGATGATTACCGTATCGATGGATTTGTTTTTGATGAAATAGGTTTGTATGTACCTAATATTGCGACAAGGTGATTTTGTACGACTAGTAATAATTACTTCGTCTTTTATGTTTTGAACGTTTTCCGATGGGGTTATGTGTGACCCGTGTGATTTTCTTTATGATTTATTTGTTTTTATGAGACGATGAACCAAGTGAAAGGACGATTCGAAGGTTGGAAGACGTGCTCCGAGCGTATGTGTTTGATTTTGGTGGAAGTTGAGATCGTGGAAGGGCGTGATTCGTTTTGGAGAATAAGAAAGGTGGGTCCAAAGGTATGTTGGACCAGTTGCCTACTAGTTGGAACTGCTGGATGAACTCCGTGGAAATGACAATACTCTTCATGTGTCGAATTTGAAGGATTATGGGATGAAAAGGTAGATCACCAGTTGGATAGTATGAAGCAGGAAAAAGTCAGTTGAATGGACTTGAAATGATTCGAGAGGCTACGGAAGAGATGGTGTAGATTAAGAATCACTTGCTAACCGCGAGAATCTTTGAAAAGAGACGTGTTGATAACCGTAGGAAGAATTTGGGAAATTGAAGTGAAGATCATGGATCGAGATGGTAAGAGACTGAAGCAAGGTGTAATACCCATGGTGAAAATGTGATAGAACCCGAAACGTGAACCGGAGTCGGAACAGAACATGAAGACCTCTTTAGGAAGAAGTACCTTTACCTTCCTAGTAGTACAAAATGCGAGTACAAGAACCAGAGAGCGCCGGGATGTCGCTCCCTTAAGGAGGGGAGGATGTAACACCCGTGAAAGTGCCGTATGATGCTAAGTTATTGTCTCAAGAGCTGTTCAGTATGAGCATCTCTCTTAAGTTGTGGCTCACTTGTGGATGTGATATCCCGAGCCCAACGTCATTTATTTAATCCTATTTTACGTATATTTTTTAAATTTTTAAGAAATTTCGTTTGTTATATATTTGACGGTTTAAGTTGAAACCAACGTTTACGGTCGTAATTTAACGTTTGACGATTTAAGAAGAACCGATGACGACTACGATACCGACGGATGCCCAAAACTTACATTTTAATATCGATTGATCGATATTTGAGTTTTTCGAGATTTCATTTTTATTACGTGTAAAGTCGAGTCGGAACCATGTGTGTATTCGTTTTGTGTGCGTTTAAACCATTTAAAAGTATTTTGAGGTAGCCGGGACGAAACCCGACTCTCGTAAATTTATAAAAACTTACTAGGTACCATTTTTGCCATCTTTAAAAGTTATTTTTCAACAAAGGCCAAAAGAAAACTAATATTACACTTCCTACCCTCCCTACCCTATAAAAGGAAAATTTTACACACACACCTCATTATTTTCATTTCAAAAATTTCTTTCTTCTCTCCTTTTCTCTCTAGGCCGCCGGCCTACCACCACCACCACCTTAGATCCACCACAAAAACTTGATTTTTGACAAATCCAATCAAATACCACCTCTTGTTTCATCATTGTAAGTAATCTAATCCATTAAAAACACACATGCAACATCTTTGATTTTTCCAAAAATTTATAATTTTTCAAAAGTGGAGTTTGATCTAATTAAATGGTACACATGTTTAATTCATGTGTTAATAATGTTGAATCTTCAATAAAACGAATTGGGGGGCTGTTTTCTTGGGTGTTTTGGCTACCCCAAACCCACGGCCAAAGTGGGTTTGGTTGTGGTTTGATGAGTTTGATGTTTTGTGTTGTGGGTTCATGTTTAGGATTGTGTTTTAGATGTTTTTGAATGAATTGAACCAATTGCATGTATGATTTAGGTTTTGGGTTTTGAATTGGATTCGATTATCATAGAGTTAAGGGCTGTTTGGATGATTGGGAATGGTTATAAGTGGTTAGGATAGGTCTAGGTGATGTTTGGATGGATTGAAAACAAGTAGAAGGGTGATTTTGAATGAGTCGTTTTCAAACAGATTGTTTAGGGCTATTTTCGTGGTTTTAATTTTTGGTCCAGGTTGTTATTGTAGGATATAGTTGTAGTGGTCGTCGAGACGCTCGTTTCGGTATAAGATAGAGCTTTTAACTCCAAACGAGTCAAAAGTTATGATACTTTGAAAATACGTGTACCGGGAGATGAGAATCAACACAATCCGAATTTGTGTTTGGTTTGGGTCAAATCCCGGGGACTATAAGTCTAGTTTGGTAAATGGTCAAGGGCTGAATTTTGGTGTCAAACCTGCACATTTGAGTCTATTATAGGACTTAGGTGTCAAATGGGTCAATGGAGTATTTTAAACGGGTCAAATGAGTTCGACTTGGTCAAAGTACAATTTCAGTCCGAAAAACGTAGTTCTTGGAAAAGTGTTGAGTAATGAGTCGTAGAAGTCAAAACTTTTATTGGGATTAAATATGTGTTTTCTACAGGTCTTATAATATTTTTGAGAATTTTGTTAAATTTTATAAAAATGGTTAAGCATAGTAAAATAGTCCGTACTTTCGGTAAATATCGGCGAAAATGAGTAAAAATGGATAGTAATTTTAATAACATTGATAAATGGTATAAGTCTAGTAACAACTACTTGTTTGACTTTGGCGTGAGTTTTCATAAGCATTGAGTGTGTTTGCATTTGCGTGTGTTTAGTACAATAATGTACGCGGAGTATTGATTTGGTTTACGTACCTTGATTTTAGGTCAAGTGTTTGATTTTCCCGGGCATCCACATCGTCGGTGACATTTCTCGTTACGTCTTCGCTAGAACTACTACTACTACGCAAGGTGAGTCTATAGCCTCGCTCTTTACTTTATTCAAATGTTTTTAACCCGCGAGGGGGATACATGCTAATTTAAATGAAAATGAACATAAGGCTTGAATGATTGTTGGACCCGAACGTTGCCTCGAAATTGTGTTGAGTACCTAGTTGCAAAAGTCCCTAAATTCATGAACTATTAACTATTGTCCTGCCCTCGAGTAGGGGGAAATAGCCGCTTATACAATTTGTAGTACTACGGGGCTAACGACCCAATGCTAGCCGAGAAGCTGTACGTTGAGTAAGTTCTGCGGTAGATTATTTTGTATGAGAGATAAGGTATAATTGCAACTGATGCCTTTAGAAGGGGCACTGGTTTCATCTGAATCACGCCGGTAATTATTACGCGGGTGATTGAGTTAACGGATTAGTGTCATGAGCTTAAACACAATTGTCATATCCTTGAATAATAGATTGTATGGCCACAATGCTATTGAATGATCATGATTGGTTTTTAAACACTTATGTTCAACTGATGTTTTGATAAACCTATAGATTCGCTCAACCTTTGTGTTGACGATTTTAAGCATGTGTTTCAGGTAATCAAGGTTGATAGCAGTGGAGCATGCGAGGATGGAAGTTGTTGTGGCTTGGGGGTCTACTTGTTTTCCTCCCTTTTTGCACTTAAAACTCTTTTATATTATGTCATGAGAATGAAAATGTACTTTTTGGTTGAGATTCAGTGGGGACCTAAACGCGAACTCTGTTTTATATTATCTTGGGATTTGGAAAACCGTAGATTTGTAGAATTTAAAAATGTTTAAATTCATGTTTAAACTTTTACGTGTCTTTGAATCGTTTAATATAGCTTATGTGTGATGATAACTACGTAGCACCCAAATGTTGTAGTTCCGCTGCGCATAGCATTTGTGGGGGTGTTACAGTAGTAGTCGAAATGGTGTTATTCAGTTTAAAGATAGTTACGTTTCTGTTAAAGTTAGTTACAAAACTTTCCTCCATTAATGAATTCGTTTTTTTTACTGTCTTAATTCTGTAATTTTCTTAGTGTCTCAATCAAGTCAGTTGTTATTCAGTTAGTCTTATAAGCTAGTGAGTTTTATACAGTTTTTTCTAAACAGTTTTTATAGCTTATTTAGATATAAGTTTTTTATACAGTTTTAATCAGATATAAGCTTTACTGAAATTCACTTTGTGTCTTTAAAGTTTTCATATATCAGAAACAGTCAGTTTGAATTCAGAGTTGATAGGTTAGTCAGTTTAATTGCTTATAAAGTTCATGAGTTTTCGTGAAGCTGAATAAGATTTTCTGTTTAAGCCTTTGATTCAGTTTCTTTGAGATATTTCTGTTAAGCTGTAAGTGTAGACAGCATATGTTTGGTTTCTTGTTTTGGTTTGATCTTGTAGGATTATCAGGTTAAGCAGATTAGTTTGAGCTACCAGTCTTGATCGATTCTTGTGTTAGCAGTGCCGTAGCAAATTGTAGAGACACATAGTAGATCAGTTCAGAGCAGTTAGAGTGAAGAGGTGTTCGGGTACAAGCGAGCTCAGCGCTCCGCTTCGCCATCAAAGGACTTGGCCTGGATGAGCAGGTCAAGCGCGTTTTAGTTTTTTGCGATCTTAGTATAATATGCTAGATTTGATATCGTAGAGTAATTTCTGTGTAAACTTGTTTGATTGCTAGTAATTGGATGAATAATATCTGTTTTTGATAGTATACTTTGTTTCCTTTGATTTTGATTTTCTTTTCTTGCTTTTTCCTGATTAGGTGTGTTTGGGATTGTTATGTTTGAGTTGTTCTCATCTTGGATAAAGTAGACTGTTAAAGATAATAGTAGTCTGTTAAAAGGTAAAAAATAGCTAGCTAAGATTCGATTATCAGTATCTGTATTTTAGAAGCTTAGAAACAAGTTTAGTCGATTTACATATTTGGTCCCTTACTTTGTATGCTAGTATATCAGTTTCAGTCCAATCTCGTTAGTTAGTTACAAAATCGGTCCATTTAGTTAAGTTTGGTTTGCGAAATTAGTCCAGTTCTGTTAAGTTTAGTTAACTCGTTAGTCCAGATTAGTTAAGCTAGTTAGATTGTTATTGGGCTACACAGTTAATTTGATTGGGCTCAGGATAGAATTGGGCCTTTATAAGTTTAGAATTAGTCTGCCTTAAGATTAGTTAAGATTTATAGAGGCTAATGTGTAAGTCCATTTGTAATGTAGGCTAGTTAGGCCCATTTCTTTTTCTAAAACTAACAGATTCGTTTTTTTAGCTTTGATAGATAGATTTTAGTTTTAGTAGCTTTGTATTTTGTAATTTCATATGTAGTATAATATTTGCATTTTACATTTTAAACTTGGTGCATTTAAATGTCATACTTGCTATGTGTTTGTAGATTAGTATGTATATGTAGATAGTATAATATTTTACATTTTTTTACATGCTTTGTGCAAAATAGACATAGATTACCAATCAAGTCTTTACAACAAAAAACAATTTAGTCAAGCTTAAAAACGTTATATCAATTCGATTAGATACCGAGACGAAACGATACTTAAAAATGAAATATCATTATCATATATGATAATCCAAATACAAACAAAACTAAATCATATCATATATGATAAAAACTTCTACTGAATCTATGAACACAAAAAAGAAAAAAAAATCCACCGAATCTAAACCAAAATTGTTATATAGTTAAAAATTGTTCCAAATCACAAACACTTGATCTTGTAAAGAAGAATTTGGACAATCAAGCTCAACGTCTTTCAACTTCTCAAAAACAACCGATAATATTGATCAAACAATACATTTTCCTCGTTTAAACTTCTCAATAAAAGTTGTTGAACTCTTTTCTACGTCCCGCATCACCTAAAAAATTCACAATAAAACAACTATCATATATGACAATTCAAAAAGCAACCGAAGCTGGGTCCCCCTACTGCGTTAAATTATTCCACCGAGCACCCCTTAGGGGCCTCGGTTCCCACCGCTAGGCCAAGAATCCCACTGTGGGGTCTTGGTCCTAGCGGCTGCTATTCACACCACCACTACCGCTAGCCCAAGGCTGTGGCTGGTGGTTTTCTGTCTACACCGACCCCCAAAAGAGGTTGCGGCTGGTGATGATGCGACACCACCGAGACCTCTATGGTCTCGGTTGGCGTGCGATCGAGACAAACACCCCACCAAAACCCTTTTTGTTTAATTCTTGATAGATCTAACATGTTTTCATCTGTTCTTATTTTATTTTTATAAAATCTAGATCATAATATAATAAAAATAAAATAAGAAAAGGATTCAAGGGATACCAATACGTGGATTAAAAAGGGAATGAACACGAATGCGTTACCGAATCAATAACAAAATCAAACGAATGCCTCCTTGGTGATCTATGGGTGCCATGGCAAGAGAGAGAGGGCAATGAGAAGCTAAGGTTTTATGTTCTTGTTAAAAGTGTTTAATAAATCTTCCTGTAGTTTTATTAAACCAATATTTAGTTAATTGGATATGGGCCAAGGCCCGGTTCTCCTCCCTTCCTTTCCAAACCGACGCAACAAACACCCCTTCTAGATTTTATGTTTGTTTTTCTTACTTAATTATTTATCGTGTACATACGTATTTAATTATCGTGCTTTCGTTACTTGAACATTTTCTTAATATCGTACGTACATACTTATCGTATATTAATATTCATGTTTATGTACATAATACTTATGATAATTAATTAATATACATATAGTTCGTATTAAATGTTCGTGATACATGGCATATATTAATTAATTTAAAGTTTTAAATTTAATGGTAACTTCGTGCATTAAATGATCGTAGGATTTTTAGAGCGGGTTTTACAACTCTTCCCCTCTAGAAGAACAATTCGTCCTCGAATTAGAGATACGATAAGCTGACAAGATGCTAAGTGCTAAAAAGACATAAAAGCTAGAAGGACGTGTAAGTTAAAATGACATACCCGAGTCAAAACTGGAAATAAGGGTAAGAAGTCTGGATAGACTCCTCCGTTTCCCAAGTGGCTTTCCGCTCGGTATGATCCCTCCAGAGGATTTTAGCGAATGGAATCGTCTTTCTCCTCATGACTCGTTCTTGGCGATCGAGAACTTTCTCGGGTTCCTTGATATATGATAGATCCTCTCGAATATGCTCGAATGGGTACGTAACTTTATGCAATGGATGGTAGTTCTCACCTCTGAGTAAGGATACATGGAATACATCATGCACATGAGATAATTGGGGAGGTAAAGCTTGACGACATGATACTTCACCGACACATTCAAGGATTTCAAACGATCCGATGAAACGAGGACTGAGCTTGCCCTCTAGTCCAAAATGCTTAACACCACGTGCTGGTGATACTTTAAGGAAAACATGGTCGCCGATATTAAACGATATATCTCTACGATGTTTATCGGCATACATTTTCTGTGGAGCACGAGCTTCCTGTAGCTTCGCCTTGGCGATGGAAACCTTTTCATTGGTCACCTCTATCATTTCTGGTCCTTCAAGGATTCGTTCTCCAACTTGATCCCAACATATTGGAGCATGACATTTTCTGCCATAAAGCATCTCAAATGGTGCACATTTAACACTTGCATGCTAACTATTGTTGTAGACAAACTCTACCAAACATATGTAGTCGTCCCAACTTCCTGACCATTCCAGTGCACAAGCCCGCAACATGTCTTCTAAGGTCTGAATCGTACGCTCCGATTGACCATCGATCCGAGGATGAAAAATAGTGCTAAGCTTACGTTTAGTTCCCTAAGCTTTCTGCATGCCCTTCCAGAATTTAGACATGAAACACGGATCACGATTTAATATGATATCTGAAGGAGTTCCATGTAGTAGTATGATATCCTTAAGTAATATATCTGCCAATTTGCTGACTGAGAAGTCCTTGCGAATTGGAAGAAAATGAGCTGACTTGGTTAAACGATCAAATATGATCCATATAGCATCATGTCTACTCTGAGTAAGCGGAAGTCCTGTGACGAAATACATGGAGATTTTGTCCCACTTCCATGCGGGAATCTCTAACGGTTGCAGTAAACCACTAGCCCGTTGATGCTCGATCTTAACTTACTAGCAAGTTAGACACTTGGATACGAAAGTAGCAACATCCTGCTTCATGCCACTCCACCAGAAATGTTGTTTAATGTCATGATACATGTTGGTGGATCCTGGATGAATAGAGAATGGAGAGCTGTGAGCTTCTGTCAATAGAGCTTCTCAGAGAGTCTGATCACCCGGAACACATAGTTTAGTTCCTTGCCATAAAATGCCTTCTTCGTCTAGACGAAATTCTGTCTGTCGATCAAGATTCTGAATGATAGCCCAAATCTCACCATCGTCTTTCTGAGCAGCCTTAATCTAAGAAATTAAGTCTGGCTCAATTCTCAGATTAGCCCAATATCCATGTTGTCCACGTACTAGGAATTCAATGTCTAATCTCTCAAATTCCCGTATGATTTATTCTTGTACTTTCATGCCGTTTATGATGCCCGACTTCCTGCTAAGAGCATCTGCCACTACATTTGCCTTGCCGGGATGATACTGAAGATTAATGTCATAATCCTTGAGTTGTTCCAACCATCTCCTCTGCCTCATGTTAAGTTCCCTCTCGGTGAAAATCTACTTGAGACTCTTGTGATCAGTGGAGATGTCACATGATTCACCATAAAGGTAGTGTCTCCAGATTTTAAGGGCAAAGACTACTGCTGCTAGCTCTAAGTCATGTGTAGGATAATTTTCCTCATAAGGCTTTAGCTGACGCGATGCGTATGCAATCACTTTCCCATGTTGCATGAGTACACAACCTAATCCTTTACTTGAAGCATCGTTGTAGATCTGAAATCCACCTGTACCAGATGGGAGAGTAAGAATGGTGCATATACTAACCGCTTCTTGAGTTCTTCAAAGGTCTTCTACCGCTCATCATTCCAAACGAATTTCTCTCATTTTCGCATCAACTTGGTCAAAGGTAAGGCTAGTCTTGAAAAATTCTCCAAGAATTTGCGATAATAACCAGCTAAGCCTAGGAAACTATGAACCTCAGTTGCAGACGTCGGTCTTGGACATTTAGTGATAGCTTAAACCTTCGCAGGATCCATAGTAATCCCTTCTGCAGAGACAATGTGGCCTAAGAATGCCACATTGTTTAGCCAAGATTCACACTTAGGAAATTTGATATACAACTGTTTCTGAAGAAGAATCTGTAGTACAATACGTAGATGTTCTTTACGTTCTTCCTTGGATTTAGAGAAGATGAGGATGTCATCGATGAAGACGATAACAAATTTGTCTAAGTACTCATGGAATACGCGGTTCATAAGGTCCATGAAAATCGCAGGAGCATTAGTGAGTTCGAAAGGCATGACAACGAACTCATAATGGCCATATCTGGTGTGAAAAGTAGTCTTGAGAATATCCTGCTCTTTAACTCGTAGCTGATGATAACCGGATCTTAGATCAATCTTGAAATGTTTGGCACCTTGAAGTTGGTCAAACAGATCATCGATTCTTGGTAACGGATAACGGTTCCTAATCGTGATCTTATTCAGCTCACGATAGTCAATGCATAGACGCATACGACCATCCTTCTTCTTGACGGAAGTACCGGTGCAGCCCATGGTGATACACTCGGTCAGATGAAACCTCACTCTAGTTATTACTACAGCTGATCCTTTAACTCCTTGATCTCTATGGGAGCCATGCGATAAGGAGCCTTAGAGATTGGTTGAGCTCCTGGGATGAGCTCGATGTTAAACTCTACTTCTCGAGTAGGTGGTATTTCCGGAAGTTCTTTTGGAAATACATCGGGAAATTCTGAAACAATTGGTTGGTCTTGGATCGATGGAACTTCGGCAGATGAACTGAAGCTAAGAAACTCTCGCAACCATGAGATAGTAATGCACGAGCTTCTAACGTAGAGATGATTTGTACAGACTTTCCTGGTATAAAACCATTGTGAATATGCTCTGGTGCTTGAACATCGCCGAAGATAACCTGATCAGTATGACAATCGATAGTAGCATGATGCTTGGATAACCAATCTATTCCTAGGATGAGATCAAACTCGCACATATCCAAAGGAAGTGCGTCTACTGGGCGAATCTTATCATCGATTTCCAGCGGAAGATCTCTGTACAATTGGGTAATTCGCACATGTAACACCCGTAAAAGTGCCGCATGATGCTAAGTTATCATCTCAAGAGTTGTTCAGTATGAGCATCTCTCTTAAGTTGTGACTCACTTGAGGATGTGATATCCCGGGCCCAACGTCATTTATTTAATCCTATTTTACGAATATTTTTGAAATTTTTAAGAAATTTCATTTGTTATATATTTGACGGTTTAAGTTGAAACCAACGTTTACGGTCGTAATTTAACGTTTGACGATTTAAGAAGAACCGATGACGACTACGATACCGACGGATGCCCAAAACTTACATTTTAATATCGGTTGATCGATATTTGAGTTTTTCGAGATTTTATTTTAATACGTGTTAAGTCGAGTCGGAACCATGTGTGTCTTCGTTTGGTGTGCGTTTAAACCATTTAAAAGTATTTTGAGGTAGCCGGGACGAAACCCGACTCTCGTAAATTTATAAAAACTTACTAGGTACCATTTTTGCCATCTTTATAAGTTAATTTGCAACAAAGGCCAAAATATAGCCTTATTTACACTTTCTACCCCACTCCACTATATATAAGCTTCAAACAAACACACACACTTCATTTCTTGCAACAAAAATTTTGTCTCTCCTCCCCTTTTCTCTCTCTAGCTCACGGCACACCCACCACCACCATGATCCACCACCACAATTTGATTTTTGATAAATCTAAGCAATACCCCATGTTTATAATCATCTTGTAAGTGTTTAACACCAAAAAAATCCAACATGCAACACATTTTATTTTCAAGATCTATTTTATAAAATGTTGATTTGATCCATTTTGTTGGTTGCATGTGTGTTATTTTGTGTTAGGATCAAGAAATTTGTGTTATACAAGCTTGGAAAAGACTTCATCTTGGTGTTCTTTGACCCAAAACCCACGAAATTTATGGGGTTCTTGGGTGTTCTTGGTCATTTGATCTTAATTAATCATTGTAAGGTTCCACTCATATGTTATTATTATTATATATATTCTTTATTTTTGAGTGCATGCATTTGTTTTTAATTTTGAATTAATGCATATGACCATGCAAGTGAATTTAAGAATTAGGAGTTGTTGTAGATGATGGGTATAACATATTTAAGGTGTAGATGATGATAAAAATGGGTCAAATTGGTTGTTGGTATGATTTTTAAAGAGTCATTTTAGATCAGTAGGTTTAGGCCCTATTTTCTACAGTAGATGTTGGATAAGTGTTGGTATTATTGGATATTGTTGTAGTATTCGCCGAGACGCTCGTTTCGGTATAAGGTAGAGCTTCTAACTCAAAACGAGCTAAAAGTTATGAGGTTTTAAAGATCGAGTACCGGGAGACGAGAACTTTCATAATCCGAATTTATGTATAGTTTTAGTCAAATCCCGAGGACCACAAGTATGAATTGGTAAATGGTCAAGGGTCAAATTTTGGTCACAAACCTGTGTAATTGAGTCTATAATTGGACTTAGCAGTCAAAGAAGTCAAAGGTGCATTTCATATAGGTCAAAGAGGTCCAAGTTGGTCGAAGTACAATTTCAGTCCGAAAAACGTAGTTTTTGGAAAAGTGTTGAGTAATGAGTCGTAGAAGTAAAAACTTTTATTGGGATTAAATATGTGTTTTCTACAGGTCTTATAGTATTTTTGAGAATTTTGTCAAATTTTATAAAAATGGTTAAGTATAGTAAAACAGTCCGTACTTTCGGTAAGTATCGGCGAAACCGTAAAATGGATAGTAACTTTAATAACATTGATAAATGATATAAGTCTAGTAACAACTACTTGTTTGATTTTGGCGTGAGTTTTCATAAGCGTTGAGTGTGTTTGCATATGAGTGTGTTTAGTACAATAATGTACGCGGAGTATTGATTTGGTTTTCGTACTTTGACTTTTAGGTCAAGTGTTTGATTTTCCCGGGCATCCACGTCGTCGGTGACATTTCTCGTTACGTCTTCGCTAGAACTACTACTACTACGCCAGGTGAGTCTATAGCCTCGCTCTTTACTTATTTCAAATGATTTTACCCGCGAGGGGGATACATGCTAATTTAAATGAAAATGAACATAAGTCTTGATTGATTGTTGGACCCGAATGTTGTCTCGAAATTGTGTTGAGTACCTAGTTGCAAAAGTCCCTAAATTCATGACATATTAACTATTGTCCTGCCCTCGAGTAGGGGGAAATAGCCGCTTATACAATTTGTAGTACTACGGGGCTAACGACCCAATGCTAGCCGAGAAGCTGTACGTTGAGTAAGTTCTGCGGTAGATTATCTTGTATGAGAGATAAGGTATAATTGCAACTGATGCCTTTAGAAGGGGCACTGGTTTCATCTGAATCACGCCGGTAATTATTACGCGGGTGATTGAGTTAACGGATTAGTGTCATGAGCTTAAACACAATTGTCATATCCTTGAGTAATAGATTGTGAGTACGACAATGCTATTGAATGATCATGATTGGTTTTTAATACTTATGTTCAACTTATGATTTGATAAACCTATAGATTCGCTCAACCTTTGTGTTGACGATTTTAAGCATGTGTTTCAGGTAACCAAGATTGATAGCAGCGGAGCATGCGAGGATGGAAGTTGTGGTGGCTTGGCGGTCTACTTTGTTTTCCTCCCTTTTTGCACTTAAAAATTTTATACTATGTCATGTGAATGAAAATGTATTTTTGGGTTGAGATTCAGTGGGGACCTAAACGCAAACTCTGTATTGTATTCTTTTGGGGTTTGGAAAACAGTAGACATGTACATTTTAACTATGTTTAAATAATGTCAAGACTTTTACGTCTTTTGAGTCGTTTGATATATCTTGTGTGCGATGATAACTGTGTAGCACCCAAATGTTGTAGTTCCGCTGCGCATAGCATTTGTGGGGGTGTTACAGATTGGTAATCAGAGCCATGAGTTATAGAGAACTAGGTCATTTTGAAAAATCCTAAACTATAACTTTTGGTGTCGTAAGAAATTGTCCAAGCACACAACTATCCTGCATGGCTCCGGTAAGAATTCTTTAGCATTGCTTTATATTTTAGATGTATCCCTCGAAATTGATATGAATTCCCTAAGTATTTAGTAAGTAAATACTTTGAGATATATATTGAGATATATTGTTTTGTACGTTGAGTACTTATCATCGTAATTTGCAAATTCTTGTAAGATTTTCTTATATGTTGCATGTAATTGGCATAACGGGCTACATTGCATTACATGGCAACACCGCGTTGTAATCCTACGTGTATGTAGGAATGGTTGTATGTATAAGTATGTATATACTATGGTATTTAAAGGCATTGCACGTGAAGCAATGGTCCTTGAGTAATTATCGTACATTAAAATGCGGTTTTGTTGAGAATTCGGCCTTACCGCTAATTATCAATCTTGATAATTAATTTATTGTTCGAATAACCGAATATGAACCTCGTTTGATATCCTAGATACGTAAATGATGCTTCGTAACATATTTTATATCGACTAGGTCGATCTCGATTGTCGTTATCGCACCGTGATGTGTCATTTTGGACATTTTCTTTTGAAACGTAATTTACTTACGTATTACTTTATTTCCTTTATTCCTAATGGGTTTGATATGTTAGTTCACGTAACTATAACATAGACGAAGTATAATCGACGATGCGTACATTGGGGCGGCGAATCATGTGTGTATATTATGAAACGTGGTTGAGGCGTGTTGCCATTAAATCGTTGTTTACTATTCTACTTGAATTTTAAAGATGTGTTTTAAAATAGACTGGCGTTGTAATCAAGCGCGATAACTTGGAATTTGGTTGGTTTTTGTGTTAATTTTGTGGAGTACGATTTCGAGACTCATCCGAGGCCGATAACAACATTTAGTTGACATACGTATTCTCGTTCCATTTATTTCATTTTGTTTTGTTGTTTCATTATTTTGAAGTTAATATTTTACATGACGAGGTCCGGCATTTGTGCAAGTTAAGTAAGCATCGAACTTTGTTGATTGAATGATTTAAACATAAAGTGTTTTATATATTTAATATTTGGTGAATGAAACTTTCGGATAAAAATGACGTATGATGTGTTTTGTAACAAGTAAAATTCGTGTAGAGAATAAACGGACATTGTGAAATTATTTTCCTTCAACCTTGGTTGGTAAATCGTAATAAGTAATTATTATTACTCGTAAAATCCTTGTTTTCATATATTAAAATTTGATACTAAAAGATTGTGATGGACTTGTTAAGAATTTGTTTAAATTAGTTCGAGAAAGGAGTTATAATAAAATTTGCGAGATGACTATTGAGTATATGTAGCTTCGGATTTAGTATGAATTAATTTTCGGGTCAATGTAGCAAACTTTTGCATAATTTGTAATATAGAGTAGAAAAATTGGTCATATATTTTGGAGGAAGAAACTTTGTAAAAAATGGTTTTACTTTAAACATAAGGTTATGTTTACGTATGTATTGGTATAAACTAGAACACGTTACTTGTTGTATTAAATAAACTGGGATAAAATCGGAATATACACTTTAAGTATGAAATCATAATGCTTGAAATAAAATTTTAAACATTGATAGAACGTCATTGGAAATCATTTGTTTGTTTAATTGTCGTTATAGAGAATCAATATGTGTAATTTGATGATGCTTGTTTAAAATCGTTTGAAAAATCTTTTGTTTTATTCCGCGACGAGATGTGTTAATTTTAAAATCATTTGATAATGGGCTAAGGATTAAAAGTTGAGTTTTATATATTTTAAAATTATTGAGATAAGCATTTTGATTGTTTATTATATTATTATTATTGAGATTTAAGTCTCGACTAAAATCAGTAAGTATCCGAGATAATACCACGTGAAACCTCTTTATCATTCGAGTCGTAGTGCGCGAATGTGATTTAACAAAACAGTTTTGGGGAAAACATGTGTGTAATAAAAATCAAAGGTTGATTTTAAGAGTTAATTAGACTAGTTTGAGTCATGTTGGATACGTGTATATTTGTGATAATATAAGTCGTAATAATAAAAACGTAGAACTTAGAAAATTCTTACTACGTATGTTTTTGGTACTTAAGATATGAACATTAATGAGGTTTTGACACAAGTATGGAGATTTTCAAACCTAATGATTTGTCAATTATGATAACCGAGTCACCGCATCTACTAATGTTAATAATTTCCGAGAGATTGAAATTTTTCCAGAAATGAAAGCGTTGTAAAGATTGGAAAATGAAAGGTGTAAATTCTTTAATGGTGTAACCCAAATTAAAAATGTGTAAATGTTCGGTTTTACAATGTACAAGGTAACACTAATTATTATACGCAACTGGATTACACAACACACGCCTACTTGTATATTATTTAATAAAGATGTATATATAACGTTTTGAGTCACGATGGTTCGATCGTCCGACATCCCTTCTTTGATTTCGTGAGTCTGTATCTAAACATGAGTCGTCATGTGATTGTTCATTTTAATATTGTCTATGGTATGAAACCAATATTATTATATTTCTTTTTGTGTCGCTACTTCGCTAGTACTTGATGATGAGGGTATGTCACCCGGTGTATTTTGTCATGATCATGGACGCCGTAACTTTCTTCTTTCGGTTAATGGAACCTAAAAATTCTGTATTTACTTGTATGATGCTATAAATCTTCTTTAGAGTGGTTGTTTATTTATATTTAACAAAAGCGAGGAGGCGTAGCCGCTTTACCAAATTGTAAGAGGTGAAAGAACTCGATCTTCCTGGTGAAAATTGTTTATAGTTAACCAAGTGATTATTCTTCTCTTCCCGTATACACTTCGTGGAATGTGTGTGCAACTCGAGACGATGGGAAGTGTGATCGTTGTTTTATCTTTGACGCTTGTGTTGATATATAATTTTTGCTCCATGTATTCGTAGATCGCTGTTGTTATCCCAAGACTTTCGTCATATATTTGAAGTATTTTCATTTCTAAGGTAGTTGATTTCCGTTGACAATTATATTGCTCGTTTACCTCGTTCGATCTCATTGATCTTAATTTTATTACTTGTTGTGCTTGCAATGATCTTTAATCATGAACCACCTACCGTTATTTTGTGAATAGTCTATTGTGAAAATAGGTATGAGTGTGTCAAATGTTTTGGTGAACTAAATGCAAATGGTGTCGATTTCTTTATTTAATTATTTATTTATTTTCCTCACAAAAAGGCAAAGTAAACGTATGATTTCAAAATGGAGAAAAAAATGTTTGATGTGTTTCTTAAAATGATGGTAGCAATATTTTCCCGTTTCAAATTTCATTTCAAATGATTTAATTATTTTGAAGACTAGGTCGAAAACTTCCATAGTCGTGTTTGGTATGTAATAATAATGTTTGTGTCGTCACTCGATCCTCAATTATGCACAGCTTAGCTAACTATGCATAATTCGGGAAGAGTCCTGTTTTGTTGGTTGTTGTTGCTTGATCCTCAAGTATGCATGATCTAGCTAATTATGCATAGTTTAGGAAGGGCACTATCGTGTCAAACAAATTGGTCATCTTGAAACTTGTAGTGTTTTGATAAATGTTTGGATGAGAACGTTTTTAAAAATGATGGATCCTTATGCAAGAAATCGTATTTTCTTTGATTCCTAAAGACAATTTTTGAATTTTTCTTGTACTCCTTGAAATCTTTTCTTTCGTTTGGTGTTGACTTGGTAAGTCACTGTGACCGAGTAGTTTTTGGAAAATGTTTTTATGAGTTGTGTGTAACGTGCAAATTTCATCGGAATCACGAGGGTGTTGATGAAATACCAAAGGGGCTCGTATCGTCACCGGGAGAAGAGTTTTTAATAAAGATGGAAAAATGCCGAAGTAGAGGAAATCAGTGTTCGAATAACTCTAAGGGAAATGACGAAGATTTCTCCTACATCGAATGTATCGTACCTTATATATTTTCTTTTCTCGTTCTTTTGATATGTCAAGCGACACGCGGTAAACTGTTGAAGTTTACCAACTGTGCATCAGTAATTGGAAGACAATTCCATTGTCGTTTTCGTTTATTTAAGTGAGGAATCCTCTTTGCTTGACTCAACCATCCTTGATTATCGATGGTTAAACGATAGATATCCCTAGTTGATGTTTTTTTTTGTGGTAAACCCTTGCCTTTTATGTATTTGTGTGGTAGGTAATCTGGTCGAGTGATCGTAAGTTGTGAGAACTTGAGACGACATTGTCCAATGAAGTCCGATCATGGAGAACACGTGCCATATATATGTATATTTTTTTCTATATACTATGAACGATGATGCTTATTGAGATTTTGACCACGTTTGGGACGGAAGTAAGATGGTGTTCTTGTAATATCTTTTGGGTATGGATCCGTGTGTGAGCACCCTGCGATGACATATGTATGTAATTTATTTCTTTTTGGATATGCATCCATAGCTAGCAAGCTCTTGAACCTTCTTTAACTTGCAATTTTCTTTTGACTGGACTCATCCGAGAATTATGTAAATATTCTTGTTTTATCTTGGCTTGGCTGATTAGCAAGCGTGGGTTAACTGATTGAACTGATTGGTTTGGCATGGTTTGGCTATGTTGCAAACATGTTGCAAACATGTCGTAATTTGGTGGTATGTGTTGCATAATGGATTTTGTATTTGGTTGGATTGTGACGTTTTCGAGAGAGTTATGTATACACCGAATGATTTCGTATCGATGAATTCGTTTTTGACGAAGTAGGGTTGTATGTACGTAATATCGTAATAAGGTGATTTGGTACGACTAGTATTGATTACTTCGTCTTTTATATTTTGAACGTTTTTCTATGAGGTGATGTGCGACCAGTGTGATTTTCTTAGTGATAGTTGTTTTTATGAGATGATGAACCAAGTGAAAGGACGATTCGAACGTTGGAAGACGTGCTCCGAGCGTGTGTGATTGATTCTGGTAGTTGTTGAGATCGACCATTGCCGTTGGTAGTATCCTTGTACAACGACATTTACCATGCTAACGATGGAGATGCAACATTTGAAGAATTATGTTGATGAAAAGGTAGATCGCCAGTTGGATAGAATGAGGCAGGAAAAAGTCAGTTGAATGGACTTGAAATGATTCGAGAGGCTACGGAAGAGGTGGTGTAGATTAAGAATTATTTGCTAACCGCGAGAAGCTGTGGAAAGAGATGTGTTGATACCCGTGGGAAGAATTTTGGGAAATTGAAGTGGAGATCATGGATCAAGATGTTGAGAGATTGAAGCAAGGTATGATACTCATTGTGAAGATGTAATAGGACCCGAGACGTGAACCGAAGTCCACATTGGAACGAGAAGACCTCTCTAGGAAGAAGTACCTTTATTTTCCTAGTAGTACAAATGCGAGTATAAGAACCGGAGAGCGCCGGGACGTCGCTCCCTTAAGGAGGGGAGGATGTAACACCCGTAAAAGTGCCGCATGATGCTAAGTTATCATCTCAAGAGTTGTTCAGTATGAGCATCTCTCTTAAGTTGTGACTCACTTGAGGATGTGATATCCCGAGCCCAACGTCATTTATTTAATCCTATTTTACGAATATTTTTGAAATTTTTAAGAAATTTCATTTGTTATATATTTGACGGTTTAAGTTGAAACCAACGTTTACGGTCGTAATTTAACGTTTGACGATTTAAGAAGAACCGATGACGACTACGATACCGACGGATGCCCAAAACTTACATTTTAATATCGATTGATCGATATTTGAGTTTTTCGAGATTTTATTTTAATACGTGTTAAGTCGAGTCGGAACCATGTGTGTATTCGTTTGGTGTGCGTTTAAACCATTTAAAAGTATTTTGAGGTAGCCGGGACGAAACCCGACTCTCGTAAATTTATAAAAACTTACTAGGTACCATTTTTGCCATCTTTATAAGTTAATTTGCAACAAAGGCCAAAATATAGCCTTATTTACACTTTCTACCCCACTCCACTATATATAAGCTTCAAACAAACACACACACTTTATTTCTTGCAACAAAAATTTTGTCTCTCCTCCCCTTTTCTCTCTCTAGCTCACGGCACACCCACCACCACCATGATCCACCACCACAATTTGATTTTTGATAAATCTAAGCAATACCCCATGTTTATAATCATCTTGTAAGTGTTTAACACCAAAAAAATCCAACATGCAACACATTTTATTTTCAAGATCTATTTTATAAAATGTTGATTTGATCCATTTTGTTGGTTGCATGTGTGTTATTTTGTGTTAGGATCAAGAAATTTGTGTTATACAAGCTTGGAAAAGACTTCATCTTGGTGTTCTTTGACCCAAAACCCACGAAATTTATGGGGTTCTTGGGTGTTCTTGGTCATTTGATCTTAATTAATCATTGTAAGGTTCCACTCATATGTTATTATTATTATATATATTCTTTATTTTTGAGTGCATGCATTTGTTTTTAATTTTGAATTAATGCATATGACCATGCAAGTGAATTTAAGAATTAGGAGTTGTTGTAGATGATGGGTATAACATATTTAAGGTGTAGATGATGATAAAAATGGGTCAAATTGGTTGTTGGTATGATTTTTAAAGAGTCATTTTAGATCAGTAGGTTTAGGCCCTATTTTCGTACAGTAGATGTTGGATAAGTGTTGGTATTATTGGATATTGTTGTAGTAGTCGCCGAGACGCTCGTTTCGGTATAAGGTAGAGCTTCTAACTCAAAACGAGCTAAAAGTTATGAGGTTTTAAAGATCGAGTACCGGGAGATGAGAACTTTCATAATCCGAATTTATGTATAGTTTTAGTCAAATCCCGAGGACCACAAGTATGAATTGGTAAATGGTCAAGGGTCAAATTTTGGTCACAAACCTGTGTAATTGAGTCTATAATTGGACTTAGGAGTCAAAGAAGTCAAAGGTGCATTTCATATAGGTCAAAGAGGTCCAAGTTGGTCGAAGTACAATTTCAGTCCGAAAAACGTAGTTTTTGGAAAAGTGTTGAGTAATGAGTCGTAGAAGTAAAAACTTTTATTGGGATTAAATATGTGTTTTCTACAGGTCTTATAGTATTTTTGAGAATTTTGTCAAATTTTATAAAAATGGTTAAGTATAGTAAAACAGTCCGTACTTTCGGTAAGTATCGGCGAAACCGTAAAATGGATAGTAACTTTAATAACATTGATAAATGATATAAGTCTAGTAACAACTACTTGTTTGATTTTGGCGTGAGTTTTCATAAGCGTTGAGTGTGTTTGCATATGAGTGTGTTTAGTACAATAATGTACGCGGAGTATTGATTTGGTTTTCGTACTTTGACTTTTAGGTCAAGTGTTTGATTTTCCCGGGCATCCACGTCGTCGGTGACATTTCTCGTTACGTCTTCGCTAGAACTACTACTACTACGCCAGGTGAGTCTATAGCCTCGCTCTTTACTTATTTCAAATGATTTTACCCGCGAGGGGGATACATGCTAATTTAAATGAAAATGAACATAAGTCTTGATTGATTGTTGGACCCGAATGTTGTCTCGAAATTGTGTTGAGTACCTAGTTGCAAAAGTCCCTAAATTCATGAACTATTAACTATTGTCCTGCCCTCGAGTAGGGGGAAATAGCCGCTTATACAATTTGTAGTACTACGGGGCTAACGACCCAATGCTAGCCGAGAAGCTGTACGTTGAGTAAGTTCTGCGGTAGATTATCTTGTATGAGAGATAAGGTATAATTGCAACTGATGCCTTTAGAAGGGGCACTGGTTTCATCTGAATCACGCCGGTAATTATTACGCGGGTGATTGAGTTAACGGATTAGTGTCATGAGCTTAAACACAATTGTCATATCCTTGAGTAATAGATTGTGAGTACGACAATGCTATTGAATGATCATGATTGGTTTTTAATACTTATGTTCAACTTATGATTTGATAAACCTATAGATTCGCTCAACCTTTGTGTTGACGATTTTAAGCATGTGTTTCAGGTAACCAAGATTGATAGCAGCGGAGCATGCGAGGATGGAAGTTGTGGTGGCTTGGCGGTCTACTTTGTTTTCCTCCCTTTTTGCCCTTAAAAATTTTATACTATGTCATGTGAATGAAAATGTATTTTTGGGTTGAGATTCAGTGGGGACCTAAACGCAAACTCTGTATTGTATTCTTTTGGGGTTTGGAAAACAGTAGACATGTACATTTTAACTATGTTTAAATAATGTCAAGACTTTTACGTCTTTTGAGTCGTTTGATATATCTTGTGTGCGATGATAACTGTGTAGCACCCAAATGTTGTAGTTCCGCTGCGCATAGCATTTGTGGGGGTGTTACAGCACAGAGTCTCGCATAGGCGTAGATATATATAAAATATTCTCTAATGGTGTAGGGATTTTATTAATACTAGTGGCATACGTAGAGGATATAACTGAATGAGTAGCACCAGTATCGAATAAAACACACGCAGCATGACCGTTCACAAAGAGGATGCCAGTGATAGTACCTGAGGACTTATTAGCTTGGTCCCGTGTAGTAGTGTAGACACGTCCCGAAGCTGGTGGCTTAGGAAGAGCAGCACTAGAAGTACCAGTAGTGTCTCCCTTCTTGTAGTCTTTCAACATGTGTCCTGGTAGCCCACACTTGAAATAGACGTCGGCTGACTTACGGCATGTACCGATATGTATACGACTACAAGTCGTGCAAACGGGGTAGGTGTGACCTCCTGGAGGTACCCTTTCTACCTGCGAGCCTGCTTAAGAAGATGCGTGAGACATGATTACTTGACATAAAAATGACTGCACTGAAGTTTAAATGATAGTTTACCAGATGAAGATGAGTTGTTGGACTGCTGACCCTTAGCATCTTGGTCACGTCCACTCGCAGAGTTCCTGTTTATGATGCTGACGTGTTAGTATGTAAAACATACAGCAATTTGAACATAGAAAAACTTAAGATTTTAGGGACTTGTTGTTGGACTGGTTGTTGTTGTTACGGTAATTGTCATTATTGTTCCTCTTATCAGATCCATAACGGTCGTTAGATTGACCGTGGCCCTTGTTGGTATTCTGCTGAGTGGCCGGTTGGGGCCGGCCTCCACCCTTCTGCCAGAAGATACAATTGGATAGTAAAAGGTATAAATGAATATAAAGATTGAAATGAAATGATAACGCTTGATGGCTGAAATTTTATACCTCTTCTCAGGACAAGCTTGTTCCTCGTAGTCATCACGCTCATGTAGCATTTCTAAGCTATGTGATGCATCATTAACTTGTGCCAAATTAGCATATGTAGCACTAAGTAAACGAGCTACTGTAGAGGCGTGCAAAGCCCAGCGAAAGTGCTTGGCTTGTTCTTCCGTAGTACCTGCAGCCGCACCTAAGAATCCAGCCAACCTAAGAAACCTCTGCATGAACTCAGTGCCTAGTCTTTCCAATCTTCTGACAAAATGGAGTGATAGTCCCTCTTGAGTCCTTCCTGCTCAGAAGTCGGAAATAACTGTGCATAAAACAAGGTCTTGAACTGATCCCAAGTCAATGCAGCTAGCCAATCATTACCTCTATTTACTAACTTGTAAGCTCTCCACCAATGTAGAGCATCACCTTCAAACTTATAGCAAGCCAACCTTGCCTTGTAGACACCACCGTATCCCATAGCATCAAAAATCTTCTCCATATGCGAAATCCAGTCTTCTACATCAGATGAAGTCTCTGCCTTGTTAAATGATCTTGGCTTTTGCTTGTTAAACCTCTCAAGCCAAGTGGGAAAGGTAACGGGTGGAGGAGGAGGAGGATTGTTGTTATGGTTCAGGGCGGCCTGGTATTCAACCCGAATTTGGTTCCTGATTTGGGGAAGCATGGCTTGCAGAGCTACTGCTAGCTCTTGTTCACGTGTCATGGCCATCTGACAGTTTAAAAATTAAAATGAAATGATTACTCTGATTAGAACATATGGTAAGCATAATGAAATGATGCATGAAACAGTTTATGAAGGCATAGCCAAATGCAAATGACATGAAAACAAAATTGACATAGCTAGATGAACGCCTATGGTTCGGTTCATCAAAACAAAAAGACATAAGCTAATGTGAACGCCTATGGGTCGGTTCACCAAGCAAAATGATTCGATTAAAAGCACATGCGACTAAATATGGCCAGTCATATACCAACCATTACTTAGTCAAAATTTCTGCAACAATGTTACTTGAAATGAATGCATGAAAACAAACTGTCAGTTCTAGGAAGACGCTGATGACTACCCACTAGTCACATGTTAATTTTGAGAGCCTACAGGTCGAAGCATTGACTCTGATACCATAATTGTAACACCCCATTTTGATAAATAGAATATCATAGGATAATTATGGCTTGTCATCAAAGCATATAAGATAATGTCTAAAACATTAAATTATCATAAAAGAATCTGGAAACAAATATCGGATCCACATAAGCTCCACACACGAAATGCATAAGTATAGAATGTAAGGAAAGGACTAAACAATGTCCAACAAAGCAAAAAGTATGTAAATGCATTTAAAGAATGAAAGAAAGTTGGCGCCTCATTCTATGTACGTACTCTTGGATTCCTAGCTTTGCCCTTTAGTACCTGCCGTATTGGGACATGGAAAGAGAAATACTGCTGAGTAATATGCTCAGTGTGCGGATATATAATATAGAATGTAAAGCATAAACATAAGCAAGTAATGGAATGAAATGAATAACATAGCATCGGAATAAATGTATGTCCTGGAAAACCTGGCTTAAGTTCATAATACTGGTTTATATTTCTGAAAAGACTTATGTTTAGTTTATCTTGAAAATCTATATTTTAAATATGCCGAGAGCCCATACAGGTCATGTTGTAACCATATGCATGAATAGTTGGAGGGGTGACCTCGTCATGCAATTAGAGGGGTTGCCTCTAATTAATATATAAAATAAGTAGAGGGATCAGTTCCTGTAACGGATGCAAGGCACACACCACAGTTACCATGAAATCATACTACTTGTCCTAGGATGCACCCATTCGCCCCACATTAATAATAATAATATTGGCCAAAACTGTAAAGGAATGTTGCGAGCAATCACTCTCACCGCAGAAGAGTCATAAAACTGGTGCCTCTAGTGTTAGGTTATAGAACCCCCATAACTAGGTAAAACTGGCATGCATGTATGTAGCTCATGAAATCTAAAATAATCATACATATACTGATGTGTTTAAGACACTTAAACTACTGGGGAAAATAGATGGCTGCAAACGGGGAATCCTAATATAGGAAGAAAGATGTCCTTACTGAAGGACGGAATATCCGTACCTTATGTCTAGTAAATGAAGACAGAAACAGACGTAGACGATCACTCCGAATTCACAATAGCTACATAATGAAGGGACATAAATAAGGGTCGATCTTACTTATACATACTTGTTATCTGGTTTACTTGAGTGTCCATACTTATTATACTTGTTCTTGTCTTGTCTTAATATTTCATGTTTTAGTCATGTGTTTCTTATAGTTTCATGTGTTTTAGATTCATATGTTTTATGTTTTAAGTGTTATTATACTTGTTATAACATACTGAGTAACTTTCTAAAAATAGCAGGTTTCTATATATAGTAACTTTCCAAAAATAGCAGGTTTCCATATATAGTAACTTTCCAAAAAATAGTAAGTTTCCTTATACAGTAAGTTTCCAGAAATAGAAAGTTTTCATATTTAGCATGTTTCTATAAATAGTATGTTACCATATTTAACGTATTACCATAAATAGCATGCTACCATATTTAGTATATTACCATATATATAATATTACCATATTTAGTATATTACCATAAATATAATATTATCATATTTATCATGTTGCCATAAATAGTATACTTCCATAATTAATATGTTTCCATAATTAATTATATGTTTATTTTATGTCATGTATTATTATAATATAAAGTTTAATAATTCATTAATACTTAGCTTATTATTAATTAATAATATCATGTCTACTTATAATAAGTTTATTATTAATTATTAATATTACATAATGCATGTTATTAAACTTTATCATAAAAGATATTTAATTAATTTAACCTAAGTTTAATTAATTAAATCCATGTTCATAAATAATTAAAGAATTAATTATTATAACCTAAGTTTATTTAATTAAATGTTCATACATATTTTATCAGAGTTTTTAAATAAATAAACATAACATAAGTTTTATTTTAATCAAACCCAAAATTAGTTAATTATTACTAATTAATTAAACATAACATAACTTAATTTTATGTGTTGATTTAATTAAATTTTTCTAAAAAGTCCAAGTTCCCGAGCCCCGACCCGACCGTTAAGCCACAACAGCTTACCGAGAGCCTACGGCTCTCGGCGTGGTGCTGCGCCGATCCAAACAGCCCCTAACCGAAGTTGGGGTCCCCCTGCAGCGTTCAATGATCCCACCGAGCACCCCTTAGGGGCCTCGGTTCCCACCACTAGGCCAAGATTCCCACTGCGGGGTCTTCGTTCTTGCGGCTGCCATTCACACCACCACCACCGCTAGCCCAAGGTTGCGGCTGGTGGTGTTCTGTCTACGCCGACCCCCAAAAGGGGTTGCGGTTGGTGATGACGCGACACCACCGAGACCTCGATGGTCTCGGTTGGCGTACGATCAAGACAAACACCCCACAAAAACCCTTTTTGTTTAATTCTTGATTGATCTAACATGTTTTCATGTGTTCTTATTTTATTTTTAATAAATCTAGATCATAACATAATAAAAATAAAATAATAAAAGGATTTACGGGATACCAATACGTGGATTAAAAAGGGAATGAACACGAATGCGTCACCGAATCAATAACAAAATCAAACGAGTGCCTCCTTGGTGATCTATGGGTGTCGCGGCAAGAGAGAGAGGGCAAGGAGAAGCTAGGGTTATATTTTCTTGCTAAAGGTGTTTAATAAATCTTCTTGTAGTTTTATTAAACCAATATTTAGTTAATTGGATATGGGCCAAGGCCCGGTTCTCCTCCATTCCTTTCCAAACCGACGTAACAAACACCCCATCTAGATTTTATGTTTGTTTTTCTTACTTAATTATTTATCGTCTACATACGTATTTAATTATCGTGCTTTCGTTACTTGAACGTTTTCTTAATATCGTACATATATACTTATTGTATATTAATATTCGTGTTTACGTACATAATAGTTATGATAATTAATTAATATACATATAGTTCGTATTAAATGTTCGTGATACATGTCGTATATTAATTAATTTAAAGTTTTAAATTTAACGGTAACTTCGTGCATTAAATGATCGTAGGATTTTTAGAGCGGGTTTTACAACATCAGACAATGTTAAATCTTTATGGTTATGTTTTCATGTTCTTTATGACAACTACATATTTATACACTCATGTTGAGTTCATTTTCATGCTGATTATGTTTTCATCATGTTGATTATGTTTTCATGCTAGACATTGATGGATTTCATTTAATCCTGCTTTCATGATAGTCATGGTTGGTTTTCATTAATCATGCTTTCATGTTGGTCATCGTTGAATTTCGTTTAACCATACTTTTGGTGTTTTCTCTATGCAACCAGAATTATGTCTACACCAGAATGGCTAGGCTATCATGTTGCTCGCTTCAATTTGGTTGTCTAACCGCTTAAATCAATTATTTCCTTTAAAAATCATGTGAGATGGTTGTCACCCATACCGATCATCTCATGTGCATTCCATGTGTACTCCATGTACCATATTCCATGTGTACTCCATGTACCATATGCCATGTGTACTCCACGTACCGTATCCCAAGTGTATTAACGTACCGTAATCCATGTGTATTTCAGTTACAATACTCCATGAGTATTCGCTAGTCGATTCTCAATCATCTCAGGCGTGTTCCAATTTCTGACATTCTACAAGATGCTGATGCTACTCATAAGTTGGAGATTTTACAAAATACTAATGCTGCTCAAAATTGGAGACTCTACCAGATGCTGATGTTGCTCACAACCTGGAGATCCTACAAGAAGAAGACAAAGACGTTAGATCGAAACGATCGGACGATAAGGATGCTTCACCACCAGACGATTTCCATCGCAATCCATGTCCTTACCTTTTTAGTTAAATGTCACACGTCATTCAGCTGTCTTTTCAGGCATATGAGTAGGAACCGGTACCAGCCGGCCACTCAGCTGAATAGTTACATGAATCACCGTCATGATAATGACCGTCATGGAACTGACAGATAAGGAGGTAGTGACAATATATTCTTTGTAAACGACAGAAACTCTGATAACGGGCGTGATCAGAAATACAACGGGTCAGTAGTCCAACCGATCTGCCAATCCTTGCATAATAACCTAAGTCTTTCAACTTTAGTCATTCTCACATCTAGAGACACATGTCAAGACATCCGTCAAGACACACGTCTCACGCATATTTTCTGAGGACACATGTAAAGACATCTGTCAAGACACATGTCTCACGTGTATTTTCTGAAGACACATGTCAAGAAACCAGTCAAGACACATGTCATACGCACATTTTCTCAAAACATAAGTCAAGACACACGACTCACGCATAACTTCTGAACTAGGACCAGTAATTCAGGGTACCCTCCAAGGGGTATACCATCCTGTTGTGCCATGTACTAATCAGGCCACTAAAATCTCAGTACCATCGCTGATGTATTGTTCATGTTTGGACATGAAGTGTTCGTTCTGTGTGAGACGGGCGAAACACATTCAGTGAGATCTGCCATGTTTACTTCATGTATTGGCATGACACTTTCATTTCTCAATACTATATTTTATATTCCATGTCCATGAAAGACGCCAATGTATCACCCATGTATATAAAGGCTTTCATTTTAGTTTGACGACAAGATCCTTTCTGCTAATGTACTTTCCTTGGCCAGAATACGAATACGATATGATTCTGATTATGGATTGATTAATAGCACTTTGCGCTACGATTGATCGCTATTCATATCAGATTATATTTAGCAATGTTCAGGCTCCTGAATACATTCAGCATGGTTTTCTACAAGGAAATTATGTACAATTTATCTCTGCTTCATAAGCACGTGCCTATTCATCATTCTATGGCTAAAAAGATTTTCTAGCTACCATTTATGACACAACTTCTGAAGTTCCCTCTATTCATAACCAGTCTGTTAATGCATAAGCAATGCCTAAAAACATTGTTAGTATTAATAAATCTTTCTTAGTTTTGATCACGACAAATTACGAAGACATTTATTGTCAAACACAATCATAAAACGAATTATCTAACAAAAACTATCATCAAGGTAATAATCATTACACTAACATATCTTAATCATGCTTAGTGATCATAAAAGTGATTAGCCTTAAAACTCACTTTTGTCAAACATGACAAAAGATTTTTAATAAACTTTATTTTTAAGAAAATGTTTTATTAAAATGAAAATGAAAAATTGAATATGGCATATTCCATATGCCATAAGAATATCCTTTGAAGGTTTAAACAGCCTCAGATATTTCAAATTCACTAAAAGATAAAAAGGAGCGGAGTCTACGCCAGCGGTACCTTAGCACCTATGGCGGTTCCTTATCGATAAGGAACCGCGGGTGCCAATAAGGAACCACGGGCAGATATAGCTGTTGGATGTTTTTTCCTATAAATAGTGAGTAAAATCTGCATTCTCTTCAACCCTTTTTGGACATCTTCTTCAGTCTGTGATTGTGGTGATGTACACCTTTTAGGAAAAAGGCGTAAAAGCGGTAAGTATTGAACAAATGACTTTAGGAAAAATCAAGTGTTAATGACCCAATTAAGTTCGTTTCCCAAGGAGGTATATGTGTGTGACTAAGATGTACAAAATTTGAGATTAATATTTGGTTTAGAAGGGGATTAGAAGAGAAAATGACGAAGTCGTAAAAATAAAAATTAACACAAAATCACTATTAGAAAGTTAAGACGTAGAACCTTAAAAATCACCAAAATAAAAATAAATTCTAAAAATTACCAAAAATTCACCAAAAATCAACAATAATAAACTAAGAGTCTACCAATGATCAAAACTTTTTCAAACCTTTTAAATAATTAAATATTCAATTTTTAAATGCTAGTTAAAGCCCTAAAAATCAAATAAATTATCAAAAAGCCCAAATAAAGATTTTTCAATTGATAAACCTCTTAAATGACCTAAAAAGATTAAAAACTATTTTTAGTAATTTTAAAACTAATAAAAACTATTTAAAATGATTTAAAAACTATTAAAACTTAAAATAATTATAAAAATTAATCTAAAAGTGATAAAATTATTCTAAAAGTTGCTAAATTCCTATTTTAATGTATTAAACCTAAGAAAAATGTAAAAAGTTGAAAAATGTGAAATTTTAAAAATAATAATAATAATATAATAAAATAATATTAAAAAACCAAAAATTATAAAAAAATTCTAAAAACTTGCAAACTAGTTTATTTTAACCTAAATAATCAGAAAATGAAAGTGAAATTACCAAAATACCCCTAATGGGCCCTCAAATGGGCCAAATCCAAATTCAGTCAACACAAATGGGCTTTTGGGCCCAAAAAGTCAAACTTGGCCTAATTGACTTGGAAAAGCCCTATCTGACTTAAAATTTAATTCTAAGAACAAAACTCTAAAGGCCCAAAAGCTGAAAATGTGCTTATCACAGCTGAACACAAAGCTTATTCTTATTGGTCTTTTCAGGCCATTAAGCCATAAGCTAATGCCATAAGCTCTAATTTGACACACAACCCTCTTTTTGGATGCTTAAGTGATCTGTCAAAAGAAATTTTCAATAAGCTCACTCAATAAGCCAGAAAATAGAAAAGTAAAAATTCACAAAACGACAAAATATTCGTTTTTGAGAAATACTGAACCTCAGAAGCTGATTCAACTTGCAAAAGCTTTCAAATGGACTCAATAAGCAATATCAATCAACAAAAATACAATAAGCACAAGAAATAAGCCAGAATAAGCACAAATGAACTTATGTAAAAGTCAAAGGACTTGGTTTTCTAGTCAAACCTAAAAGTCAACCACCCAAATGCTCCAGGATGAACAAATGGGTCAAAATATGAGCACCTATTACAAAAACAAAGTTGTTGCTCGTTAAAATAAGCTATTATAGCTTATTGATAAGCTGACACCAAAATTGCACTAGTAGTGGCAACCAGCAGGGGAAAGGAGTTCCCACTGCTTTGACTAATTGACCAAGCTTATTTGAGAGTTCTGGTTTGATTCAATTGGAAACAAAGGCACCCTTGTGTTCAGTAAACCACAAGGAGTCAATAGCTACAATAAAATCATAAAATGATCCACACAATAAGCCACAATAAGCCAAACAGTCACCAGATAAGCACCAGATATGCAAATAAGCAGTTAAGCACTTAAAAAGCAGATTTAGGCAAAATAAGCTAACTAAACTTAACCAGATGCATACACAAGCTATATAAACTAACAATTAACACAAAGCAACAAGAATCAAACACTGAATCAAAGTGAGTAGCAAGATCAAAGCACAAAAAGTTACTGATGAACAAAGAACAATATGCAGAAACAGTTTGCTGATATACTTGACACTTGATCCAATTTCAAGCCTCAAATCCCTCTACCCTGGTGTGATTAGCTATGATTTAGCACTTGTTACCCTTAACCTATGCTTAGATCTAGGTGTCCTCAAAATCCTAGCCAATTTTACCAAGTTATGAAGATTTTATAGCCAATCTATGAATCTATGTGTTCAAGACCACAAAACCTGCAAACAGATGAACAAATTCCCCCAAATAACAGATACCAATACTTGCATACAACACACAAGCACTTAACAAACTTCAAATCCAACTTATGCAGTAATCCCAAACACCCTTTTAAAACTTATTTTCACAAATTTTTCAAAGGTTCATTAAGATTCAACCCACAAATCAGATCAATAACACCTCATTAACATCAAACAAAGCCAAATCAACAATAAACAACCACAATAACACAGATTCAAGCACAAATCCACAAAAATCACAAATATTCAGAAACTTAAAGAGAAAATGAAAAGGGAAGAAGGCGCAAACCTCCAAGACCTACATCCAGGCCTTGGATTGTTTGAGCTGAGGTACTAGCAAAACAAGTACCAGCTTCCAATGCTGCTAAGATGAACAAACACAAAGTGAGATCAAATATAATGCCAACTTTCTGATTTTTGAAACCCAAGCTTTATCAACTAAAACCTTGCCTCAAAAACCTTCAAACATATAAATGGAACTCAGATTTTAGCTTCTCAAACACCAAACTTTTATAAATAACAGATTAGAACTCAAAATTTTAAGAAATTCAAACTTTATTTCATAAAAAGGAATTACAAAGATTAAAAGCTAAAATCTGGAACAAAGGGACTCTCACATGTTGAGGTCTCCTTTTATAGGCAAATGCCTGGCTAAACACTATTCACAAACCCTAGAAGTGAAATTCCCTAAATGCCCTAAGTCCTTCTAGACGAATCCTTGGTGTGAGCTGTTTAAATTAATCTTGGACGTTCATTTCAGCTTTGTTATGAAGCAATGATCCTTGGGTGTTGATTTGGACACGTCACATAACTTGGAGAGTAAGTTGTGTTTTCATTGGGTAAGGAGGTTGAGTGTGGGGTCCAGTGAGTAGTGGGAGTGAGGGTTTTGTGTGTGGGATTCGTTTCTGCATGTGTGAATCACACGTGGGTGTGGGTAATTTTGATTTACCCTTTGTTTTAAGTGATGGTAAAACTGGGTGGATGAAGGTGAATAGTAAGTTGTTTGATCCGTTTTTGTAGGAGTGAATAAGTGTTTGGCGCAAAACGTGTTTGAATGTTTCATTTGCACAAGTTTAGCCCTCCTCTTTCCTTTCTTTTGGCTTTTGTGGTTAAACTTCTATCAGCGCCCAATTAAGCTTGTAACAACTTTCACCACTTGGCAATTTTGGCACATAACTTTTCAAAAGGGTTTTCAAGGGTTCTTTTTGCCATTTTGAGATATTTCAAGGACTGATTTTGAACATTCTTGATCTTCAAAGGTCTTCATTGCATCTTTGACTTTATGAGGGACCATTATTGGCAATTTTGATTTTGTTGAGGGACTATTCTTGCCATTTCTTCAAAGTTGAAGGACCTTTTGTGTAATTTTGACAAACTTAAGGGACCAAACTTGTAATTATTAATATACAAGGGTTTTAAGTATCATTTCTTCAATAAATAAGGATCAGTCTTGTTTGTCTTCAAGTCTTCAAGGTATTTTGTTGAGAATTCCATGATTAGGGCCCGGTTCTTTGTACGGCTTCGTTTCTCGTGTCCGTTTTTCCTTGTAACTTGTGATCTTTTGTCTTTTTCACGATATCCATACCTAAAATACACAAGTAAACAAACACAAGCATATATATGGTATTTTATGACATTTTTATGCATTTAAAGCCCGAAAAGAACGATGAGATCATGTATAAATGCCATCTCATCACTCCCCCATACTAAGTCATTGCCGTGCCCTCACGCAATGCTAGAATAAAGTATCTAAGCATCACCAAAGTTCAATTTTATTAACCTTTATTGAAGAGTAAAAAGACTTGCAACATACTACGATGATGTGTAAAGACATAACATATGATTTTCATCACAAAAAGTGACTTTTAGGGTCAAAGAATAGAAACAAGTAAATGTCCCTCAGAGTAAACTTCGTCATCCTTGATTGTCATACATTCCATGCTAAGTGCAAAAACAAGATCATTGTTGGTACAAGTCACAATGCTAACACTACTCATATGTCCAAATTGTGTAATACTTTTTCTCCCCACAATCCTAGTTATTATAAAAGGAAATGGGTTACTAGCATTTTTTTATCTATTTGTCATGGATCACAAGTGATTCATATTGACTTATTTGAGTAGTTATTAGTCCGAAAGCAAAGTAGCACGATTTGATCAATAGTTAGCTGAAGGACAAAATCTTTTAAAACGGCTTCTCATGTATCTCCTTAAGTTCATATCTTGGCATAACTCGTTTCACGATTTGAGACCTTTCTCGGACCGATATTTGGCATGTACTTTATACTTCAAATCTTGGGAAGACGTTCTTGAAATTATGGTCTTCTCTTCATATATTTGGAATTTCTTCACTTGACGTTTTTAAGAGATTCTTCATATTCGACCACGACTTCATCATTTTTTCTTCAATCTTTACTTTGGATTTTGATATACAACGATCCGCCTCCTTTTCGGACTTGGATATATTTATCCTCATACCTTGTTAGGGTCTTTTTGGATAGATTTTCTCCATTCTTTAGGGGAGTAATAGCTTCTCGTCGTGTGTCTCGATCCTTCATATTGATTTAGGAATAATGATACTTCACATCATCTTTGGATCTTTAGCAAAAATAGAGCTCCTCATCCCTTGTTAGGGCCTTTTTGGATGATCACCAATCTTCGCGTCCTGCTTCAATAAGTTATGCCTTGGCTATGAACTCTATTCAACCCGAGCAACTTTTAAACGATCTTGCGCTAGAGGCTAAGTAACCTTTCAAATCGTACGACCTTACTTATTGCAATTATGATTTATTCCTAATGCATTGATCTTATGGGAAGAAAAAGCCACAATTAAAAACATATGAGTTTTTGAAAGAACACTTTCATGTTCTACGTTTAGCATGATCACTTGTCTAACTCTATCATTTCTCGTTCTTCACTATATAAAGACCTCTAATTAAAGAGACTCGTGAATACTTAGCCATGCAAGTCAAAATTAAGCCAAATTTGGATTAGCTTTCATTAAGACTATATCAAATCAAAATTTTGGGTTTTCAAGCCACCTATAGGATCTTGCACTTTCTTGGACTTTTTCAAGTTTAGAGAATGCGTTTTAAAGTTCCCTTGATAAGTGACTTTCTAGAATCAATTATAGGAACTTGCGAAAAGTTCTTGTTCTTAACTCGAATGAATTAAGACTTTCGCGTTTTAAAGCTCCCTATATAAAAGTCTAGCAAAACTTGAATTGAGCGGGTTAAGGAATGTAAATGGCTCCAACTGCCCATCAAGTCAAAAATTAACTCTTATTCTACCCAACAGAAAATATACATTCGTGTCTTAAAAACACTTATGAAAACTAAAAAGTTTTAAAATTTGGCCATTTTTAGCCTTATTAGCAAAACAAAACATTGAAAGTTGGAAAGCGTGAGGGCGTAGCAAAGCAAGTACCTATTCACCCCCCCATACTAAAAGTAAACATTGTCCTCAATGTTTCGAGTCTAAAGGTGGAGCACCCCCTTACTAGAGACGAAGAGTCGAATGCTTAGGATCTAGCATGGAAAGAGTGATCAACAATATATCTAAAGCCGTTTATTAAGTATGCTAAAAGATAATTGTTAGAACAATAAAGGATATGTCATGGATTCGTGAAAAACTTCTTCAAACGAACGATGGAGGCTCACGTAAACAAACACGAGAGTCTTCAATCGTAGATGATGATGATGATCTAGATAACACAATCGCAAACAACCACAAGACAACGAGTTGAAAGGGTACAAGTCCCCTTATTAGTGAATAGTGAGCATAAAAGATAAGCATGGGATCTCCCCCACGAGGTACCTCGTTTTTGATTACCGAGTCATGAGCTCGACTCGATCCCCTCAATGTTAATTATCATTGGGGAAGGTGTCTTGGTCGGGGGCAACCATTGAAGGAATTTCCCCACCAAAGTAGTGCTTAAGCCTATGTCCATTCACCTTGAAATTAGGACCATCATCTTGAGCTAGCTCAATGGTCCCATATGGAAACACTTGTGTAATGGTGAACGGACCCGACCAACGAGATTTCAATTTCCCGGAAAATATCTTAAGACGAGAGTTAAAAAGCAACACTTGATCACCAATGTTAAAAACCCGGTTTTTAATCTTTGAATCATGAAACTTTTTAGTCTTTTCTTTAAAAATTAATGAATTTTCATAAGCATTATCCCTTAATTCATCCAATTCATTCAATTGTATTTTCCGGTGATCTCCCGCGGTCTTCAAGTCAAAATTTGCATGCTTAAGGGCCCAATATGCCTTATGCTCCAACTCAATGGGCAAATGACAATTCTTCCCATAGACTAACTTATAAGGAGTGCAACCGATAGGTGTCTTATAAGCGGTCCTAAAGGCCCATAAAGCGTCATCGAGTTTGTCGGACCATGAAGCACGGTTTTCTCCAATTGACCTCTCTAAAATCCTCTTCAAAGCTCGGTTCGAAACCTCGACTTGCCCACTCGTTTGCGGGTGATAAGCCGTAGAAAGACGATGTGTAACCCCATATTTCATTAGAACCTTTTCGAATTGGTCATTACAAAAATGGGTTCCACGATCGCTTATAATAGCACGAGGGGTTCCAAACCGAGAGAATAGTTGCTTCAAAAACTTCACTACCACACGAGCATCATTAGTAGGCAAAGCCTTAGCTTCCACCCACTTAGATAGGTAGTCCACCGCGACGAGGATATATTTGTTGCCATGAGACGATGGGAACGGCCCCATAAAGTCTATTCCCCATATGTCGAAAATCTCACATACTTGAATTACGTTTTGCGGCATTTCATCACGTTGAGACGATTTTCCTTGACGTTGGCACGAATCACACGACTTCACAAGTGCGTGTGCATCACGATAGATAGAAGGCCAAAAGAAACCGGCATCGAACACTTTCTTAGCCGTGAGATTAGCACCATGGTGACCACCCGTGGGTCCCTCGTGACAAGCTCTAAGGATATTAGAAGATTCGGCACCAAACACACAACGTCGAACGAGTTGATCCGCACTAATCCGAAAGAGATAAGGGTCGTCCCAAAAATAGAACTTGACGTCACGAAAGAATTTTCGTTTTTGTTGTGTCGTCATACCCTTGATTTTGAAATTGCCCGCATGGTAATTTGCAATGTCGGCAAACCATGGGGTTGTGTCCTTAGAATTCACAACACCGAGAGTCTCAAGAGGAAATGTTTCGGTAATTTCCTTGTTCTCGAAAACATCTTTGTGAGGATCTTCTAGACAAGAGAGATGATCGGCCGCTAGATTCTCAGCTCCTTTTTTGTCAAGCACGGTGACATCAAATTCTTGGAGGAGGAGCATCCAACGAAGCAATCTCGGCTTAGCATCTTGCTTAGCTAAGAGATACTTGATAGCCGAATGGTCGGTATAAACAATGCTTTTAGTTAAGACGAGATAAGGTCGGAATTTCTCAAAAGCATAGACCACGACAAGGAATTCCTTTTCCGTTGTGGTGTACTTTAATTGAGCCTCGATCATCGTCTTACTAGCATAGTGGATAGGACGAAAATGCTTGTCATAACATTGCCCTAAGATGGCCCCTATAGCATAATCACTTGCATCGCACATGATTTCAAAGGGTAATTCCCAATTAGGAGCAACAAGAATGGGAGCTTCGGTAAGTTTCCTTTTGAGAGTTTCGAAAGCCTTAACACAATCCTCATTAAAGTTAAAAGGAGCATCCTTCTCGAGAAGGTGTGTCATAGGACGAGAAATCTTCGAAAAGTCCTTAATGAAACGACGATAAAAGCCCGCGTGGCCTAGGAAACTCCTAACTCCCTTAACGGTTTTGGGATGAGGTAACTTGGCGATGACGTATACCTTAGCTTTATCGACCTCAATCCCCGCCTTCGACACCTTATGTCCTAAGATGATTCCTTGTTTACACATGAAATGACATTTCTCCCAATTAAGCACAAGATTGGTTTCTTCACAACGTTTTAACATTTGCTCGAGATTAGATAAACATGACGTGAACGAATTACCAAACACCGAGAAGTCATCCATAAACACTTCCATCGACTTCTCGATCATATCGTGAAAAATCGCCATCATACACCGTTGAAACGTACCGGGTGCATTACAAAGTCCGAAAGGCATCCTACGATAAGCGAACGTTCCATAAGGACACGTAAACGTAGTCTTCTCTTGATCACGAGGGTCGATAGGGATTTGAAAGTAACCGGAAAAACCATCTAAAAAGCAATAGAATTCATTTCCCGCAAGTCGCTCCAACATTTGATCCATGAAGGGCAAAGGAAAGTGGTCTTTACGAGTGGCGTCATTTAACTTTCGGTAGTCAATACACACCCTCCAACCGGTCACAACACGAGTGGGAATTAACTCGTTGTTTTCATTAGGCACAACGGTCATTCCTCCCTTTTTAGGGACACAATGGATTGGGCTCACCCATGGGCTATCGGATATAGGATAAATCATTCCCGCGTCAAGGAGTTTAAGGACCTCCTTTTTAATGACATCGTGAATTTTGGGATTCACCCTTCTTTGACTTTGAATTGCGGGTTTGTAGTCCTCCTCCATTAAAATCTTGTGAGTACAAAATTTTGGGTCAATACCCTTAATGTCGGATATTTTCCATGCAATTGCCCCTTTATGAGCCTTAAGAACTTTCAAGAGCTCGGTTTTTTCATCATTAGCAAGTCCTTTTGCAATAATAACCGGCAACTTGTCATCACCTTCCAAGAATGCGTATTCAAGGTGAGAAGTAAGATCTTTCAATTCTAGGATAGGTGGTTCCTCGATTGAAGATTTTGGTTCAACACTCATAACTTCCATCGGCGAAAGAAATGGTGGAATAGAAGTATCATCACTAATCAACACCTCATCTTCATTGTCGATTTCATTTGAAGTGAGATCGCCTCCTTGGAATGGAGTGAGATTTGGTGTGGAATTAGCAAGAATCAGATCCAAAATAGTGGGATTGCCACTTGACGAGCTATCGAAAAAACCTAACACTTCTTGTGAAAACTCATCGCAAACCACATCAACGATGTCAATGTGATTGATGGTAGCGATTGCATAAACATGAGAAGGTTTCGAGTTTTGAGTAGCGTTTATAACAAGTTCCTCTTCGTTGAATCTCAAAGTGATAGTTCTCGCATGAACATCGATAAGCGATCTCGAAGTGTCTAAAAATGATCGACCTAAAATTAGAGGAACTTGAGGATCCGCGGGGATGTCAACTACTATAAAATCAACGGGATAGTAGAACTTCCCCACTTTCACGAAAACATCTTCGGCTACTCCACATGCCATAATCATAGAATGATCGGCCATCTCGATGGACATGTTCGAAGGAATGAGAGCCGGAAGCGAAAGCGATTTCCATATGGAAAATGGCATCAAATTAATGCTCGCACCAAGATCGGCCAATGCGAGGCATTCTTTCATATCTTGTATGTCACAAGGAATGAAAAACTTTCCGGGATCACCAACTTTTTCCGGTATGCGGTTAAGATAAACCGAAGAACAATTAGCAAGCTTTGAAAGCTTTTCCTTATCGCTCATTATACTTTTAAAAGTGGAAGCGAAACGAGGCATATATAACAACGTGTCGGCTAAACTCACACCAAAATGCACTTGTTGAAACATTTTTATAAAAAGCTCGATTTGTTGTTTGTTACGTTCTTGCAACTTCTTTTTGTTTCGTCTTGAAGGGTAGGGTAAAGGTGGTGTGGGTTGGTCATTAGGCAATGGCCTTGGAAACTCGGGTTCCACAATTGGTATTGGTTCAACCGTAGGTGTGGTATGAGCGGTACTTCGTGGGATTGTAATGTGCTCCTTTTCGACCATCACCTCGGGTTCTTTCTCGATTTCCTTCTCCTTAGAAGTACTTGTACGAGAGATTGGTTCCTTGAAAGTTTTACCACTTCGTGTAGTAATAACCTTCATTTCTCCCTTCGGGTTTGCAATGGTATCACTAGGAAGACCACCCGAGGAAGAGGGTTTACACATGATTGCTTCAAACATCTTAGCCATTCGGTCCTCAAATTTTGATTGCCTAGCATCCGCTTTTAATAATTCTTGCTTAATCTCATGTTGTCCTAATTCCATCTTTTGTTGGTTTTGTTGAAGACGTTGGACATTTCCTTCCATTTTGTTTGCATGAGTTTTAAGTTCATTAGCAAGTTCATTTTTAAGCTCGTTTTTCAACTCGGATCTTAAGCTAATCATCTCACGTTGCATGTTATCAAATTTAGCATCATTTGCTTTTGCATAATCCAAAAATTCTCCTTGCAAATTTTTAGTGTGAGCATTTTGAAAACCTTGTGTAGTATTTTGAAAATCACGGTTTTGGTTTTGATTAGAGATTTGTCCATTCCCACTTTGATAATTCCCTTTGTTGTAATTGCGTGTGTTGCCTTGGTAATTACCTTGATTGTTGTTTCGATAATTGTTAACATTTTGGTTTGGTGGAGCTTGATTTGGACGGGAACCTTGACCGTTTTGGTTGTAAGTTCCCGTTGCTACATAAGCACTCGAAGTGTTACCATCCGCGGTAATGCACTCGGAAAGATCATGAGCTCCCCCACAAGATAAACAACTCTTAGCAACCGCTTTAACCGAAGCGGAATTGGAAGCTTCTTGAGCCTTCCAATGGGACATAAGATTAGCAAATCTATCGAAAAACTGATTTTCCTCATTAGCTTCATCATGTAAGGCGTTAATGCTACGAGACGATTGTGACAAAGATGACGAACCCATATTGGCAACACTCGTTGTGTTACGAGGGTTATAAACCTTAGATCTATTTTCGATGATTTGTAAAGCCTCATTTGTCGTCTTGCACAAAAAATTACCACCCGCGGCGGCATTCAAATAATCTCGTTCATGATCATTAAGCCCGTTATAAAAAGTATCCACTTGATGCAATTCCGTGAAATCATGGTGTGGACATTCATGTAACATTTCTTTAAATCGTTCCCATGCCATTGAAAAACTCTCATTATTTCTTTGCACAAATTGTGAAATCTCATTTTTTAAGTGTGTTGTTTTAGATGGTGGAAAAAACTTGTTCACAAACTTAGAAACGAGATCGGCCCATGTCAAAATTGAATTTGGCGGTTCTTTCTCGAGCCAAATTTTTGCGGGTCCATCCAACGAGTATGGAAACAACATCATCTTAATGGCATCATGTGGAACATCCTTAAATTTGCTAGTGGCGGTGAGACGGTTGAAATTCCTAATGTGGTAATGCGGGTTGTCTTTCTCATGACCTCTAAACTTATTTGCTTGCAACATCGACATTAAACCCGTCTTAATTTCGAAATTCTCCGCAAGAATGGCGGGAATCACTATAGCCTCTCCAAAACCCTTGGTGGGTGCTTGTAGCAACTCCATCATAGTACGATTAGCCATGACGACTTCTTGTTCTACAATAGGTTCAACAATTGGAGGTTCTTCAACAATCAACGTCTCTTGATTGGCTTGCTTTTGAAGTCGTTTACGAGCTCGTTTTGCTTGATTACGAGTGATCATAAACTTCACGAAGAATGGGAGGTGAGCAAAGAAGATTCTTTTTGGGTGTTTTGTGAATTTTCAATTTTTTGTGTTTTTGATGATATTTAATTTTTTTGGATTTTGGTGTATCTTTGTAGACAACAATCTACAAAATCTCTCCTCGAATCAAACTCTTGATTAAAGAAGCCTCAAAGGAATGAAAACGATCACGTGGAGTGAACACCTTCGAATGACTTTAGAACTTTGGTGAAAACCAAATTGTTCAAGAGGGTTTAATCACAAAGAAAACCAAGCAAATATATTATACGTAATAATACTTTGGGCGGCAAAACCCTCGATTAGCCTTCAATCTCAAAATACTCACAAGCAAGCGGGGAAACGAGGCGGCGCGAAGCACTTAAGAGCCTTTTTCCTTAGGGTATATTTTATAATACCCGCCTTATACCCACCTTATAGTTTGTATCTTTCAAAATCGAGCTTCACGAAAGTATTTATCTATTTTTGCCTTTTTCTTTTTGTTTGAGATTCGAATACAATAATTAAGAGATCAAATCCCAATTAAGGTTGTGTTTTCACACTTTTGGAGATATTGTGAATTTATTGTGATACTTAATACAATATAGTAATAATATTTGTACAAGAAAAACCAAGAAAACCGATAATACGTATTAGTAGAGTTCTACTAATACAGATACTATTTGGTTAATATTAAAAACAACAATGTTCAATCAAAACACAACACGCCTCCCCGGCAGCGGCGCCAAAGTGATTGTGGTGATGTACACCTTTTAGGAAAAAGGCGTAAAAGCGGTAAGTATTGAACAAATGACTTTAGGAAAAATCAAGTGTTAATGACCCAATTAAGTTCGTTTCCCAAGGAGGTATATGTGTGTGACTAAGATGTACAAAATTTGAGATTAATATTTGGTTTAGAAGGGGATTAGAAGAGAAAATGACGAAGTCGTAAAAATAAAAATTAACACAAAATCACTATTAGAAAGTTAAGACGTAGAACCTTAAAAATCACCAAAATAAAAATAAATTCTAAAAATTACAAAAAATTCACCAAAAATCAACAATAATAAACTAAGAGTTTACCAATGATCAAAACTTTTTCAAACCTTTTAAATAATTAAATATTCAATTTTTAAATGCTAATTAAAGCCCTAAAAATCAAATAAATTATCAAAAAGCCCAAATAAAGATTTTTCAATTGATAAACCTCTTAAATGACCTAAAAAGATTAAAAACTATTTTTAGTAATTTTAAAACTAATAAAAACTATTTAAAATGATTTAAAAACTATTAAAACTTAAATTAATTATAAAAATTAATCTAAAAGTGATAAAATTATTCTAAAAGTTGCTAAATTCCTATTTTAATGTATTAAACCTAAGAAAAATGTAAAAAGTTGGAAAATATGAAATTTTGAAAATAATAATAATATAATAATAAAATAATATTAAAAATCCAAAAATTATAAAAAATTCTAAAAACTTGCAAACTAGTTTATTTTAACCTAAATAATCAGAAAATGAAAGTGAAATTACCAAAATACCCCTAATGGGCCCTCAAATGGGCCAAATCCAAATTCAGTCAACACAAATGGGCTTTTGGGCCCAAAAAGTCAAACTTGGCCCAATTGACTTGGAAAAGCCCTATCTGACTTAAAATTTAATTCTAAGAACAAAACTCTAAAGGCCCAAAAGCTGAAAATGTGCTTATCACAGCTTATTGAACACAAAGCTTATTCTTATTGGGCTTTTCAACCCATTAAGCCATAAGCTAATGCTATAAGCTCTAATTTGACACACAACCCTCTTTTTGGATGCTTAAGAGATCTGTCAAAAGAAATTTTCAATAAGCTCACTCAATAAGCCAGAAAATAGAAAAGTAAAAATTCACAAAACGACAAAATAGTCGTTTTTGAGAAATACTGAACCTCAGAAGCTGATTCAACTTGCAAAAGCTTTCAAATGGACTCAATAAGCAATATCAATCAACAAAAATCCAATAAGCACAAGAAATAAGCCAGAATAAGCACAAATGAACTTATGTAAAAGTTAAAGGACTTGGTTTTCTAGTCAAACCTAAAAGTCAACCACCCAAATGCTCCAGGATGAACAAATGGGTCAAAATATGAGCACCTATTACAAAAACAAAGTTGTTGCTGGTTAAAATAAGCTATTATAGCTTATTGATAAGATGACACCAAAATTGCACTAGCAGTGGCAACCAGCAGGGGAAAGGAGTTCCCACTGCTTTGACTAATTGACCAAGCTTATTTGAGAGTTCTGGATTCAATTGGAAACAAAGGCACCCTTGTGATCAGTAAACCACAAGGAGTCAATAGCAACAATAAAATCACAAAATGATCCACACAATAAGCCACAATAAGCCAAACAGTCACCAGATAAGCACCAGATATGCAAATAAGCAGTTAAGCACTTAAAAAGCAGATTTAAGCAAAATAAGCTAACCAAACTTAACAAGATGCATACACAAGCTATATAAACTAACAATTAACACAAAGCAACAAGAATCAAACACTGAATCAAAGTGAGTAGCAAGATCAAAGCACAAAAAGTTACTGATGAACAAAGAACAATATGTAGAAACAGTTTGCTGATATACTTGACACTTGATCCAATTTCAAGCCTCAAATCCCTCTACCCTGGTGTGATTAGCTATGATTTAGCACTTGTTACCCTTAACCTATGCTTAGATCTAGGTGTCCTCAAAATCCTAGCCAATTTTACCAAGTTATGAAGATTTTATAGCCAATCTATGAATCTATGTGTTCAAGACCACAAAACCTGCAAACAGATGAACAAATGCCCCCAAATAACAGATACCAATACTTGCATACAACACACAAGCACTTAACAAACTTCAAATCCAACTTATGCAGTAATCCCAAACACCCTTTTAAAACTTATTTTCACAAATTTTTCAAAGGATCATTAAGATTCAACCCACAAATCAGATCAATAACACCTCATTAACATCAAACAAAGCCAAATCAACAATAAACAACCACAATAACACAGATTCAAGCACAAATCCATAAAAATCACAAATATTCAGAAACTTAAAGAGAAAATGAAAAGGGAAGAAGGTGCAAACCTCCAAGACCTACATCCAGGCCCTGGATTGTTTGAGCTGAGGTACTAGCAAAACAAGTACCAGCTTCCAATGCTGCTAAGATGAACAAACACAAAGTGAGATCAAATATAATGCCAACTTTCTGATTTTTGAAACCCAAGCTTTATCAACTAAAACCTTGCCTCAAAAACCTTCAAACATATAAATGGAACTCAGATTTTAGCTTCTCAAACACCAAACTTTTATAAATAACAGATTAGAACTCAAAATTTTAAGAAATTCAAACTTTATTTCATAAAAAGGAATTACAAAGATTAAAAGCTAAAATCTGGAACAAAGGGACTCTCACATGTTGAGGTCTCCTTTTATAGGCAAATGCCTGGCTAAACACTATTCACAAACCCTAGAAGTGAAATTCCCTAAATGCCCTAAGTCCTTCTAGACGAATCCTTGGTGTGAGCTGTTTAAATTAATCTTGGACGTTCATTTCAGCTTTGTTATGAAGCAATGATCCTTGGCTGTTGATTTGGACACGTCACATAACTTGGAGAGTAAGTTGTGTTTTCATTGGGTAAGGAGGTTGAGTGTGGGGTACAGGGAGTAGTGGGGGTGAGGGTTTTGTGTGTGGGATTCGTTTCTGCATGTGTGAATCACACGTGGGTGTGGGTAATTTTGATTTACCCTTTGTTTTAAGTGATGGTAAAACTGGGTGGATGAAGGTGAATAGTAAGTTGTTTGATCCGTTTTTGTAGGAGTGAATAAATGTTTGGCGCAAAACGTGTTTGAATGTTTCATTTGCACAAGTTTAGCCCTCCTCTTTCCTTTCTTTTGGCTTTTGTGGTTAAACTTCTATCAGGGTCCAATTAAGCTTGTAACAACTTTCACCACTTGGCAATTTTGGCACATAACTTTTCAAAAGGGTTTTCAAGGGTTCTTTTTGCCATTTTGAGATATTTCAAGGACTGATTTTGAACATTATTGATCTTCAAAGGTCTTAATTGCATCTTTGACTTTATGAGGGACCATTATTGGCAATTTTGATTTTGTTGAGGGACTATTCTTGCCATTTCTTCAAAGTTGAAGGACCTTTTGTGTAATTTTGACAAACTTAAGGGACCAAACTTGTAATTATTAATATACAAGGGTTTTAAGTGTCATTTCTTCAATAAATAAGGATCAATCTTGTTTGTCTTCAAGTCTTCAAGGTATTTTGTTGAGAATTCCATGATTAGGGCCCGGTTCTTTGTACGGCTTCGTTTCTCGTGTCCGTTTTTCCTTGTAACTTGTGATCTTTTGTCTTTTTCATGATATCCATACCTAAAATACACAAGTAAACAAACACAAGCATATATATGGTATTTTATGACATTTTTATGCATTTAAAGCCCGAAAAGAACGATGAGATCATGTATAAATGCCATCTCATCAGTCTTCTTTCTCCTTTCTAATCCTAGTCATTTGTAAATGATCACTTAATGTGTTAAGTATGTTTACTCATGATTATCCTCTTGATCTCCTTCTTTACCTTGTCCAAAGAGAAGATCACTCACACACTTGTGATGTGATTAAAGATGTAGCATTAATGAAGATCACCTCCTCCTAAAGATCTAGTCATGTTCATCATCTGTTTATTTGTGTCTTGTGTAGATCCAATGTATTTGTGAATACTTAGACTAGTTGTGTTTATCCAAGTTATTTGTGAATACTTAGATTAGAGTTGTGTACATCCATTGCACATGTGTGTGCTTGGATTTATGTTGTGTAAATCCAAGCTACACGTGTGTACTTGGATATGTTTAGTTGAGATGTAATTAGTTGTGTTAGTTCTCACTAAACTACAAAGTGATGTGGTTGTGTCTTGTGAGTTCTCACTAAACTAAAAAGTGATAGGGTTGTGTCTTGTGAGTTCTCACTAAACTATAAAGTGATATGTAGTTGTGTTGTGTGAAGTTCTCAGTTAGCTTCAAAGTGAAGAGTCGTCAAGATTGGTTATAGCTTTGGATTAGAACTCGACATCTAGCCTTGTGTCAGAAAATGGTGAAGTAGGAAATGTTGTGAAGATTGGTTCTACCTTTAGATTAGAACTCGACATCTATCCTTGTGTCGTAAAAGAGTGAAGTGGGCGACGTTGTGTAGATTGGTCCTAGCTAAGATTAGGTCTCGACATTTAGCTTAGTGTCAGAAAATAATGTAAGCGACGTTGTAAGGTTTTCTCCGGCAAGAAGGGAGCTTGTGGATATAGTGGAAATCTCGAGTAAGGTGTACTCGAGGAGTGAAGTAGGAACGAGGATAGAGCCTCGTTGCCGAACCACTATAAATCTTGGTGTCTTCCTGCTAGGTTGTTTGTTTCCTTACTCTTTACTCACATTCATTATCACTACACTTATTATACATTGTTAATGCATTAGAATTGAACCTAATCATTATGCAACTAGCTTTGAAGTAAAAGATAGCTTTGTGCACTCACCTAATTGAAAGGAATTTTAATTAGGAGATAAACCGATGAGAAACTATTCAACCCCCCCTTATAGTTTTTACAATTGGTATCAGAGCGATGGTGACACAAGATCTTTGAAGTATATTGTACTTTAAAACTTGGATCGATCCATTGTCTCCTTAAATTAGAAGGTTAAGTTGTACTAAAGTTTTTCTTTGGTCAAAACTATTTTTTATTGATAATAAGCCTTTTAAAATGTTGATATTGCATATTACTTAAATTAGTAGTATTAATGCATTTTAGATTTACTCTTGAAATGTATCTACTAGTTGTATCTTTTTATGTATAGGTACTCATGAAGATAAATCATTCTATTGATTGTGGATTGAGTTACTTACACGTATAGAAGACTCATCTTCTTTGATTTCCAACATCATTGAATGATGATATCAAGATGGGTAGAAGTGATACTAGTCTTTGAAGACTTAGTAGTCACTATTAGTCATTGTTGGGCTTTGCATCGATTCCTTGAATGCTTGGAATGCAATTTGTGGCCAAGGTACGCTTTCGTTCTTCCACACGCCCTATTGATCATTTTTTTGATCATTAATTGACTATATGCTTGTTCTTGGCATCCTTGCCTTGACATTTATTTGTGGTTTGTGATTCTTTTCTTTTTCCCTCTCAGACCTTCATTGCTTGGATACTTGACTCACTATGGAGATGTAGGGTGAGTTAGTAGAAGCTTAAAGTATCAAGCATGATTTCCATGGTTTGCACCCTTACGGTTAGTAGGCCCTATGGGTAACTTGTGCAATTAAGCTCATCTCTAGGATGATTAGTGAATCCCTTGAGATACCAAACTACTTCATTAAGTTTTAGGTGGATTTTACACATTTGGAATTGAAATATTCCAAGGATATTGTTATTGTTAATTCTAGCAATAATTATCCGATCATGTGGGAGAGAAAGTGAATCTATACCTTGCTCATATTTTGAAATAGAATAAGACTACTCTTGAAAATGATCTTACTCTATGCACCAAAATTGCTTGGTTTAATTCATTACCAAAGCCGTTTAGACTATCACCAGAAAGGCACATCTTAAACCACTATATATGACACAAGCTCTTCACATCATGATTTTGAAGAATTTCATTTGTCCTTTGAGCATTGTCCTTGGTCTTGATTCACTTCTATTGACTCCTCTCCCTTTTCCTTTTTGCTACGAGTAGTCGTTCGTTCATTTCGGTCTTTTCCTATCTCGATTCAACTCGTAATCCTTCAACAAGGCATTATTACTTAGTGTTATGGTGGTCCAATGATATCCTAAAAGGTTTAAGATACATTTTTAAGTTTTTTTTAAATTTTTGGTTTTCAAAAATTCATCGTTTTTCTTTGATAAAAACCTACCTCTGTGGGCGGTTCTTTATCTCGGCGGCTCAAAGGTGCGGTTCCTTATCGATAAGGAACCGTGGGAAGTAACTTTTGTCAGAGCGCCAGTTTTACTAAAAATAACTTTTTCAAACAAGTCTTTCTCTCTCACACACACAGTGACGGTTTTTCTTCTTTTCCACCATTGTTGAAGCTTCAAAAACATTCAATCACTCAAATTAATTGATTCAAATTCATGGGTTTCACTCATCCATCATCCAAGATCAATTAATTTAAGTTATTTCTTTCATTTTCATCTAATTTGTTCTAGGGTTCATACATTCATAACTAGGGATTTTTAAAATTGACATTGAATTAGAACCTTACTAGGAATAAGAGTTGACATAGTATTGTTACTATGATTCCTTGGGTTCATATTCATAGAGATTTCACTAAAACCTATTTGTAGAAAAAATCTAAATTTTGACTAAATATTTTGGTTGATTTATGGAATTGATATGAACCCATGAACAAGTTGGTAATAGAATTGTTAAATGCTTACCTAAAAACCTTGTTTTGGAAAAACCAATGTTCTAGTTCATTGTTGATTTTACATAGTTCATATGTTTTGATCAATGGTGAAATGGTTACATTGTGACCATGAGAATGACAAGGATTAATCCTTTGTTTGTCAAGTTATTGATGAAACACATTCTCATCTTTTGAAATATTTATTTTTATTTTTCATATGAGTGATTGGAAGAATATCTTTGTTTGTTGTATTTAGGTACTAATCATGCCTTCGGAATATCAACAAGACAACCGATACACTAGACAATACATGCCAAATCTTTACGAAATGTGTGCTTCCCCTCAACTCACAAACACCTTTTCCTCACTCCAAAAACTTTGCTTTCATGAGGGTAGAGTTGTCGAAGAGGATATTGAGGGATATGCATATACTCGATCAATGTTCGAACAAATTGGTTTGATTGTTTGTTGGACATCAAAGAGGATATATATCCCGAATTTCTTCTAGATTTCTTTAGCACATACTCTCTCATTGATGATGATGATAAAGTATATGTTAGGTTCATCCTTGAAGGTCGACTCATTAAACTCTCTCTTGAAGACTTTGGTAAAGCTCTTCGTGTTCCATTTGTGGGCACTTGACGATTTACTGATAAATGGAAACTTGATTATCTTCTCGAACAATTCGACTGTGCTCTAAATGTAAATGAAGAGATTGACCTTGACTTCATTATTGATGTCATTTGTAAAGAGCGTAGTGGAAACGTTGTAAGAAGCCTCCACTCCACCAACCGTCAAGTAAAACGTTATGAGGTTCTCTTAAGCGACCTAAATAATTGTATGGTTCGTTGGGCCGACATTCTTAGGGAGAATGTATTTTGTCTTGGCGGAAAACATGATCATATTCCGGCGTGTATGGCGCACATGTTATGATGGATCGCTACCGACGTGAAGTACAATCTTGCATACTATATCGCTTGACGAATTACCTATGCTCTTTCCAAACCCAAAACAAATCTTCCATATGCCATGCTCCTTACTCGCCTTCATAATAGGTTGGTGAAGATTATCCCGACATCAACATTTCTCGCTTTCTTTCGGTCAAACGTGTTATGCTACCTGTTCAAAGGGTACAACCACGAAAAGCTAGAAGTGATCGAGGTTCGAGAAAGTCCGATCCACAAGAGTCCGATGATGAGGATTTTGATATGTCACCAAGTGATGGTGGTGGCATAGGCACAATTACTCATGTTGGATCTTCGAGTAACTCCCACCCATCCATGGACTCTTTCATGGAAGGGTTAGAAGAAATCATCCCTCCTCCTCACTTTTCTACTAGTGGACTACCCGAAAACTTCGGTCTTGCGGATGTCTACCGAGCTAATCTTAAAACACAAGGTGAGTTGTATGATCATCGAGTGGAGTCAAGAGGATTGTTCAAGAACATAGCCAATTTGATCAAGGGACTTGGCAAGAAGAAGAAATGAAGCATTGTTTCATCAAGGTTTACATGTTTGCAAACGTGTTTGAATTGTTAATCTTTTATTATGATTGTCTACTAACACTTTATGTTTGGATTATTAGTATTTTAATCCTAATAGTTGCATTTCTTTATGCATATTATGTGTTTGTTAGCCTTCTAGATTTTGACTTATAGTTAACTTTGACTTGATATTTACTTGTGTGAAATCTGGGCTAACCAAAGTTTTTGGAAGTGTATTTTTTGTCACCACTGGATGCGGTTCCATATGGAACCCGCGGTTCTTTATCGATAAGAAACCACGGACCGATGTAAGGGACCGCCTGTTCCTGTTTTGACAGAATCTTTGCTTTACACTGTTTTCCTTAATCTGTGTAAAACTTTAATAAAAATTTTGAAAAACCTGCACTTTCCTAAACTAGGGTACCTAATAGGTGTGTAAACACCCATCCTTTTTACCACTTAATTACAATAATAACCGAGCCAAAACGTGTATTTTATGTCATTTATGTCGGAATTATGTGTGGTTTGTGTTTTTGTTGTGATTTAGGGCGAAAAGGTGAAAAGTGGAGAAAACACGGGCATTCAAGGGCTTTTATCAAAGAAAAAGACGAAAGACGAAGTCAAGAAATCAAGAATGCAAAAAAACGGAAGTCCAAGACCAATTCTGAAGATTTATCGAAGAAAAAGTCAAAAGACGTAAGTTTACTAAAAGCCGAAGAACTCAAGTCTAATTTATTGAAGAGTTACAATACGAGTTCAAAGAAATCCCGAGACAAAGTCATTAAAGTCCAAGATTTAAGAATATTAAGAAGATTAAGGACTTAATCTTGCAATTAAGGAAAAGAAGAAAGAGGGGAGGAAGCTTCCTAAGCAATCCCTAATCCTCCCCTATAAATAGATTAGATTAGATTCATTTCATTTTTGTTGGCTAGTTTGACAAACTATTCTCTTCCGCTTTAATTTTTGCACATTTAAATACATGTCATTTACTTAATTGTCAAATTTAAATACTTGTCTTGCACCTTAAATTCCTTTAATTTCAAGTAAGTTTCCTTTTAATTCTTGTCAATCTTTATTTTTATTGTCAATCTCCTATCTACCTTTCTTTATTTGATCTTTAATCTTTATCTTTATTGTTCATGTTCATGTTCTTATTTTATTGATTTGATTAAAGTGGGTTTTGATTATTTTGGTTATATTTGTTAGTTTGATTGTTTAGGATTGTTTGTTTATGATTAGTAGATGTTTTGTTATTAGTTTGATTTAATCTTTTGTTTGATTTTGATTAAGTTTGTCTAGATTCGTGTTATCCTTGTTTCCTTGTTCTTCGGTTTCTGTTACTATATTCCCAGGTTTATTCCAAATCAACAGCACATTCCGGATCAAGGTTTTGCTGAAAGTTGTTCCGAATCAAGGTTTGTGAGGAAAATATTCCGAATAGAAGGCTTTGATTCGGAATAAGTGACATATTCCAGATCAAGTCCATATTCTGGATCAACCAAACTTTCTGAATCAAGGCTTTGTGAAGAAACATTCCGGATCAAGGAGATATTCCGGATCAAAGAGTTTTATTCGGAATAATTAATTATTCCAGATCAAGGTCTTCATCCGGAATCTTCAATATTCCGGATCAACCAAACATTCCGGATCAAGCACAACATTCCGGATCAACCAAGTATTCCGAATCAAGACTTTATTCCGGATAAGTGACATATTCCGGATAAAGGATTTATTCCGGATCAAGGGTTTGGAAAATATTCCGAGTAAAGAAGAATCATTCCGAACGAAGGTGACATTCCGGATGAGTGATTATTCTGAACGAAGGATTATTCCGGATGAGCTATTTTCAGGTTCTTTTTAGTTTCAGTTTTTAACTTTCTGTTTTTAATTTTCAAGCTTTATTTTTCCCGCCTTTTTACTTAATTGCACTTTAAGTTTACTTGCCTTAGATTTATTTTAGCCTTGCCTTAGTTTATGTTTTAGTTTTAGTTACGTTTTAAGTTTGCCTTAGATAGTTTTAAGTTTGCGTTATTTACATTAATTGCCTTTTAATTTTACGTCACGCTTTTAAATACTCGTCTTTTATTTTAAATTAGAGTTAGATTTACTTTAACGTCATTTTAATTTACGTCTTGCACATTTATTTTAAAACAACCAAAAATATTCTTTTTCACCAAAAACAATTGAGTCGTACTTTGAACCAGAAATCAATTCGTTAAGATACCGAGAAACGAACTTTTTAAACTAGTAAAATCTCTTACATTAAAATGGCGCCGCTGCCGGCTCTTTTCGTAAAGATTAACGGTTTTCAGTGAGAGACGCGTTGCTTTTTAGGATCCGTTCACTCGTGAACGTTATTTTTCGTGTCAAAAGTTTTCAAAAAAAAAAAATCCCAAAAACATTTGAAAAATCATAAAAAGCATTTCTTTTTCTAAAGTTTTGCACCAAAAATATTCCTCTTTATCCTCTATTATGTTTAATTCTTTTCTTTACCCCTCTTATTTATAATTCTTCATGGATTCGTCTTGCGTACGGTGTGGGAGACCATGGCATGGTTTTCAAACATGTCAATGGTGTACTTGTGTGCGGTGTGGTTTTGATATCGACGAGACACAATTTGGATTTTGTCCATTTTGCAATTCAACAAATTCATACTTCTCCTCTTACAATACTTTCCCACCCTCTCCCGTCTATGACAATCCTTATCCTCAAGATGCATTGGGTTTTTCTCCATACCCGTGGTGTTATATTTGTGGGGGCCCTCACGATGCTTCTTCTTGTGATCCGTCAAAGGTCTTTGAGAAAGTTCCGTGCTATCATCCCAGTGTGTATAACTTTGAGCCCCCACGTCACACCGTCAATCATCAACCCTTTTGTGCACTTCCTCCTGAGCAACTTGCCACAATTTTTGACAACGTTCACAAAGTTCAAAAAGCTTGCAACAAGATCATGGAGAAATGTCAAGCGGATCAGCACCAAGAGCAAGTATCTAACCTTAATGCTTATACTCCTCCTCTTGTGCCTCCATATTATTATGATAGTGATGACGATGAGAGTCCTATTTCTTGGAACGATGAGAATTCTATTCCTTCTCCCGACTTGCCGGCCCTGGAACCTAAGGATTCACCCATCCTAGGGGATGAGGATCTTAGCACAATTCCTGCAAATGAATCCGACGAATTCAATAAGTCTAGTGTTGATAACCTTGTCCCATATCCAAGTGAATCTGAGTTGACATCCGACAGTGACGATGAGTATGATGCAATTTCTTCTGATGATGTTCCTTCCACCAACACTTTGGGAGAGGATTATTTGGCTTTCTCTAATCCTCTTTTTGATCAAGATGATGATTTTACTTCTAGTGATGACGAGTCACTATCTGATGAAGACGTTCTGAAGGAAACTTTCAAGATTTATTCGAACACTTTATTTGATTTTGATGACGCTTACATATCTAGTGAGGTGAATCCTCTCTTTGACCAAGGGATTGAGGACATTGATAGCTCTTATTCTCCTGCTATTACTGAACATACTTTGTTAGCCATACCCCTTTCTATCACAGAGGTGAAGAGTTCTGACTCTACTAGAAAGGTACCGCAGGTGGAAGGTAATTCTTCTCTTACTTCTCCTACTATATTGTCCCCTCATCCTACTGAATGCACGCCCAAGCGGGTGGTGTATCAATTTCCCTCTCCAGGAAATGAGGATGAGTGCTTTGACCCGGGAGGTGACAATGACCATTCTATGATTGATAACCTTACGGCTTTGCCAATTGGTCAGCATCCATTGTCTTTGGAGGATGACAATGTGATCCCTTTACCCACCCCACCTCCCGTGGATCAAGATTTCACATACTTCTCGTATGTTGAAAAGACCTTCCTACCATTCAAGACTTATCCTCCTGCCTCTCCTTTATTATATTCCTCCGGGAACGAGGACAAGGTCTTTGATCCCGGTATTACATTCGAGGCTTCCCCATGGACCATTTAATTCGGGGACGAGTCTGGCTCGTGACTCGGTTAACAAAAACAAGCGCTTCTTGGGAGGCAACCCGACTATCTATCTATCTTTTTCTTTGTTTTTACCATAAGTGTAGGGGGAGACCCGTTGGTGTTTGCTCTTTCTCCTCTCTTCTAATATTCGGGGATTCAAGCGCTCAATGATCCACTCTTGATGACTTTTGACGAACCGTGATTCCGTGCTCCCATTTTCTCGGTTCTATCCTAAAACTCTTTTCGATTCACTATTTTGTATTTTCCAATATTAAATAAGAATCTCGTTAGTTGTCTTTTCCTTAGCAAGATTTAAACAAAGTGCACAATGTCCTAAGTGTAGGGGAGTTTACTCCCACATGCTTAAACATTGAGGACAATGTTTATATTAAGTGTAGGGGGACTTCTATCGAAGTTAAGTGGCCTTTTCCTTGTATTTGTCTTCATTTTAACCGGAAAATCAATTTTTCGACATTTTTCAAAATTTTTGATCTATTTTGGCCTATTAGTTTTTACCTTTGTATAGTTATTTTCTTTCCTTGTTAGAATAAATTTTTAATAAAGTGGTTTTAATTTTTAAACGTTGTGAATCTTTTGACTCAACCCGAGTTTACTTATCTAAGTTTACTCTAGCTAGTATCCTTAACGTGTTTAAGTCAAGTTTTGCTAGGCTTTTATATAGGGAGCTATAAAACGCGAAACTCTTAACTCTCACGGGTTAAGAACAAGAACTTTTCGCAAGTTCCTATAATTGATCCTAGAGAGTCGTTTATCAAGGGAACTTTAAAATGCGATTTCTAAACTTGAAAAAGTCTAAGAGTTTGCAAGATCCTATAGGCGACTCGAAAACCCAAAACTTTGATTTAATAGGCTAAGCATCCACGAGTCTCATTCCTTGAGATTTTAAACTGTGGAGAACGAGAGATGATAGAGTCAATTATAAGTTTGGTATTCTTTCGTGAATTTATGTGAGTTAATTATGAGCCTATTCTCCCATCGCTTGCTAATAAATTTATCTGCAATAAATAAGGTTGTACGATTTGAAAATTTACTTAGCTTCTAGCCCAAGATCGTTTAAAAGTTGCTCGGTATGGATTAGAGTTCATAGCCAAGGCATAACTTATTGAAGCGCGATGCGAATATTGGCGAGTCCGAAAAGGCCCTAACAAGGCATGAGGGCTACTTTTTGTTGCTAAAGATCCAAAAGTGATGTGAAGAATCATTTATCGAAAATCAATATGAAGGATCGAGACACACGACGAAAAGCAAATACTCCCGTAAAGATCATGGAGAAGCCTATCCAAAAAGGCCCTAACAAGGTATGAGGATAAATAGATCCAAGTCCTAAAAGGAGGCGGATCGTTGTATATCAAAGTCCAAAATAAAGATTGGAGAAAAATGAAGAAGTCGTGGTCCAAGTATGAAGAATCTCTCAAAACTTCAAGTGAAGAAATTCCTAATATGAAGAGAAGACCATTATTTCATGAACGTCTCTCAAGGTTTGAAGTATGAAGTCGCTGCCAAATATCGGTGCGAGAAAGGTCTCAAATTGCGAAGCGAGTTTTGCCAAGATATGAACTTTATGAGGTCCCGAGAAGCAGTTTTAAAAGATTTTGTCCTTTAGCTAACTATTGATTAAATCGTCCCACTTTATTTTCAGCCTAAATAACTATCGAAATAAGTCAACAATGCATCCTCATGATCATTCAAGACAACAATAAAATATAAGAGATACACCTAGGAATAAGGGAGTCTAAGTGAATAATTAGCCCACATGAGTTCGTGTTAGTTTGCTAACTTATAATAACAATGATCTCGTTTTTAAGCTTGGTTTGGAGAAAGTGAAAACTTGAGGATGATGATCATTCACAATATTTCCAAAACCTGAAGGTATGTTTTTAATTTCTTTACTTTGAATGTTTAGAGTTTTCTATCTCTTTAATAAAGGCCAACATGGATTGATTATGATGAAAAATGTAAACGTGCTTTGTAACTAATGCATTGCATGAGGACATTGCAATGGCCAAGTGTAGGGGATTTGATAGGTGTGTAAACACCCATCCTTTTTACCACTTAATTACAATAATAACCGAGCCAAAACGTGTATTTTATGTCATTTATGTCGGAATTATGCGTGGTTAGTGTTTTTGTTGTGATTTAGGGCGAGAAGGTGAAAAGTGGAGAAAACACGGGCATTCAAGGGCTTTTATCGAAGAAAAAGACGAAAGATGAAGTCAAGAAATCAAGAATGCAAAAAGAACGGAAGTCCAAGACCAATTCTGAAGATTTATCGAAGAAAAAGTCAAAAGACGGAAGTTTACTAAAAGCCGAAGAACTCAAGTCTAATTTATTGAAGAATTACAAGACGAGTTCAAAGAAATCCCGAGACAAAGTCATTAAAGTCCAAGATTTAAGAAGATTAAGAAGATTAAGGACTTAATCTTGCAATTAAGGAAAAGAAGAAAGAGGGGAGGAAGCTTCCTAAGCACTCCCTAATCCTCCCCTATAAATAGATTAGATTAAATTCATTTCATTTTTGTTGGCTAGTTTGACAAACTATGCTCTTCCACTTTAATTTCTGCACATTTAAATACATGTCATTTACTTAATTGTCAAATTTAAATACTTGTCTTGCACCTTAAATTCCTTTAAGTTCAAGTAAGTTTCCTTTTAATTCTTGTCAATCTTTATTTTTATTGTCAATCTCCTATCTACCTTTCTTTATTTGATCTTTAATCTTTATCTTTATTGTTCATGTTCATGTTCTTATTTTATTGATTTGATTAAAGTGGGTTTTGATTATTTTGGTTATATTTTTTAGTTTGATTGTTTAGGATTGTTTGTTTGTGATTAGTAGATGTTTTGTTATTAGTTTGATTTAATCTTTTGTTTGATTTTGATTAAGTTTGTCTAGATTCGTGTTATCCTTGTTTCCTTGTTCTTCGGTTTCTGTTACTGTATTCCCAGGTTTATTCCGAATCAACAGCACATTCCGGATCAAGGTTTTGTTGAAAGTTGTTCCGAATCAAGGTTTGTGAGGAAAATATTCCGAATAGAAGGCTTTGATTCGGAATAAGTGACATATTCCGGATCAAGTCCATATTCCGGATCAACCAAACTTTCCGAATCAAGGCTTTGTGAATAAACATTCCGGATCAAGGAAAACATTCCGGATCAAGGAGATATTCCGGATCAAAGAGTTTTATTCGGAATAATTAATTATTCCGGATCAAGGTCTTCATCCGGAATCTTCAATATTCCGGATCAACCAAACATTCCGGATCAACCAAGTATTCCGAATCAAGACTTTATTCCGGATAAGTGACATATTCCGGATAAAGGATTTATTCCAGATCAAGGGTTTGGAAAATATTCCGAGTAAAGAAGAATCATTCCGAACGAAGGTGACATTCCGGATGAGTGATTATTCCGAACGAAGGATTATTCCGGATGAGCTGTTTTCAGGTTCTTTTTAGTTCCAGTTTTTAACTTTCTGTTTTTAATTTTCAAGCTTTATTTTTCCCGCCTTTTTACTTAATTGCACTTTAAGTTTACTTGCCTTAGATTTATTTTAGCCTTGCCTTAGTTTAAGTTTTATAGTTTTAGTTGCGTTTTAAGTTTGCCTTAGATAGTTTTAAGTTTGCGTTATTTACATTAATTGCCTTTTAATTTTTCGTCACGCTTTTAAATACTCGTCTTTTATTTTAAATTAGAGTTAGATTTACTTTAACGTCATTTTCATTTACGTCTTGCACATTTATTTTAAAACAACCAAAAATATTCTTTTTCACCAAAAACAATTGAGTCGTACTTTGAACCGGAAATCAATTCGTTAAGATACCGAGAAACGAACTTTTTCAACTAGCAAAATCTCTTACATTAGTACCTAATTTCATTATTCACCTAAAATGATTTTAACCCATTACTAGTTTGGATCATTCCCCTCTCTTCTTAAACCCCATCATGTTGATTGTGTTCTTCATCCCTTCAACATTTCTCTAAACCTTAACACTCAATCATGGTGTCCACTAGGACATCCACTTCTTCCAAAACTTCTTCCTCAAAAAGAATCCTCAAAATTAAGATCAAGATACCCAACATTGGTTCTTCATCTTTTCACACTCCCAAAAATGAGATCTCTCCCATTCTCATTTCATCTTCACCTTCACCATCCCTTGCTCCATGCAAGAAAAACTCTACCCATGGTACTAACCATTCTCATGGTTCTACCTCCTCTTCATTCCAATCTAGAATGAATGAGCTCTCTTCACCCTTCACCCCTAGTCCTCATTTGGAAGGGATTTCTCAACCTCAACCTCTACAAAGTATCCCCTTTGTACTTGAGCCTTTGGTCACCTTTCCTTTCACTCCACCAAACTCTCCCATCTCACCCTTGTACACCATGCCTCCACCACCTCCTCCACCTTCTAACACCAATGCTCCTATTTTGGGCATTCATATCCCTCAGTTCATGGGTGATCCATACTTCCTTGGGTTCTTAGAAGCTCATGGTACAAATTGCCCATGTTGTCTTTATAATAACTACATCATTCAAAACCCAAGGATGGAAATGCATGGCCTTCATAGATGGTTGCATGACTTCTTCCTTGTCTTGTTCTCCATGCCTCCTCCGAGGAGATGAATGATGGTTTTCAAATTAACATGTTTCTAAAAGAAGGTCAAGCCAAAGAGAACTATGAACTCACGACCTAGTTGTTAGCTATCTTTGTAGTAGTTAATTGTCTTTTTAATTCTTGTATTTCCTTTCCTTTCCCTCATGATTTTCTCATGTGGATGATTTATGGATTTAGTTTTTATGTGCTTTAATCTATGTGATCACATTAAACAACTTTAATTTATTTAAAATTGAACCTAAATCTATTACAACCTCTAAAAACTTGACTTAAAATTGGACTAAAATGTTATTTAAATATTTTGTCACCCTTTGTCAAGACATTATTTGTGAATGTGTTGCTTTTATACAAGCCTATCATACTCTAGTGCTAAAAGAGGTAAAAAAATCCAAGATTTGCAAATTTTTGAAAAAGTCTTATCATTGTCCAAAACTTTTGAAAATCTGGTTTTACAGTCCACTTGACGCGGTTCTCAAGCCTCCAGGTGGTTCCATATCGATATGGAACCGCGGGCCTCTTTAAGGAACCGCGCCCAGTAAAGCCGTTTTTGGATTATTTTTTGTCTTCCTTCTTTGACCACTGTTTTGGTTAAGATTCTTTGTTTACCTAATTTGGCTAAACATTCTCTAAAACCTTTCTTTTTCATTTCAAATCTTTGCCTTGTCTATTTTCTTTAAATTCTTCTCTTTTGGGAGTTCTTTCCTTCATCCCTCACAATGCCTAATTCTTCCTTTTCTAACCTTGACATTTCTTTGTCACACTCTTCTCAACCTAAAGCTTCTTCTTCTAAGCTTTCAAAGAAACCGAAAATCTCGGTCAAACCCATTTGGATCAAAAAGAACAAGAATCCTCATGATTCTTCTTCTTCAAAATCCTCCAAGAATTCCTCTTTCTCTCCGATTCAATATTGGAATGAGACTTACTCTATAAATTCAATTACCGGAGAAAAAGAAAATCTTCCACCACTACCTAAACCTTTCAACTCTCCTCAACTCAATGACCTAAATTCTTTTCCTAACCTCACTAGGCATTGTGAAAACATTTCTTATCCATTATCTCCCTCCCCACTAAACTCTAATCTTGATGGACCTCCCCCATTTAACGACTTTGTTTTGCATCATGGTTCCTCGTGTGCTTGTTGTCGTTTTCAACAAATTGAACTTGCTCATATCTATGACAAGCTAAATTTTCTTGAATTCCTCCTCACTCGACCTCCTCTCAAAGTTTTCGTTTCCGTGAACAAAACTTCGAATGATGCTTCGTCGTCTTTCTTTTCCAACTAAGGCACTCTTTGTACTTTAGTTATTTGAGTCAATAAATTTTTAGCTATCTTGGAAGATTATCACTATTAGAATAGCTTATGCTTAGTGGTCTATTTTCTATATTTTATTTTGTTTTGAATATTCATATTGTGTGTATGAATATTTATCTTGTATGTTATTTCATATTTTTTTAATATGAATGTTATGTGTGTTACATTTCCCTCTAATTTTATTACACACATTTGTTTATGAGTGATCATGGTTAAAACTTAAAATTAATTACGGGTGATTTCATAAATCCTAAATTTTAACCCATTGACTTTTTAAATCATCTTTGATTGGTTTGGATGTTTCTTTTCTTCCTTTATTCCACCAGTTGAACTACGATGTTGTCAATAAACAAATTTTGGACATACTTAGCAAATGCTTAGTTCTAATTTGAGATTTCTTTTCCTTCTCCCTCTCAAGTTAGTTAGTAATTAGTGCACATATATACATTGGTGTTTCTTTTCTTTCTTCTAACCTTTGTGTAGCATGTCACCTTAGCTCATTGACTTGGTGCCCCAAGCAAGGGGGAGCTACTAGCAAAATTCCGGTTCTTTTCTTCTTCAAAGACTTGTGCTAACCTTTTTGCTGCGACAAAGAGGGAGAAATGATAGTGATAAACTCGTTAATAATTCGAAAAAACTTGTATTTTACGTAAATGATTTTATAGTTTGTCGTAATCAAAAAGGGGGAGATTGTTAATGCATAAGCAATGCCTAAAAACATTGTTAGTATTAATTAATTTTTCTTAGTTTTGATCACGACAAATTACAAAGACATTTATTGTCAAACACAATCATAAAACGAATTATCTAACAAACACTATCATCAAGGTAATAATCATTACACTAACATATCTTAATCATGTTTAGTGATCATAAAAGTGATTAGCCTTAAAACTCACTTTTGTCAAACATGACAAAAGAATTTTAATAAACTTTATTTTTAAGAAAATGTTTTATTAAAATGAAAATGCAAATTTGAATATGGCATATTCCATATGCTATAAGAATATCCTTTGAAGGTTTAAACAGCCTCAGATATTAATTCACTAAAAGACAAAAAGGAGCGGAGTTTGTGCCAGCAGTACCTTAGCACCTATGGTGGTTCCTTATCGATAAGGAACCGCGGGTGCCAATAAGGAACCGCAGGTAGATATAGCCGTTGGATGTTTTGTCCTATAAATAGTGAGTCGAATATGCATTCTCTTCAACCCTTTTTGGACATCTTCTTAAGTCTTCTTTCTCCTTTCTAATCCTAGTCATTTGTAAATGATCACTTAATGTGTTAAGTATGTTTACTCATGATTATCCTCTTGATCTCCTTCTTTACCTTGTCCAAAGAGAAGATCACTTACACACTTGTGATGTGATTAAAGATGTAGCATTGATGAAGATCACCTCCTCCTAAAGATCTAGTCATGTTCATCATTTGTTTATTTGTGTCTTGTGTAGATCCAATGTATTTGTGAATACTTGTACTAGTTGTGTTCATCCAAGTTATTTGTGAATACTTGGATTAGAGTTGTGTGCATCCATTGCACATGTGTGTGCTTGGATTTATGTTGTGTAGATCCAAGCTACATGTGTGTACTTGGATATGTTTAGTTGAGTTGTAAATAGTTGTGTTAGTTCTCACTAAACTACAAAGTGATGTGGTTGTGTCTTGTGAGTTCTCACTAAACTTTAAAGTGATGTGGTCGTGTCTTGTGAGTTCTCACTAAACTATAAAGTGATATGTAGTTGTGTTGTGTGAAGTTCTCACTTAGCTTCAAAGTGAAGAGTCGTGAAGATTGGTTCTAGCTTTGGATTAGAACTCGACATCTAGCCTTGTGTCGAAAAATGGTGAAGTAGGCAACGTTGTGAATATTGGTTCTACCTTTAGATTAGAACTCGACATCTAGCCTTGTGTTGTAAAAGAGTGAAGTGGGCGACGTTGTGTAGATTGGTCCTAGCTAATATTAGGTCTCGACATTTAGCTTAGTGTCGGAAAATAATGTAAGCGACGTTGTAAGGTTTTCTCCGGCAAGAAGGGAGCTTGTGGATATAGTGGAAATCTCGAGTAAGGTGTACTCGAGGAGTGGAGTAGGAACGAGGATAGAGCCTCGTTGCCGAACCACTATAAATCTTGGTGTATTCCTACTAGGTTGTTTCTTTCCTTACTCTTTACTCACATTCATTATCACTACACTTATTATACATTGTTAATGCATTAGAATTGAACCTAATCATTATGCAACTAGCTTTAAAGTAAAATATAGTTTTGTGCACTCACCTAATTGAAAGGAATTTTAATTAGGAGATAAACCGATGAGAAACTATTCACCCCCCACCCCCCCCCCCCCCCCCCCCTTCTAGTTTCTACACAGGCGATTGTTTCAGAATTCCCAAATGCATTTTCAAAAGAACTACCAGGTATTCTACCCATTGGTGAAGTGAAGTTTGAAATTGATCTAAAGGATTTGGAGGAACAACCACAAGAGTTGTTGGAATGAGGTTTTATTCGCCGAGTGTATCACCCTGGGTTGCGTCAGTTCTGTTTATCTAAAAGAAGGACGGTAGCATGGAGTTTTACATCGGTTACCGTAAATTGAACAAGATCACCATTCATAATAGTTATACCCTCCCAAGTATTAAGGATCTATCCGATCAACTACCAGACTCTAACACTTTCTAAGATTGATTTACGATTCAAGCTATCATCAGTGGCGAGTGAAAGAGCAGGATATTTCCGTGACTGCTTTTCGCACACGTTATGGTCAGTATGAATTCGTGTTTACGCCTTTTGGTCCCGCGAATGCCCGACAGTAATTATGGACTTGAGAAATCGTGCTTTCATGAATTTTGGACAAGTTCGTCATTTTGTTCATTGCTAACATTCTGACCTTCTCTAAGTCTAGAGAAGAGCACGAAGACCATCTTCGCTCTATCTTACAAATTCTACGACAGAATAATTTTCACACTGAAATTTTTCTAGTACGAATTTTGGTTGATTACAGTGACACGCTGACTCACATTGTTTCTCACAGTTAGTCTTATCATGACTAAGCTTACGCGTAAAGGAGAGAATCCTACACTAAATTATGTGTTCCAGAGGATCCTACGCTAAGAGACGTCTAATCGACCAAGACCCGTTGTCTTCCAAAACTTCTATATAACCAGTTTCTGCAAAATGTACCATGATCCCAAACCAATTTTTGTGGGACGGTGTGAAACAAGCTGCAGTTATGTTCATATCTAAATGCCTGACATACCAGCAGGTTAAGATAGAACGCCAACACGCTAGTAATTATTTCAGCCTTTTGAAATTCGGAATGGAAGTGGACAAGATCTCCATCGATTGTGTTACCGGACTACCGCAGCCTCAAAAGAAGCATAGTGCTATCTGGGTCGTCGTTCGACCATTTAACCTAAAAAAAAGGATTACGCAGTTAGCAGATCTGCCGGTAGTTCAGCAAGAGAACGTACGATTTCCCGGTATCCGTCAACAATCATATCCGCCGGAATTTACGTGCACGTTCACATTTACGTTGACACTCACAATTACGTCTCATGTTCGCGTTCACGACCTTGTGCGCGTCCACGTCCTTATTCCATTTCACGTTTTGCTTTTCACACTCTCGTTCATGACATTGTTCTCGTTCATGATAGTATTCTATCTCACGATTTATGTTTCACTTTTCGTTCTGGAAAGGTGTCAGAAAGCTTGGGAGACCAGAATCAAGTTTCGCACTGCTTCCCATCCTCAGACAGACGTCTCACGTCACATTTCACGTCTTATCTCGTATCGTTTGGCGTTACCTCTCCAGAAATCGTACGTTCACGATATGTTTCCCATATCATGTTCACCCTACGTTGCACGCGTCACATTCACCGTATGTTGTACATATTTCTTTCACCATGTATCCACGTATCACGTTCACAATTGTTCACGTATCACGTTCACAATTGTTCACGTACTACGTTTCAATATATCTCTCGCATCATTTCCCAGAGGTTACAAATGTCATAATTTCAGGGTATCTCGCATCGTAACGTTTTCATTTATCCTTGTACGTTATCCCATATCTACTCGATCAGATTCATGAGGATCTATCTTACGTTGAAAAACTAGAAACTTTCTGTATCGTCAAGAAGGGGTCATGAAGGCCAAGATTATTCCGCTCGTCAAGATCTCTTGGAGGAACCATCTCGAGCGGGAAGCCACTTGGGAAAGGGAGGAGTCCATCTGGATTCCCTATCCTCATTCTCTTCTACGATTCAAGTATATTCTTTTCAGCCACGTCACGTTCCATGTCCTCTTCAGTCACGTCACGCCCATGCTCTTTTCAGCCATATCGTACCTCTAATTCGAGGACGAATTATTCTTTTTAGAGGGGAAGAGTTGTAAAACCCGCTTTAAAATACTTAAGATCATTAAATGCATGAAAACACGGTCAAATTAAATCTTCACGATTAATTAATATACGACATGTATCACGAACATTTAATATAAATATTATGTATATTAATTAATTACTACGAGTATTACGTATATTAATATTATTATTAATTCACGATAAGTATTTACGTATAATACTTAAAAACGTAACAAGAATAAAACACGACATTTAAAACACGAACATACGTGATAAATTATTAAGCACGAAAATCGAAAACGAAAACATATAATGGGGTATGTGTTTGGAGGGCTAAAAGAGAAAGGAAAAGGGGCTTTTGGCCCGGCCCATTTAACTTGATCAGTAAATAAACAAAACAACTCCAGGGATTTCATATTATCACTTTACAGGAAATATCAAAAACCCTAAACTCCCTTTGTCTTCTTCCTTTGGTCGCGACACCCACACAAAACAAGAGAAAGATTCGGGCTTGTTAAATCTTGATTAATTAAGGGTTTGTGTTCGTGATCTAATCATTAATATATTCACGCGTTTGGTACCTCTTAATCCTTATTCTTTTATTTATTTTTCTTCATTGTTCAAGAATCAATAAAATAATTATAAAAAACATGTTATTGAAAAGGATTAAACATGGGTTTGGGATTTAATTAGGTTGGTTTGCTGTTGGCACGCAAATCGAGACCAATAAGGTCTCGGTGGTAGGTTTTGGTAAACGACCGAACCCCATAAGGGGTCGGCATGTGGTGTTCTTTGGCAGCCGCAACCCAACACCCCCAAACGGGGGCTGTTGCTTGGATAATAGTGGGAACCAAGAGCTTTATGCTCTCGGTGGGTAGGTTGTACACAGCACGGGGAACCCCGACTTAAGCCGGGGTGGTTTTGGGCAGTAGTGGCACCGACGAATAGTCGGTGGCTGCTTTGGCTTGACGGGGGCAAGGCCACAGCCGAAAGGTTGTGGTGTTTGTTGGTTGTTTTCGTGTGACCGAGACGCGGTTGTCTCGGTAGGCTCATGGCTAAGGGCTCGGGTAGAACCGAACACACCAAGGGGTGTTTGGCTAAACTTTTGCTAATAAACTTTATGTTATATTTTATTAATTAATTTTATTAATTAACACATGGTTTATTTTTATTAGTTAATAAACAAGACGTATGTTATAATTATTAATATAATTATCATGGTAATTAAACATGTCTATTTTATAAACTTTAGGTTATAATAATTATTATAATTATTCATGGTATAAGTACATGTACATTTAATTAATTTATTTAAGAACTTAGCTTAATAAATTAATTACATTTTAACCAAGGTTTAATTAAATTAATAACCTAATCTAATTTAATTATACAATAATCATTTAAGGTAAAGTTTAATTAATAAATCATGTAATATTATTAATTAATAATTACTTATAATATCATGTATTATATTATTAATTAATAACCATATGTTAAGACTAAGTATATAATATTAATAAACTTTACTATATTATTATTATTTGATAATCATGACGTATTTAATAAAAGCTTATTACTAATTATGCAAACTTTCTATTTTTAGAAACTTACTATTTATAGAAACTTGCTATTTTTGGAAAGTTACTATATATGGAAACTTGCTATTTTTGGAAAGTTACTATATATAGAAACCTGTTATTTTTAGAAAGTTACTCATTATGATATGGGTTAAATCCATATATTGGCAATTTACTTTTCATCGTTTACACATCTAGGTAATGTACTAATTTTATACTAATATGGTTATGCAAACTTTCAAATTGCAAACAATATAGATAATATGACCGGTTAGGTGTCGGTTTAAACTGAAAATGACTGACACGTCATTTATATTTTTATTATAAGCTTATTTGTAAATGTGACGTGGATATTGGTCAACATTTTCATTTGTTTTAAAAAAATCATCTTCCTCAATCATTAATCATCTTCCCATGACTCCACCTGCAGACTCCCATCACCGCCGACACCTAGTGATTGACACCAATCAGTTCTAGAAACTGGTGTGATCGTTTAACAAGAAATATAGGGAGGGTGATTGACGACACCAATCAGTTCAAGAAATTGGTGATTGACACCAATCAGTTCAAGAAATTGGTGATTGACACCAATCAGATTCATTAGTTAAAAAAATACCAATAAAGTATTTGTAGTCTTTCCTTTAGAAACTGGTTCTTGATTACGTGAGATGATATGTATAATCATTGCCTAAATTATATCATCCTCCATTTCGTTTGTGGGTTTGCCTAAATTATATCTGATGAAAATTTTCAACTAATGATCTGGGAAGGTAAAAGCTTAAATAATATTGAAGTTTTTCAAAGATAAGATTAGATAAAAGCTTACACCTCTATCAAGATAATGGATGGGTCCGAACTTTATATTTTCAATTTGGTCAACACCTCTATCAAGATAAGATTAGTTCATGTTGTTAGACGATATTAGTTGTTTTATAACATGTCTTATTGAATCATGTATAAATAAATTTTTTGTTGAAGATAACTGGACATGGTGGATAAGGATTGTGTTTGTCTTAAATGAAAGAGATGAAGGAAATGGGAACGTGATAGTTTTAAGATTTATGGTCGGGTTACAAGTTAATAACGGGCTGGGTTGGGTTTTTAGGGTATAGGATTTGCACAGGTGGATAATAAAATTAAAAGAAACCCACGTGGAAATTAGTTTAGTTGGCAAATTAAACCGGTCATCTTACCTATATTGCAAAACATTAGCCGGTTTAGATAACCATATTAGTAATAAAATTAGTACATTACCTATATATGTAAATGATGAACAGTAAAATGCGAATATAAAGACTTAACCCTTATGATATAACAAGTACTATAACTAGGGGTGAGCACAAAAACCAAAAAACCGAATCGAAACTGAAAAAACCGAAAACCCCGCACCGAATAAACCGAACCATTTGAAAAACCAGTGTGAACGGTTTTGATTTTAAGAAAAACCGAATGTTGGGGGCGGTTTTTGGTTGTATACAAAAAATCGAATCGAAAAAACCGCCCGCCCCACCATTATATATCTTTTAAATTTTACAAAAACATTTATATATTTATAAAAAACATTGATGTTAAACTATTTATAACAAAGATTTTTAAAATCTCATTTGAAGACTTTTTTGACAAGTAATACTATTATATGTGTGATCATAAATAAGGAACATTTTATTTCTTTTTAATCATAGTTTATTAGTATGTAATTAAAATAAATATACCAATTATATGTTGATTTCTTTTATTTTATATATAAACTTATTAGTGATTTTATGTTTAATTAGATTTGTTGTAATGCAGGTATTAGCTGATTAATTATCACTTGTTATTTCTTCTCATTAATAGTGATTGATTTGTATACATAACGATGACTGCGTTTTGGCCATGAATATTGATGTAATAATCTAATAATCACTTTTGGTTTTTTAACCCAACTATGGTTTACGTCATTACTATTAGAAGTCTGTTATATATATACGTATAAAACGTTTGCATATAAACTAGAAAAACAAAGATGTTGATTCTAACTTGTGGCCTAATATCTTAATTCATTCTTCTTTTATTTTAAAATCTAAAACTCGTCATAGTTATTACTATTAATTGAATTAGTGGAGTATTTGTTGTTAACGAGTGTTGCTTATGTAATTTATATTTTCTATGTATAAAGTGATTATCTTGTTTCATTTTAGCTATGCACCTCAAATCCTTACCGAGGATGAGGTTAACAACAAAAGAGACGAAGACATTTTTGATTTGAATGGTAAACATGTTAAATGAAGAACATGTTAAGAGTGATATGACAACATTAGTTGCTCGCTTTATTTATAGACGAAACCAATTAAAGTATGGATCATTAATTTTAAGTTAACAAGTTGGTAAATTTTAAGGAAAAAAACCCGAAAATAAAACCGAAACCAAACAGATTTAGTAAGAAAAACCGAAAAACCAAAACTGAAACCAAACGGTTTGTGATTCTTAAAAACCGAAGTTTTCGGTTTGGGGTTTGGTTTTAGCTAAAAACCGCCCCAACCCGCCCCATGCTCACCCTTAACTATAACTCATAAAACATGAAATACATTAATCAAGAACACATGAAACACTAAAAAAATCACATGATAAAACATGAAACAATAAAACAGGACAAGAACAAGTAAAACAAGTTAAGAACATGAACTAATAATCAGTAAGTATAAGTTAAACATAAAACTCATTCATGTCCCTTTTATAATGTAGCTATCGTGAAGTCGGAGTAATTCATCTGCTTTCGTTTTTATTCTCATTACTAGACACAAGGTACGGATATTCCGTACTTCAGTAAGGACACTCTCTTCCTAAATTTAGGATTCCCCGTATGCAGCCATATGTTTTGTTGGGAATCTAAGTTTGTTAGATTCCCTATATCATAGATTTAAACACAAATCAAGCTGTTAGATAGTCACTTTCCTGTGCCTAGGAGGCAGGCAAGTATCCCAACACTCACAGAGATCTAAGTCTATGTGAGCAACCTCAGAGGCGTCCATGTCAGAGACATTGTCAAGGAAGTCGAAGATTACTTGAAGACATACTCATTGGCTGTGATGGATAACGGCCAAGATGTATCAGGACCTCTGAGGGGTTGAGGGTTAACAGGGGTGGCAATACCCTGTTAACACCCAACACACTTTGGACATACCTTGGTGTGTACGATACTATGAAGAAAAGGGAAACTGTGTCAGCTTTGTTTCCCTAAAACATTGTGGCAGACTACCAAGAATAGAAGAGCATCTTGTGACAGATGTCTGACAAGTGTCTGTCTTGTGTAGTCACCATCAACTAGTACTTAGGTCAACCTCGTATCACTATAAATAGGATATGTAGCCCAGCATTAACGTTCAACACTGTGGAAACTAGAAAGGGGGGGGGGGGTTGAATAGTTTCTCTTCGAGTGGCAACCAATTTAAAGTTACTTTCAATTTGGTTTGTATCAAAACTATTTTTTGCTTGAAGCTAAGTTGCATAATGATTAGGTTCAATTCAAATGCACTAGTAAAGATAATAGGTAAGTGTAATGATAATGAAATAAGTAAAGAGTAAGGAAGGAGACAACCTAGTGGGAAGACACCAAGACTTATAGTGGTTCGACAACGAGGCTCTATCCTCGTTTCTACTCCACTCCTCGAGTACACCTACTCGAGATTTCCACTATATCCACAAGCTCCTTTCTTGGCGGAGAAAACCTTACATCGTCGCTTACATTATTTTCCGACACTAAGCTAAATGTCGAGACCTAATCTTTAGCTAGGACCAATCTACACAACGTTTCCTACTTCACAATTTAACGACACAAGGCTAGATGTCGAGTTCTAATAATAAGGTAGAACCAATCTTCACGACGTTGCCTACTTCACCATTTTACGACACAAGGCTAGATGTTGAGTTCTAATCCAAAGCTAGAACCAATCTTCACGACTCTTCACTTTGAAGCTAAGTGAGAACTTCACACAACACAACTACTAATCACTTTCAAGTTTAGTGATAACTCACAAGACACAACCACATCACTTTATAGTTTAGTGAGAACTACTAATCAAATCTATTATAACTCAACTAGACTTATCCAAGTACACACATGTAGCTTGGATTTACACAACATAAATCCAAGCAAACACATATGCAATGGATGTACACAACAAATCCAAGTATTCATAAATAACTTGAATGAACACAACTAGTCCAAGTATTCATAAATACAATGGATTGACATAAAACAAAAAGGGTATCATGATGAATATGACTAGCTCATAGATTCATCTTTATCACAACACTAGTGAGTGAGTGATCTTCTCATTGGACAAGGTAAAGGAGGGGATCAAGAGGATAATCATGTGTAAACATCCTTAACACTTTAAGTGATCATTTACTAATGATTATGCTATAGAAAAGAGAAAGGGGGCTGAGAAAAACATCCAAGAGGCTTATTGGAAAATGAGATTGGACCCACTATTTAAAGGAGACAAAGTATAACGGATATATAACTGCTATCTGGGCGCGGTACCTTATCTAGCCCGGCGGTTCCATATCGCTAAGGAACCGCCTAGCTACTTAAGGTTCTGCCCCTAGAGTACGCTCCATTTTTTGTCTTTTAGTGGGGTAGGAATATCTGAGGTATTTAAAGCCTTCAAAGGATATTCTAATAGCATATGGAATATGCTATTTTCAAATTTTCATTTTCCATTTTAATAAAACATTTTCTAAAAAAGAAAGTTTATTAAAAAGTCTTTTGTCATATTAACAAAAGTGAGTTTTAAGGATAATAATTTTGATGATCACTAAGTATGATTAAGAAAGGTTAGTGATATGATTATTACCTTGATGATAGTGTTAGCTAAATAATTCGTTTTGTGTTTTATACTAAATGTGTTGTATAGTTTGTTGTGATCAAAACTAAGAAAGATTAGTTAACACTAATAATGTTTTTAGGCATTACTTGCATTAACAATCTCCCCCTTTTTGATTACGACAAACGATAAACTCATTTACATAGAAACACAAAATATCGAATTATTAACGAGTTTATCACTATCTTTTATCCCCTTTTGTCGTAGCAAAAAGGTTAGCACAAGTCTTTGAAGAACATCGAACTTTGCTAGTAGCTCCCCCTTGGTGGTTGCTCCCCCTTGCTTGGGGCACCAAGTATATGAGCTAAGGTGACATGCTACACAAAGGTTAGTAGAAAGGAAAGAAACACCAATGTATATATGATCACTACCTACTAAGTAACTTGAGAGGGAGAGAGAGAAGAAATCTCAAATTAGAAGCAAGTATTTTGCTAAGTTTATCCAAAAAGGTAATTGACAAAATCAAACTTCAATCCAAAGAAGATGATAAGCTTGTCAATGGGTTAAAGTTTAGAATTGATGGAATCACCCATAAGCAATTGTAAAAATTAACCATGATCAACTCAAAATAGATCTAAAGGGATAACACACATAGGGTACATAATGAAAAGACACAACAAAGTAGATAGTCATACACACAATATGAGTATCTAAAGCAAAAGATATGGAAAATAAACCACAAAGCATAAGCTATTCTAATAGTGATAATTTTCCAAGATTTCTAGAAAATAAAAGACTCTAAAGCAACTAAAGTAATAAATACTCCAAGAGTAGTTAGTCTTTTAGTTGGAAAAATAAGACGACGATGCATCATTCGAAGTTTTGTCCACCGGAACGAAAACTTGAATAGGAGGTCGAGTGAGGAGGAATTCAAGAAAATTTAACTTCTCATAAACATGAGCAAGTTCAATTTGTTGAAATCGACAACAAGCACACGAGGATCCATGATGCAACACAAAATCGGTTGATGGGGGTATGGCATCAAACCTAGGGTTTGGTGGTGGAGGGGTAATGGGTTTGGAAATGTTTTCACAATGCCTTGTGAGGTTTGGGAAGTTGAAAGATCATTGAGTTGAGGGGTATTGAAGGATTGTGGTGGTGGGGGAACATTTTCTTTAGCTCCGGTGATGGGATTAATGGTATAAGTCTCATTCCAATACTTGATTGGAGAGAAGGTAGGGTTTTTGGGTGGTTTGGAAGAAGATGGTTCATTCTTCTTGATCCAAACAGGTCGAACCGAGATTTTCGGTTTCTTTGAAAGCTTGGATGAGGAAGCTTTGGGTGAGTGGGGTTGTGACAAAGAAATGTCAAGGTTAGGAATGGAGGAGTTAGGCATTGTGAGGGTGTGAGAATGAAATCTCAAGGTTGGGAAGGTGTGAGAATGAAATCTCAAGGTTGTGTGAGAATGAATTCTCAAGGTTGGGAAGGTGTGAGAATGAAATCTCAAGGTTGGGGTATAAGAAAAATGTAATCAAGGTAAGAATTTGAATACAAAAAATGGAGTGTTAAGGAATGTTTAGTCAATTTGAGTAAACAAGGAATCTTGACAGGGTATAGAGTTTTAAAAGTTTTGACAAAAAAATCGTCAAAAATTGATTTCTGTCCGCGGTACCTTAAAGGGACCGGCGGTTCCTTATCACATAAGGAAACGCGCGACTTTTAGTCAGCCGCATCCAGTGGACATGAAACCATGTTTTTCCAGGGTTTTGGGAAAAACTAAGACTTTTTCAAAAAGTTGCAAATCTTGTAATTTACCTCTATTAGCACCAAATTATGCTAGGGTTGCATAAAGCAACACATTCACAAAGAATGTCTTGACAAAGGGTGACAAAATATTTGAATATCATTTTGAACCAATTTTAGTCAAGTTTTTAGATGTTGTGATAGATTTAGGTTCAATTTTAATTTCAAATTAAAGTTGATTAATGTGCACATAAGGATAGAAACACATAAAACTAAATCCATAGATCAACAACATGAAACGCACATGAAGGAAGCAACTACAATGACAAATGGGAAAGAAAGACAACTAACTATTATAAAGCTAGCTTAACATTAGATCTAGATTAGTAGTCTTCTTTGGCTTGGTTTTGTTGAAAACCATTTATTTAGAAAACTTCATCATTCATCTCCTAGGAGGAGGCATGGAGAACAAGGCAAGCAAGAACTCTTGCAACCTCCTATGTAGTCCAAACATTTCCATCCTAAGGTTATGGATGATGTAGTGGTTGTAAAGACAACATGGACAACTAGGATCATGTGTTTCTTGAAACCCATAGTATGGATCACCCAAAAGGAGGGAAAGTGGGACACACAAAATTAGAATGTTTGAGTTGGGTGGAGGTGGAGGAGGCATGTTCTCCAAGGGTGATGTGGGTGAGAGTGGAGGCATGTTCCCTAAAGGGGAAATGGGTGAGTGTGGAGGTATGTTCTCCAAGGTTGGTGAAATGGGTGAGTTAGGAGGGGTAAATGGTGAAGTCACCAAGGTGTCATCAAAGTCAATCACAAAAGGAATGCTTTGGATTGGTTGGGGTTGTGTGGTCACATCCAAGGGTGCACTTGGAGTGAAGGGTGAAGAGAGATCATTCATTCTTGAGTTGAATGAAGAGGAGGTAGAACCAATGGAGTGGTTAGTACCATGGGTGGACGTTGTCTTGCATGGTGCAAGGGGTGGTGAAGGTGATGAGGAAATGAGGATTAGAACCATCTCATTTTTGGGTGTGTGAAAGGGTGACGAGTTAGGTTTGGGTACCTTAATCCTAATCTTAAGTGTTTTCCTTGGGGTGTTTGAGGTTTTTGTAGAAACCATGGTTGACAAGGATGGTTTAAGGGTTAGGGAAGGATGTTTTGATGTGTGAAGAACATGACTAACAAGGTGGGTTTAAATGGGTGAGGGGATGATCCAAACTAGTAATGGGTTAAAATCATTTTAGGTGAATAATGAATTTAGGTAACCTAGTTTAGGAAATATGCAGGTTTTTGTAAAGAATCATGCAAAGTTTACACAGATTAAAGAAAATAGTGTAAAGCAAAAGATTCTGTCGGACACAGTAGCGGCGGTTCCTTATTAGGACCGGCGGTTCCTTATCGATAAGGATCCGCGGGTCGATATGGAACCGCGACCAGAGGTCTTTCAAAAATTTCACATCCCAATGGTTAACCCAGATTTTTACCAAAGGATTCACAAGCCAAAGTTAACTACTGATCAAAATCTAAGAAGCTAACTATCATAAGGCATGCATAAAGTTATGTAAATCACAAACATAATGGCATAAACAATATTTAGGATCAAAATAAATAACAATCCAAACATGTAGCATAAGTTAATACACATCCAAGATAAAAAAAATAGTTCAACATTACATGTTTACCAACATGTATTCTTTGAAATACTTCAAAGCTTTCACCTTCTCTTTTTGCCCAATCCCTTGATCATATTCCCCAAATACTTGAATCCCTTCCTTGATTCAACCCGGTGTTTGTGCAATTCACCTCGAGTTCTAAGATTCTCACGGTAAAGATGCTCCATATTGAGATCTTCCGGTATATCACTAGAATGATGAGGAGGAGGAGCTAAGTCTTCAAAATCATCCTCGAATTGATTTGAGGATGGATGGGAATTACTCGAAGAGTTGAAATGAGAACTAGTACCGATGCCATCACCATCACTTGTTGGCATATCGGTGTCCTCATAGTCCGGCTCTTGATGATCGGATTTTCGTGAACTTCGGTCACTTCTAGGCTTTCGTTCATATACCTCTTGAATAGGTATGATAACCCGTTGAACCGGGTGAAAGCGAGAAAGATCGAGATGAGGAAAATCTTCACCAACCCTTCTAAAAAGGCGAGTAAGAAGCATAGCATAGGGAAGGTTTGTTTTGGGTTTGGAAAGAGCATAGTTTATACGTCGAGCGATGTAGAATGCTAAATTGTACTCGGTTGATGTAAAGATGCAAAACATCATATGCACCATACAAGCCGGGATATGATCTCGGTTTCCACCAAGACAAAACACATTCTCCCTAAGGATGTTAGCCCATTGGACCATGAAATCCTTAAGGTCGCTTGAGAGCACTTCATAGCGATTCACATTTCGCACATTAGTATGAAGGCTTCTCACAACGTTTCCATCACGCTCTTTCGAGATGATATCAAAGATGTAATTTAGATTAACTTCGGTGATGTCATTTGAAGGTTTATCGTTGGACTCCACGAGAGCATCAAGTCTCCATTTGTCCGTAAAACGACAAGTGCCTCTATATGGCAAACCAAGAATATCACCAAAATCATCAAGGGAATATTGAATGATTTGATCATTCAACATGAAATGAATAAAGATTTGGCCATTGATTTCAAGCATGGAGTAAGTGATAAAGAATTCAAGAAGAAACAAGGGATAAATTTCTTCGTCTATGAAGAGCAAGCAATCAAATCCAATATGCTCAAACATAGAGTTGATATATCTATACCCCGTTATTCTTGTATCTACAACCCTACCCTCATGGAAATTTCGAGTGGAAAGGGATGGGAAAGAATTTTGAAGTTGAGTGGAAGTATAGGTTTGAGAAATATCCGGCATATAGTTTCTAGTGAGTTGATGATCTTTTTGATATTGTGAAGGCATGATTAGTACCTAAATACAAACAAGAAAACATATTTCCAATCACTCATATGAAAAAATAAAATCAAAAATTGAAAATATGAGAATGTGTTATATCAATTTCTTGACAAACAAAGGATTGAATCCATATCATTCTCATGTTCACAATGCATCTATTCCATCATTAACCAAGAACACATGATCTATGTTAGATCAACAATGGATTAGAACATTGGTTTTTCAAAACAAGGTTTTTAGGTAAGCATTAACAATGTCATTACCTACTTGTTCATGGGTTCATCTCAAATCCATCTTTTAATCAAAATGATTAATTAAAATTCGGATTTGTTCTATAAGTGGGTTTTAGTGAAATCTTAATGACTATGAACCTAAGGAATCATAGTGAAATAACTATGTCAACTCACATTCCTATTAAGGTTTTAATTCAATTTCAATTTTAAAAATCCCCAATTATGAAAGGATGAACCCTAGAACAAAATAGATGAAATTGAAAGAAAATACTTACAATTAATTGATGTTAGATAAAGGATGAGTGAAACCCACAACTTGGATTCAATTAATTTGAGTGATTGAAGGTTTTGGAAGCTTCAACAATGGTGAAAAAAAGGGTAAACCGTCGGCTGTGCGTTTTTGGGAGAGAGAGAGATAGTGGTTTGAAAAAGAATAAAATAATCAAACTGGCGCTCTGACAAACGTTGCTGCCCGCGGTTCCTTATCGATAAGGTACCGCGGTTTGAACCGCTAGAGATAAAGAACCGCCTACAGAGGCTGGTTTTTATCAATGAAAAACGCCAAAATTTAAAAACCAAGTTTTTCTAAAACACTTAAAATTATATCATGAGCCTTTTAGAATATCATTGGATCATCATAACACTAAGCAATATGCCTTAACGAAGGATTACGAGTTAAATCGAGATCGAAAAGAACTGAAACGGACAAACGACTACTCGTAGCAAAACGGTAAAGTGGAGAGAAGTCAAGGGAAGTGAATCAAGACTAAGATTAATGCTCAAGGGGATAACGACAATCTTCAAATAATGGAAACGAAGAGCTTGTGTCATATATAGTGGTTTAAGACGTGCCTTTTCGGCGAAGTATTAAACGGCTTTGGTAATGAACAAACACAAAGCAAATATTGAAGCATAGACAAGATCACTTTCAATAATAGTCTTAGTCTAAACCAAGATATGAGCAAGGCATTGATTCAATTTCTCTCCCACGAAGGGCCTACTAACCGTATGGGTGCAAACCATGATATCATGCTTGATACTTTAAGCTACTACTAACTCACTCTACATCACCATAGTGAGTCAAGTATCCAAGCAATGAAGGTTTGAGAGGATAAAAGGAAAGAATCACAAACCACAAACAAATGTCAAGTCAAGGATGCCAAGAGCAAGCACATAGTCATGTAATGATCAAAAGAATGATCAAAGGGCGTGTGGAAGAACGAAAACGTACCTTGGCCACAAGAGCATTCCAATCCATCACTGCAAGCCTCAAGAGTGACTAAGATGAGTACTAAGTCTTCAATGACTAGTTTTATTCCCAATCATCATTCAAAGATATTGAAGATCAATGAAGATGAGTCTTCTACAAGTGCAAGTAGCTTAATCCGCAATCAATTCAATGATTGATCTTCATGAGTACCTACACAAGACAAGATGAAATCTAGTAGATACATTTCAAGAGTAGATCTAAAATGTATAAATTCTACTAATCTAAGTGGGATGTAATATTACCAATTAAAAAGACCTATTTTCAAAGAAAACATAGTTTTGACCAAAGAGAAACTTTAGTACAACTAGACCTTCTAATTTGAGGAGACAATGGATCAATCCAAGTTTCAAAGTACAATATACTTCAAAGATCTTGAGTGACCATCGCTCTGATACAAATTGTGGAAACTAGAAGGGGGGGTTGAATAGTTTCTCTTCGATTGGCAACCAATTTAAAGTTACTTTCAATTTGGTTTGTATCAAAACTATTTTTTGCTTGAAGCTAAGTTGCATAATGAATAGGTTCAATTCAAATGCACTAGTAAAGATAATAGGTAAGTGTAATGATAATGAAATAAGTAAAGAGTAAGGAAGGAGACAACCTAGTGGGAAGACACCAATATTTATAGTGGTTCAACAACGAGGCTCTATCCTCGTTTCTACTCCACTCCTCGAGTACACCTACTCGAGATTTCCACTATATCCACAAGCTCCCTTCTTGGCGGAGAAAACCTTACATCGTCGCTTACATTATTTTCCGACACTAAGCTAAATGTCGAGACCTAATCTTTAGCTAGGACCAATCTACACAACGTTGCCTACTTCACAATTTAACGACACAAGGCTAGATGTCGAGTTCTAATCTTAAGGTAGAACCAATCTTCACGACGTTGCCTACTTCACCATTTTACGACACAAGGCTAGATGTCGAGTTCTAATCCAAAGCTAGAACCAATCTTCACGACTCTTCACTTTGAAGCTAAGTGAGAACTTCACACAACACAACTACTAATCACTTTCAAGTTTAGTGAGAACTCACAAGACACAACCACATCACTTTATAGTTTAGTGAGAACTACTAATCAAATCTATTACAACTCAACTAGACTTATCCAAGTACACACATGTAGCTTGGATTTACACAGCACAAATCCAAGCAAACACATATGCAATGGATGTACACAACAAATCCAAGTATTCATAAATAACTTGGATGAACACAACTAGTCCAAGTATTCATAAATACAATGGATTGACATAAAACAAAAAGGGTATCATGATGAATATGACTAGCTCATAGATTCATCTTTATCACAACACTAGTGAGTGAGTGATCTTCTCATTGGACAAGGTAAAGGAGGGGATCAAGAGGATAATCATGTGTAAACATCCTTAACACTTTAAGTGATCATTTACTAATGATTATGCTATAGAAAAGAGAATGGGGCTGAGAAAATCGTCCAAGAGGCGTATTGGAAAATGAGATTTGACCCACTATTTAAAGGAGACAAAGTATAACGGATATATAACGGCTATCTGGGCGCGGTACCTTATCTAGCCCGGCGGTTCCATATCGCTAAGGAACCGTCTAGCTACTTAAGGTTCCGCCGCTAGAGTACGCTCTGTTTTTTGTCTTTTAGTGGGGTAGAAATATCTGAGGTATTTGAAGCCTTCAAAGGATATTCTAAGCATATGGAATATGTTATTTTCAAATTTTCATTTTCCATTTTAATAAAACATTTTCTAGAATAGAAAGTTTATTAAGAAGTCTTTTGTCATATTAACAAAAGTGAGTTTTAAGGATAATCATTTTGATGATCACTAAGTATGATTCAGAAAGGTTAGTGATATGATTATTACCTTGATGATAGTGTTAGTTAAATAATTCGTTTTGTGTTTTATACTAAATGTGTTGTATAGTTTGTTGTGATCAAAACTAAGAAAGATTAGTTAACACTAATAATGTTTTAGGCATTACTTGCATTAACAAACACTTTGATAGATTTCAGACATTAATGCTTAGAACTTGAAGAGCCAAACAGCTGTGACTGTGTTCTTAAGTTAGGGTTTTAGTTGTTCAAAGTGTGCACAACATATTGTCATCAAACGGTGTTACCCATAACACTTGTAATTATTTATTATACATTAATAAGTATTACGTTTGAAAAGTAATTTCGTGTGTTGATTAGTTAAGTTTAGTGTTTCTATCATAGTTTAGGGACTTTCAATTTGTATCAGAGCGGTGTTTGATATTAAAACCTTCAGAAACATCGTTCTAAGTTTTATAATCAAGATCCACCATGCCGGAAAAAACCAATGCACCACCATCGTCTTCTGGGAACACCAACACCAATGCACCACCAACTTCACCAAGACTCACTCCACCACCTCCAAATGAAGATGATCTACCTCAACTTCTTGACTCAAGAGGCGGATCTCATGTCACCAGTGTACCAGTCTTTGATGAAGAAGATTTTGCTAGCTGGGAGAGTCAATTCCTCGTATATCTCGACGGATTTAAACCATTTCTTCTAGAAATTCTAGACAATGGTCCTTATGTTCCCATGGTGCTTACCTCTACTGATGAGAACCCTCTTCCCAAACCTCTCAAACAATGGACTCCAGCTGATAAGAAATTAGCAAACCAAGACAAACGTCTCAAAAGCATCATCATATCCGGTCTTCCCAAACACATCATGAAGTCTGTCATTCAGTGTCCCACAGCCAAACAAATGTGGAAAGACCTTATCCTTGGTCATGAAGGACCCTCTGAAACCAGAGAAACCAAGATTCAGGCACTCAGACTTCAGTTCAATGCTTTCAAGGCACTTGAAGGTGAAAAGGTTCAACAAACATATACAAGGCTGAAGATTCTTCTCAATGACCTTGCTATGAATGACGTCACCATTGGTCAAGCTGAAATTAATGCCACATTTGTCAACAGCCTTCCAAGAAAATGGCTGAGTATGAATCAGACTCAGAGAGCCAATAACTCAATCAAGAATGACACCTTAGCTCAGCTTTATGGAAAGTGCAATTATGAAGAAGGGCTGATTGATACTATATACAAATCAGAGACTGAAAGATTTGTAGTTCAAGGAGCAACTTCCAAAGCTTTGATTTCTACCCCACACCCTCATGACAGCGACTCTGATGTTGAAGAAGACACACGCAGCAGCCAAGAGTTCTTGACAGACCTTAATGTTGAATTTCACGAAAGAGCCTTGCTAGCCAATCAAAGAAGATTCTACAAAAGATCAGGGAGAATAGGATCAGCTAGCAAACAAACCGACAAATCAAAAGAAACTTGTTTTGCCTGTGGAAAACTTGGACACTTCCAAAAAGACTGTCCTTCCACAAAGACATCCTCACCTTCTTATCCATCATCTTCCAACAAACCTTACAAGTTCAAATCATAACACAACAACTCATCTCACCAATTAAACTCCTCAGACAATGAGAAGAAGGATTACAAGAACAAGTATAAGGCACTTAAAGCTGAGTTAGAACAAATGAATTTGAAGCTTGAAGCTCTGTCTAAGAAGAAAGGGGGTGATAAAAAGACAGAGAAAGGGTTGGTAGCTGAAGCGTATGATTGGAATGATGAGCCGCTGACTTCAGATGAGGAAGATACTACTAGAGTCAGGGCTTTCATGGCAATAGCTGAGGATGAACCAGCTGTTGGGAAAGGAGATGCAAGATCAGGACAATGGGTTGACATCACAATGAAAAAGGTACACAGGCTTTTATCTATGTCTGATAGTGATGAACGCAAACATGTCCTTGATTACACTATTGTTGATTTGCACTTTGTTGAGGAACAAAGAAAGAACTTGCTTGATAAGTTTCACTCTGTTAAACATGAACTGTTAACTGCTAAGGCTGAATGTGAAACTCTCAAACGGGTTAATTTAGAAAAGATATCTCTTCAAAACGAAGTCAATAGGTTAACCTTGAAGAATAGTGCCTTAGATGATCAAGTATCTGAATTAAACAAGGTTATTGAAAAATGGTTGTGCAGTAGGTTCACTATAGATCAATTGCTTAATGATGAACTACCTGCTGATATTAAAAGGGATATCTCTGCTAAGAAAAATAAGTTGAAAATTCTCACCAAACCTAAAGAGATTGTTTTCAAATCTACAGAGACAATTCATATGTCAGATCCCCTCTTGACTGATGACCCTGTCTCTGAAGATATGGTTGAATTACCACCCTTACCTAAACTCTCAGGAGTTGAACCCAGCAGTTCCTCTAGAGGAGCTAAGGGTGAACCTAAAACAGATGTTGAGAAACCACCAGCTAAATTATTTTTTGTACCTGCTAAACAATCTGTTAAGCAAGTTGCCTTTAAGCCTGTCTCAACAAAATCTGTGAACAAAGTTGATTCCTCAACCGAAGAACGCCTGTTGTCATTCATGAAAGAAGTAGAACTCTTAAAACAACACATTAAGCCTTCCGCTGAATGCTCTACTTCCCATGAACCTAAATCTATTCTAGGTGAACCCAAAGGTGAAAGGATAGTCAAACCTTATTACAATATCTGTAAAAACTCTCATCACATGACCATAGATCATGATAGACAAATGGCTGTTAAGAGAGCTCAGACACCTTCTAGGGAGAGAGAACAGGCTTCTAAGATACAAATAGGTAACTATAGACCTTATCCTCCCTGTAAATTTTATGGATTCACAGACCATCACTCAGATGAGTGTGGTGACTTCCCAGGATGTGATATCTGTGGAAGTTTCACCCATGAGACAGCTAACTGTCCTTCCCATCGTCAAAAGTTCTACAGGAACTCAAGAGTTGCTAATTAGCAATTCAGGTAACCCACTGGAAAGTAGGTTCACCATAGGAACTAACTTGTTTCTATGTATCTATGCAGAAACATCTTAAGGAATTGGTATGGTATCTAGACAGTGGCTGTTCTAGACACATGACAGGGATTCAACAATACCTGCACAGATACTCAAAGGAACCAGGTCCTAAGTGGTGTTTGGGGATAATTCTTCAGGCGACACAGAGGGATGGGCTCAGTGAACTGCAATGGGATAACTTTTACAAGGGTTGCATATGTGAATGGTCTTAAACACAATCTTATTAGCATCAGCCAATTGTGTGATGCTGACTACAAGGTTTTGTTTACTAAGACTCAGGGAACCATATTCAACAAGAGCAATGATGTGGTGCTTATTGCACCAAGAAGGAGAGATGTGTATGTCATCAACATGGTTGCTTGCTCTGAAGACAGCTCCAATTGTTTTCTAGCTAAAGCCTCTGAAAGTGTCAATTGGCTGTGGCACAAAAGACTTTCTCATCTCAACTTTAAGAACATCAACAAGATAGCCACACAAAACCTGGTTGCTAGTCTACCTTCAGTAATGTTTTATAAAGACAAGACTTGTTCAGCCTGTGTCAAGGGAAAGCATCACAGGTCTTCTTTTAAGACCAGGCAATCATTTTCTATTGACAAGTGCTTACATCTCCTTCACATGGATTTGTTTGGGCCTGTCAAACCTCAGACCATTAATCACAACAAATACACCTTGGTCATAGTTGATGAGTTTTCAAGGTATACATGGGTTTTCTTCCTCAAAAGGAAAAGTGATGCTGCTGATACCATCATGTCCTTCATCAAACAGGTTGAAAATATGAATGATGTTAGAGTCAAATCTCTAAGAAGTGATAATGGTACTGAATTCAAGAATCAACAACTTGAATCCTTTTGTGATGAAAAATGAATATCACAAAACTTCTCTTCATCTGGCACCCCTGAACAAAATGGTGTGGCTGAAAGAAGAAACAGGACTTTGATTGAAGTAGCCAGAACTATGTTAAATGGTGCAGCTTTACCAAAGCAATTTTGGGGAGAAGCTGTTCACACTGCTTACTATACCCAAAATAGATCAATCATTGTCAAAAGACATGGGAAAACTTCCTATGAAGTTTTCAGAAATAGAGCTCCAGATGTCAGCTATTTCCATGTTTTTGGATGTCTTGTGTTCATTTATAACTACAGGGATAAACTTGGAAAATTTGATGAAAAAGCTAATGATGTTTCTTCTTAGGATACTCTCCCACGGCCAAAGCCTTTAGAGTATTCAATACTAGAAGACGAGAAGTAGAAGAAACCTTTCATGTCAGATTCAATGAAGATGATGATGTCATACAGAGAACAAGAACAGAGGGTGATGAAATTGATTTTAATGAAAACGTGTCCTTTCCAAGTGATGAATTCTCAGAACCAAGACCTTCCTGACATCACCATCATCACTCCAACACTCTCACTTCTTATGTTCCTGCTTTTGATCCTTTGTCTACACACAACATTGAAGTTCCTACCTCTCAGGAACTTGATGAAGAAGAACCACAGCCTTCTTGTAGTCCTTCATCCTCAACTGCTGTAAATGACTCACCAATTCTTCAAACCCTTAAAGACTCTCCTGTTGATAATGAATCTGTACCCCTTGAATTGGCTGAAGTTGACACAGACACTGAAGTCATCTTTGAAGAAAGCCCTCCTATTCAGCAGGATAAAACTCAAATAGTGCCAGCTACCCCCACAATTGTCCCTGTCCATGATTCCCCAGCTCCTCAAACTAAGTGGTCAAGAGATCAACACATTCTTCTTGTCAACATTATTGGGGAACCTAATGCAGGGGTTACTACTAGACAGCAAATTCATGACTCAGAGTCAGCCTCAGCCAACGAATGTCTCTTTGCTGAATTTCTCTCTCAAATTGAACCTAAGAGAGTAGATGAGGCTCTTGTGGAAGATGGGTAGGTAGCTGCTATGTAGGAAGAAATTAATCAGTTTAAAAGGAACAAGGTACGGACACTAGTGCCAGCTCCACCTGGTAAGAACATCACAGGCACTAGATGGATTTATAGAAATAAGATGGATGAAATTGGAAACATCATCATGAACAAGGCCAGGCTGGTAGCTCAGGGGTATACACAGACTGAAGGGATTGATTATGATGAAACGTTTGCTCCTGTGGCAAGACTTGAAGCCATCAGAATCTTCCTTGCTTATGTTGCATATATGAACTTCACTGTGTATCAGATGGATGTTAAGATTTCCTTCCTCAATGGACATTTGGCTGAGGAAGTATATGTTGAACAGCCTGAAGGATTCGAGAACAACGAGTTTCCCAATCATGTGTACAGACTACACAAAGCCATGTATGGGATGAAACAAGCTCCAAGAGAATGATATGAAACTCTTTCTAATTTCTTAACTTAACATAAATTTGTCAGGGGTTCTATTGATAAAACACTCTTTACCTTCAAGGATAAGAGTGATTTCATCATTGTATAGATTTATGTGGATGATATCATCTTTGGGTCAACTAATGTTAATCTTAGTAAACACTTTGCTAAATTAATGACTAAGAAATATGAGATGAGTATGATGGGTGAATTAACATACTTTTTGGGTTTTTAAATTAAACAATTTCCTAAGGGAATTTCAATTTGTCAAGAAAAGTATGTTAAAGATTTACTTAAAAAATATGACTTAGCTGACTGTGCATCAGTGAAATGCCCCATGCTTCCTCCCAACAACTTGGGTCCTGATGAGTCAGGCGTCTCTGTTAATGAGACTTTATACAGAGGCATGATTGGGTCACTCATGTATTTAACAGTTAGTCGTCCTGATATCCAATTCTCTACATGTCTATGTGCAAGGTACCAAGCTAACCCAAAAGAATCCCATCTAGTGGCTGTTAAGAAAATTTTCAGGTATCTCAAACGAACAACCTCCCTAGGTCTATGGTATCCCAAGGAATCAGGCTTTGATCTCAAGGCCTATTCAGATTCAGACTATGCTGGATGCTGTATTGACAGGAAAAGCACCTCAGGTAGCTGTCAAATCCTAGGAGGAAAATTGGTTGGATGGAGTGCTAAGAAGCAAAACTCTGTGGCCATGTCATCAGCTAAAGCAGAATATGTTGCTGCTGCCAGCTGTTGTGCTCAGGTGCTCTGGATGAAGAGTCAATTGGCTGACTATGAGATCTTATATGACAAAGTGCCAATCTTCTGTGACAACACCAGCGCCATTGCCATCTCTAACAACCCTGTTCTTCACTCTCGTACTAAACACATTGATATCAGGTATCATTTTATCAGGGATCACATAATGAAGAGAAATATTGAGCTGCACTTTGTTCCCATAGAGCTGCAACTAGCTGACATTTTCACAAAGCCTTTGGTTGAACCTTCGTTCAACAGGCTAGTTGTTGAGCTAGGGATGCTTAATATCTCAAAGCCTGTGGCTTGATAATAAATGTGTTCATTAAATATCTGATTAAATATTAAATGTTTTTCACATGAAACTAGGTAGTTACTTTCCAAGTAAATGCAAAAAAACATTCTTAATATTTAATTATTTCTTTTCCGAATAACGAGGAGACAAATAGCTTTTGAAAGGTCAAGGGACCCACATGTGCAATCTTTTTCCCACTACGCATTAAATGCGTTTGAATAACTGTTTCAATTTTGAATATAAATATTGTCTCACGTCTCTCCTCACCTACCACTATTCTCATTTCACACAATCTCATCTCTCTCTAAGCTTTCTCTCTCTAAACCCTTCCACCATTTTCGTCTTCTCCAATCTTGAATCCACGGCGTTCCCAGTTCCTAAGGCATCAAACGTCTTCGAACTCAATGAAAGCATCCTTGCTTCGAACAACTCGATTGGATGGCTCAAGGCTCCAAACGAATCCTACACAGATCTGGTGAACTTCAAGAAGAATTGTGATGCAAGTGAAGCACTCACAAAGACCCCAACCATTTTCTAACAAGAATACCTTAGGGAATTCTGGTACTCTGCTGAAGTTGTTGACGATACCATCACTTTTAGCCTCTCATGCAACGAACACCCTTTTGCCTTCTCTCTCAAAGACTTTGCAAGTGTGGCTGGGTTAAGACATGGCGATGAATGCCTGAAGGTGGTCGACAAAAAGGCTGTAAAGGACGCCCTTGCCACACTTAAACCTACTCATGATGTAAACCCTGCTCCTACACCTGCTGAAGTTCTTTCCAAGTCCCTTCTAAAGATCAAGTACTTTTCCCCTATGTGGCGTATCCTCTCCACTCACATAGTCAAATCCCTAGGAGGTATGCAGAGATCCCAAGATCAAATGTCGTTTAATCACCAATCTATTGCTTATGGGCTGATCTGGGGCACAGACGTTGATGTGGGAAGCCTACTTTTCTCCAACCTAGTGGAAAAGCTTAAGGGACCAAACCAGGTCAGGGAGAAAAATATATGCTACGTTCGCTTTCTTTCTCTTATCTTCGAAAGCCTGTTGGGTGACAGCTACCACAACTCAGCACTCACATCCCTGAAACCCTATCGCATTACTGGAGCTATATACAAGGAGATTGGACCTGAAGATGTCCCTGTCACTTCTCACATGATGAACATCGAAAATAAACAACCTTCTGTTGTGAAGTCCTTGCTCCCTTCCTCTGAGAAGGTGAATACCTCTGATGTGTCTGGAAAGTCTACGTCTTTGACCTCTGGGCAGCACACCACGACGTCCAAGGCAACAACTGGCCAACAGCCAAAGAAGAAGAAAAACCCATCTTCTTCCCACACCAAAACTATTGCAAAGGCCAGTGCAAAGAAGAACGTGAACCTCACAACCTCCTCTGTTCCAGAGACTCCTGTGGATTCAAAGACTTCAGCTGACCAACAACAAGGGTCTAGTGTCTCGATGTCAACCGAGACAACAGGGAACCCGCCAAATACAGTTGATATCGCACAGGTAATCAGTCTTATAATTTTTAGAGGTACACAAGCAGCCACTCTCAAATGTCTGTAGGTGAGAGTGGTGAAGTTAGGGTTGTCCTCGACCCATAGAAGTCATTGTATGCACTTAGAAATCCTTAAGACTTTTATACACCCTGTCTATGCACCAGGGAGTGATCCATTTGTGTTTCTAAAGCACCCCGATGACCCTGCACCCTCTAGACAGTATTCAGGCAAACAACAACCTGAATACATATATGTCTCGACCTAGAGTAGTTGTACCTCACACAGCCTCTTGGTCCCCTCAGAAAAAGAATCCCAAAAGTTTTACTTTTAGGGGAGCTGATTAATCATCCTCAGCTCTTCTAGGGACAGCGTTACAAGACGACCTAAACCTACATCTTTTTCACACTTAAAAGAATCCCAAAGGATTTATCCTTTCAGGGGGAGCTGAATCATCACATCAGCTTTCTTAGGGACAGCGTAACAGGCGATCTTTACCAACATATGTTTCACACTTAAAAGAGTCCCAAAGGTTTCTTAACCTTTTGGGGGGGCTGAATAATCACCCTCAGCCTTCCTAAGGGCAGCGAATGGCGATCCTTAACAACATATGTTTCACAATCAAAAGAGTCCCAAAGGTTTTAACCTTTTGGGGGGGGGGCTGAATAATCACACTCAGCTTTCCTAGGGGCAGCGAATGGCGACCATTAACCTCATACTTTTCACTCTTAAAAGAATCCCAAGGATTTATCCTTTGGAGTGGCTGAATAATCACCCTCAGCCTCTCTGGGACAGCGAACTGGCGACCATTCCCCTTATTTATTTCCCTGTTACTAATATAAAACAACTTGCAGGCTGATGTTGTACAGCCAAACATTGAATCCCTGGAGCAGCCAGAAAAAGAAGCTGACACAATGATTCATGATCAACAAAACGAGGACGAGCCCATACATGATGTTGAAACAGATGTGCTCTCCTTAGTAGATGATTTCTCTGAACCTGAATCAATGCCTGATGATGAGATTCTCCCTGAGGGGATGATTGAAGAGGAGGAGGATGAGGAAGATGTCGACCAGCAGTCTCAGTCTCCTCTGAAAGAAATAGCTGTGTCTACACCAGCTATTTATACCACTCCTCCTTCCAAGGAAGCTGTAACAAATCCCACCTCTGCTACCTCAGCCACTACAGTCTTCCAAAGACCTGTTTATGATCCGACAGCTGAATTCTTATTGTTTGATCATCCTGCCAAAACCAACTTTGATATATTGCAAAGGGAGGATGATTATGCACAACAAAGCCTGAACATCCATAATCTTAAACCTCAACATCATCAATCAGATATGGAACGCCTGTCAAGAAAGCTAGATGTTATAAAATCTGAGATGCATTCTTTCACTATCAATTTTCCAAGGATCATAAATCAGGCGGTTAAGGATGCAGTCATCGAACCTATCAAAGATGGTACAAGAAAAGGAGTGTCCCAAGGGCTTAGTCATTTGTCCACACGAATCAAAGATGCCATCGTCACAGAGGTCCCTGCACTTTTCAATGCTCATGAGTCAACAATGCATAGAGAGTTTCAAGCTGTTCGTAACAGGCAACTTCGGCACACCAACTTTATCATTGATCGTGTTTATCACAACACAAATTGAAATTACAACCTACTGCTGAAGATTGCCAGAGCTTCAAGGACTAGGCAACGCGATATGGCTGCCTCTGTTGAACAGATTGCAAGGCACTTTCAGGCATGTTCATCCAAACATCTGAAACGATAGGCTGATCGTGAGGGGGAGAAGGAAAAGGTACTAAACCTTGAATCTGCCAAACAAGGCTCAAAATCTGCTGATAACACTATTCCTTCACTTGTCCCTCTCCAAGTCATCACACCAGTGATCATACCCGATGATGAGGATGAAAGTAAGGGGGAGCAACAGACAAAGGATGGAGTTGATTCATTAAAATCCCTGACTCTGTTTAACACCAGCGAGGCTATGGATGATGGTGAACCAGCTGCCAAGAAACTCAAGTTCACTGTTAGCTCCCTACCCAAGGCAATACAAACCCAAGCTCAGTCGGCGTTTATCAAAAGAGCTGAAGAGCTGAAAAACATAAGCGTGGCATCCTCTGTCTCAAAGAAAGGAAAGGAAATAGTTATGGTAGACTCAGACGCCAAACTAAAGAAAATAGTTGCGATGCTAGAGACAGGAGGATCAACCACAGACCCATCCCAATTTACAACCTTCACACCTTCAAATGAGAATCCTCTAACACCTGAAGAAATTGAGAAACAGACTGTTGAATTCAAAAGGCTGAATGAAATCAAGAAATCCAAGAACTTAATGAGGAAACTCTGAGAAAAATGACTCCACTTCAAAGGGAGAAGCTATTACTTGAGCTTTTGACACCCCGTATAAAAATTAATTCATTGAAGTATGTCTAATCGAATTGATCTAGGTTCTATGTGCGACTCAATCGTTCTTTGGTGGAAAAAAGTGTGTCGTTGTAGTATATTAAAAAGTGCGAAGACGTAAATGTAAATGACGTTAAACGTAAATGGCGTTAAAGTAAAATGCGTTAAAATAAAACTAAGTCTAATTAAAAGTAAAGGGTGCAAATATTTAAAAACGTGACGGAAAGTAATTTGATTAAACGAGTAAAAATTAAAGCGTGACGAGAATTAAAATTAGACAAAGTATTAAAATTACAACTTAAAAATTAAAACAAGACAAAATAGAAAAGTAATACCCAATCGGAATGTATTCCGATCAGGCTTCAATCGGAATGTATACAAACCTCCCTATCGGAATGTTGATCGGAACCTTAGATCGGAATACCCTGTCACCTATTCAGATCGGAATATCCAAACAAACCCTTTGATCGGAATGAATACTACCTCTTGATCGGAATGTGAATAACCAAACACTGATCAGAATGTAGATTGGAATACCCAATCGGAAAGCTGTCACTTTTTCTGATCGGAATAACCAAAACTCACCTTGATCGGAATGATGCTTACTTACCCTGATCGGAATGCCAAAACCTCTTGATCGGAATACCACAAACCTCCCAATCGGAATGTAAAAGCCCTTTTCCGACCAAGCCAAGGAGCTATGGTCGGAATACAAAACCCCTTTCCGATTGTACAGATCGGAATACGGAGAAAGGGATGAAAAATAAGCTAAAGAAATAAGCTATAACTCAAATAAGCTCACACCTAAAATCCTAAGTAAACACGTATAAGAAAAAGCTAATAAGCTGAAATTTAAAGACTTTTAAAACACGAAAAGAAAAAGGTTTACGAAAAACAAACTTTTATATAAAAAATAACTTTTATAAAAACTTTATAAACTTAAAGATAAACACAATAAGCTATAAAAATCAATGATCTAAAACAATCAAAAGCACAAAAACATAACCTTTAATCAAATAAGCAAGACAATAAGCATGTAAACAAAGATTAAAGCATAGAAAGAAAGGTAGAATGAGAGATTAAAAACAAGAAAATTAAAGAACACTTACTTGGAATTAAAAGGTATTAAAAGTGCAAGACAAATATTTAAATTGACATGTATTTAAAGAGCAAGAAATTAAAAGGGTGGAAGACTAATTGTCACCTTAGTCAACAAAGAAAAATGATTAACTAGCCTAATCTATATATAGGGGAGGATTAGGAAGCTTCCTCCCCTCCTTCATTTTCTCTTAATTGCATCATTAGGTCCTTCCTTCTTAATCTCTTTGTTAATTGCACCATTAGTCCTTAAGCCTTTTAATCTTCTTTAATCTTGGACTTTAATGACTTTTGGCTCGGGATTTCTTTGAACTCGTCTTTTAATTCTTCAATAAATTATACTTGAGTTTTTCGGCTTTCGATAAACTTCCGTCTTTAGACTTTTTCTTCGATAAATCTTCAGAATTGGTCTTGGACTTCCGTTCTTTTTGCACTCTTGACTTCTCGACTTTATCTTTCATCTTTTTCTTCAATAAAAGCCCGTGAATGCCCGTGTTTTCTCCACTTTTCACCTTTTCTTCCTAAATCATAACAAAAATACAAACCACGCATAATTCCGACATAAAAGACATAAAATACACGTTTTGGCTCGGTTATTATTGTAATTAAGTGGTAAAGAGGATGGGTGTTTACACACCTATCAAATCCCCTACACTTGACCATTGCAATGTCCTCATGCAATGCATTAGTTACAAAGCAAGAATACATTTTTCATCATAATCAATCCACGTTGGCCTTTAGTAAAGAGATAGAAAACTATAAACATTCAAAGTAAAGAAATCAAAAAAGCATACCTTGGGTTTTGGAAATGTCATGAATAATCATCATCCTCAAGTTTTCACTTTCTCCAAACCAAGCTTAAAAACAAGATCATTGTTATTATAAGTTAGTAGACTAACACGAACTCATGTGGGCCAATTACTCACTTAGACTCCCTTATTCCTAGGGGTATCTCTTATATTTTATTTTTGTCTTTAATGATCACGAGGATGCATTGTTGACTTATTTCGATAGTTTATTAGGCCGAAAATAAAGTGAACGATTTAATCAATAGTTAGCTAAAGGACAAAATCTTTTAAAACTGCTTCTCGGGACCTTAAAAAGTTCATATCTTGGCATAACTCGCTTCGCGATTTGAGACCTTTCTCGGACCGATATTTGGCAGCGACTTCATACTTTAAACCTTGAGAGACGTTCATGAAATTATGGTCTTCTCTTCATATAGGAATTTCTTCACTTGAAGTTTTGAGAGATTCATACTTGGACCACGACTTCTTCATTTTTCTCCAATCTTTATTTTGGATTTTGATATACAACGATCCGCCTCCTTTATGACTTGGATCTATCCTCATACCTTGCTAGGGTCTTTTCGGATACACTTCTCCATGACTTTTGGGGAGTTTTTGCTTTTCGTCGTGTGTCTCGATCCTTCATATTGATTTTCGATAAATGATTCTTCACATCACTTTGGATCTTTAGCAACAAAATATAGCCCTCATGCCTTGTTAGGGCCTTTTCGGACTCGCCAATCTTCGCATCCCGCTTCAATAAGTTATGCCTTGGCTATGAACTCTAATCCATACCGAGCAACTTTTAAACGATCTTAGGCTAGAAGCTAAGTAACTTTTCAAATCGTACAACCTTATTTATTGCAGATAAATTTATTAGCAGGCGATGGGAGAATAGGCTTATAATTAACTCACATAAATTCACGAAAGAATACCGAACTTATAATTGGCTCTATCATCTCTCGTTCTCCACAGTTTAAAATCTCAAGTAATGAGACTCGTTGATGCTTAGCCTATTAAATCAAAGTTTTGGGTTTTCGAGTCGCCTATAGGATCTTGCAATCTCTTAGACTTTTTCAAGTTTAGAAATCGCATTTTAAAGTTCCCTTGATAAACGACTCTCTAGGATCAATTATAGGAACTTGCGAAAAGTTCTTGTTCTTAACCCGTGAGAGTTAAGACTTTCGCGTTTTATAGCTCCCTATATAAAAGCCTAACAAAACTTGACTTAAACACGTTAAGGATACTAGCTAGAGTAACTTAGATAAGTAAACTCGGGTTGAGTCAAAAGATTCACAACGTTTAAAAATTAAAACCACTTTATTAACATTTATTCTAGTAAAGAAAGAAAAATAACTATACAAAGGGCAAAACTAATAGGCCAAAATAGATCAAAAATTTTGAAAAATGTCGAAAAATTGATTTTCCGGTTAAAATGAGGACAAATACAAGGAAAAGGCCACTTAACTTCGATAGAAGTCCCCCCTAAACTTAAGATAAACATTGTCCTCAATGTTTAAGCATGTGGGAGTAAACTCCCCTACACTTAGGTTATTGTGCACGTTGTTTAAATCTCTCTAAGGAAGAGACAACTAAAGAGATTCCTATTTTAATATTGAGAAAATATAAAATAGTGAATCGAAAAGAGTTTAGGATAGAACCGGGAAGAAATGAACACAGAATCACGGGTCGTCAAGAATCATCAAGAGTGGATCATTGAAGCTCGAATCCCTGATTATAAGAGAGGAGAAGAGATGAAAGCAAACCAAAGGGTCTCCCCTACACTTAGGATAAAGAAAGCGAAAAGATAGATGCATGGGTTGCCTCCCAAGAAGCGCTTGGTTTTTTATTACCGAGTCGTTAGCCTGACTCGACCTTGATCATCATGGGAAGAAGCATGAAACATATCCACCAGGATCAAAGACATAGTTTTCGTCCATCAAATAGCACAAGCTTAAGGCGAACAAGGCAAGCCAAAGGAGGATAGTTAAGGTTCCCTTAAGAAAAGATGGAGCACGGTAGAAGCAAGGGTGAAGTGGTGCAAGCATGTCTTCAATAGTTCCAAAGATTTTTCCTTTTATTTCATCAGGTGGATACTGAGATGGCTGCAGAATATCGATACCGGGGTCGAACACCTTTTCTTTTAAGGGAAAATAGCACTCAGGCTCAGCAGAGTGTGAAGAAGATCCGCTAAGAAGCACAACCTCGTCCTCAGAAGGGGGACAAAGAGGTGTTAAATCATACGTGTTGCGAATATCGGTGTCGACCGGTTTCTTCTCCTTTGAAAGAATGTGCTTCAAATCCAAAGTAGGATCAAGACGATAATCTTCAAAATCTAAAGGAGGTGCATCACTCTCATGAGGGAAGTAAGTGTTAAGAAATGCAGAGAAGTCTTCCTCAAATGAGTAATCGTCCAAAGTAGGATCGAGTGATGTAGGTGGAGGATCTTCATCATGTGAAGAATCGCTCGAAAGAGTATCAGCCTCATCGAAATCATCATACGTGGGCAGATCGGGATACTCAGAAGTAAGGTCATCATAATCATCCGAATCTGAGCTAGAATCATCATCATAAGCATCAAAGACCGGTGGAGAATCATAAATGGGAGAAGCTTCCAAAGTAGGGAGAGAAACATCCACATCATCTTGAAACAGTGGATTATCATCGCAAGACTCGAATAGAGGATTGTTGTAAACGACAAAGTCATCGAGCACATTAATCATATTCACTGACGCTCTTCCATAGGATTTTCTTGTAAGCTTCCCCATTTTGAATACTTGTGCGTCATCCCCGATTCTTAAGATTAACTCACCTTCGGCCACATCCACTAAAGCTCGTCCGGTTCGCAAGAATGGCCGACCAAGTATTAAAGGAATACGAGGGTCCATTTCATAATCAACAACGACAAAATCAACCGGGAAAGTAAATGTGCCAACTTTGATGAACACGTCTTCGGCTATACCAACGGGGTAAGCGAGAGTGCGATTTGCAAGTTCAAGAGTCATCTTTGTTGGAGTAAGGTCGGGCAATGATAGTGTTTTCCAAACACTCAATGGCATCAAATTAATACTGGCCTCGAGATCAGCAAGGGCAGTAAACTCTTCAGTTTTGTTGAACACGCAAGGCAACACAAAACGACCGGGATCTCCAAGCTTTTCCGGAAGTTCTTTAAGAATAACTGCAGAGCAGTTTTCATTTAAGCGTGTGTTGGCGAGTTCAATCAGCTTCTCCTTCTTGTTAAGCAATTCCTTAAATGCTTTGACAAATTTGGGCATGTGGACAAGTGCTTCAAGAAAGCTAATGTTGAAGTTCATTTGAGAGATCATCTTCACATAGCGTGACACTTCGGAGTCATCCTTGGTTAGCAGTTTGGTCTTGCCTAAACGAGAAGGATAAGGGATATTGGGCTTGGGTGGGGAAGGTGAAGGTGTAGCAGGTAAAGGTTGAGATGTTGAAGGGTCCTTCCTAGATACATCATCATGACGAGGCAGAGACGGTAATAGTGCACTAATACTAGGCGTAGGAGGAGTAGGGATAAATGGTGGTGGAGGAAGTGTAGATGATGGTGGTGGGATAGGTGGATCGACAATGGTAATTCCACTACGAGTAGTAATAGCACTCACATTTGCTCGCGGATTGGTGACGGTGTTTGAAGGTAGAGAACTCGAAGAAGAAGGTTGAGCGGCGGGCAAGAAACTAGCAAGCATATTCTTCAAATCATTGGTTTGATTGCTGAAGGAGGATTGAATATTATCTCGAAGCTCGGATCTAATCTCATTTCCTTGCTTGGTAATATCTCCTTTAAGATTGATAATTTGGCTCTGCAGATTCTTGATTTGCTCACCTTGGGTTCTCATTATGGCTTCAACAGCGGGGTTAATGGGTGGGGTTTGTTGGGTGGGTGGGTGATAAGGATTAGAAGCTCTAGGTGGGATTTGGTTGCTTCTATTGTAGTTGTTGGCGGGGTTTTGGTTTTGAGTAGAAAAACCGGGTGAAGGTAGTTGTTGGACCGATAGCTCAGCAAATTTCTATCCCCTTGTTGTCGAGCTTGGTAATTTTTCGGTGAATAATTACCATAAGCTGCATACACGTTTTCTGGATTTCCTTGTGTAGAAGGACAATCGGTGTATGTGTGAGGACCGCCGCATGTTTCACAAGGATTAGCAACCGCTTTAACTTGTTGTTGTTGTTGGTTTGAAGCGAGAAGCGTGATACTTTTGCTCATTTCAGTCATCATGCGGGTGAGTTCGGTCATATCAGGGTTTGCTGAAGTGGAAGAGACATTGACTCTCGGATTGTTCCTTGAAGAAGCAGAGGAATCCCAGTTTTTGTGGTGAGTAGTCATGTTCTCAATTAGCTCTCTACACTCCTCGGGTCTTCTTTTCATAAATGTGCCACCGGCGGCTGCATTAATCGTATCACGATCTCGAAAAGTCAAACCATTATAGAAAGTATCAATCAATGTGACTGGAAGCATGTTGTGGTTTGGACAACGATCAATCAAGACATTATATCTTTCCCAAGCATCAAAAATAGATTCATCGGGTTCTTGCATGAAACCGCTGATTTGATTGCGAAGGCTTGTGACCATGGATGGTGGAAAGTAGCACGACAAAAAGCGTTGAGTCATGTCATCCCAAGTGTGAATAGAATTCTTCGAGAGACGATCAAACCATTTCTCGGCATGATGTGATAAAGTATGTGGGAAGAGTTGTAGGCGAAGAACATCCATTGTGGCACCAGGCAACTTCATGCTTTGGGTGATTGTAATGAACTTGTCGAGGTGTTTGTTGGCATCATCATCAGGCATTCCTCTAAAAGGATTTGTTTGCACTTGCTGAATCATGTGGTGCTTCAACGAAAACTTCGGAGCGTTGATTTGCATCGGCGCAATCGGTCCTCCTGGTCCAAACATGGTAGGTTGACAAAGCTCCTCCATCGTTCGAAGATCGGGCTGTGGAAGAACATTGTTGTTATTGTTGAGGTGCGGTGGATTATTGTTGTTGTTAACACCTGACATACTTAAATCTTCTTGAGTCTCGGGCTCTTGATAATTAGAAGGTCTAGTACGCATACACCTGAAAATGCAAAAGAAAAAGAAACCAAACACAAAGACAATATATATACACAATAAAGATAAAATCTTTTTGGATTTTTGAAATTTTTAATTTTTATAGGTTTTTAGAAATTTTTAATTTTTATGATTTTTTGAAAAAAAATTTATGCAAGAATGATACACAGATTTTGCTAGGTTCAATTTTGTTCTCTCGATATCCTCTCGAATTGATCTCGGTTCTAAGTGGAATGATTGTTCTTGGTTATAAAAAAAAGATTGGTTTGTTAATCTAATAAAGGTTTAAATGAACTAAAATAAAAACTTAAATTGAAAGCAATTAATTTAATAACAATTAATAAAACTAGAATTAAAATTGAAATAAATAAATACAAAATGAAGAAACAGTAAGTATAATTTAAAAATGCTCAAAAGAAAATTGATTCGGAAGTTAACCTTGATTCGGAACTATTGATCCGGAACTTTTCACCCGGAAGTTTATCCGGAACTTCACCCGGAACTTGGGTCGGAACTTGATTCGGAAGATTTGGTCCGGAAGTTTATCCGGAACTTTCACTCGGAACTTTTCACCCGGAAGATTGGTTCGGAAGTTTACCCGGAACTTCGTTCGGAAGTTGTTGATCCGGAAGTTCGTCCGGAACTTTTGGTCCGGAAGTTTATTCGGAAGTTCACTCGGAACTTTTGACTCGGAAGTTTATTCGGAAGATTTAAAAAGAGCATTCATTCGGAACTTTTAAAAATTGATTCGGAACTTTTTGAAAGGGAATTCATTCGGAACTTTTAACAATTGATTCGGAACTTTTTTGAAAGGAAATTAATTCGGAACTTTTGAAAACACATTCACCCGGAACTTTTAGTTCATCCGGAACTTGTTGTTCATCCGGAACCTGGGGACACTCAAGAACAGTAACTTACCGAAAAAACAGGGGAACTCAAATTCGATCCAAAAATCACCAAGTTTTTCACCAAAACTTAAACAAATCTAAACACAAATCATCTACTAACCATAAACTACAAATCCCATCAATAAAAACATAAAACCCAACAACTTTTGAAGATCAAATCAATCAAATAAGAACTTAAACTTTTAACCAAATAGATGAAGATGAACAAGATGAAATGGAAAGATTAAAGGAAGACTTGTATTAATGATTAATGTTGAACAAATAAAAGACAAGATTAAACTACAAGATTTGGAAGAACAATAATCAAAATCACCAAACACCCTAGTGGTGTTGGTGATGACTACGAACCGAAAGAGAGAAAAAGATGGAAAAATGAAAAACTAAAAAAAAACTCCATGAAAAGTGTGAGGGGAACCCTTTATATAGGTGTTCCCTTTGGTTGGTGAGTGGGCTTTCTCCTGTCCTTCTTGTCTTCTCGTCTTTTCAGAAAAGTTGACGTTTTCGATTCTGATTCGGGATTTGTCGTCGATTAAATTCAACTCGTCTTTTAATTTCTTCGTTTAATAGACTTGAGTTTCTTCGACTTATGTAAATCTTCCATCTTTGGTCCTTTTCTTCAATAAATCTTCGAATAGGCCCAGTGACTTCAAATGTTTTGCATCTCTTGGACAATAGACTTCATCTTGAGTCTTTTTCTTCGGTAAAACCCGTGCAATCCCATGTTTTCTTTAATATACATCCGGTTGGCTCTGAAAACACATTAAACACAAAAACCACGCATAATTCCAAACAAATGATATTAAATACGTGTTTTGGTCTCGTTTTAGCCAGAATTAAGTGAAAAAAGGATGGGTGCTTACACACCTATCAAATCCCCTACACTTAACCATTGCCATGCTCTCATGCAATGCTTAGCGATAAAGCAATTTTACACTCTTCTCATAATCAATAAACCTTGGCCTTATTAACATACTACTAAACAAAAATTAAAGTACTAAGAGAAATTAAAGTCTTTAAAGTAACCAAAAGGATAGAAAACCATTTTCACTTGAAAATAGCTACATGGAAATAACTTGCAGAGAGATCAAAGACTTACATTAGGGCTTTGATGCTGCGAAGATTTATCACCCTCAAGTTTCACGTTCCCCAAACTAAGCTTAAAAACGAGATCATTATTAATATAAGTTAGCAAATCAAACACTTACACACATGGCTTAATTATATGCTTAAACTCCCTTATTCCTAGGTGTATCTCTTATATTTTATTTTTGTCTTAGAATGATCATGAAGATGCATTTTTGGACTTATTTCGATAGTTTATTTAGGCTGAAAGCAAAGTAGGACGATTTGATCAATAGTTAGCTAAAGGACAAAATCTCTTAAAACTGCTTCTCGGGATATCAAAAAGTTCATATCTTGGCATAACTCGGTTCACGATTTGAGACCTTTCTCGGGCCGATATTTGGCATGTACTTCATACTTCATATCTTGAGAGACTGCTTGAGATAATGGTCTTCTCATCGTTCATAGAGTTTCTTCACTTGGAGACTTTTGAGAGGTACTCCAACTTTGTTGACCACGACTTCATGATTATTTCTTCAATCTCTATTTGGGATTTTGAGATACAATGATCCGCCTCCTTTTCGGACTTGGATCTATTTATCCTCATACCTTGTTCGGGTCTTTTCGGATAGACTTCTCCATCATCTTTATGGGAGTTGATTGCTTTTCGTCGTGAGTCTTGATCCTTCATATTGACTTTGGGAATAATGCTTTTCACATCACTTTGGATCTTTAGCAATAAAATGGAATCCTCATGCCTTGTTAGGGCCTTTTCGGACTCGCCAATCTTCGCGCCCCGCTTCATAAGTTATGCCTTGGCTATGAACTCTTATCATTACCGAGCAACTTTTAAACGATCTTGGGCTAGAAGCTAAGTAACTTTTCAAATCGTACGACCTTACTTATTGCAGATAAATTATTAGCAAGTGATGGGAGAATAGGCAAATAATCAAACCAAGTGAGCTTGTGCCAGAATACTGACTTATAATTGACTCTATCATTTCTCGTCCTCCACAATTTAAAATCTCAAGTAATGAGACTCGTGGATACTTAGCCTAATAAACCAATTAAGGTCTACATGGTTAAGGATACTAGCTAGAATAAACTTGGATAAGTCTATTCGGGTTGAGTCAAAATAAGCGCAACGGGCCTAATATGTCAAAGACTTCTAAACTAGCTACACCACTTTATTAATATTTTTGACTTTATTGCGGGATATATACATATGAAAGCAACGATAAAAATTTAAAAATTACGACTAAATGGCCAAAGTTAATTAAAAATTTGAAAAATGTTGAAAAAGATGATTTTCCGGTTAATTGAAGGCATTTTCGTGGAGAAGTCCACTTAAAACTTCGATAGAAGTCCCCCCTACACTTAAGATAAACATTGTCCTCAATGTTTAAGCATGTGGGAAAAGTCTCCCCTACACTTATGACATTGTGCACGTTGGTTAACTTAAGTTAAGGAAGAGACGACTAAAGTGATCAATTTCAAATGTGATTATGAAGAAAATTAAATCACGATAGTTGAGAGATAGAACCGGATTTCAGATAACACGGGAGCACGGTTCTTCAAAAATTCCAAGAGTACATTCATCCCTGTAATCACATCACCACACAAATACAAACACCTATAGAGGTCCCCCTACACTTAGGAGGTTAAAACATAAAAGGATAGATACTCGGGCTGCCTCCCGAGGAGCGCTTGTTTTTGATAACCGAGTCACGAGCCTGACTCGACCTAAAATTAGTTCATGGGGAACGTGGTGAGGGATGGAATCATCTCCTGAGAGATGTCCTCACCAAAGTACAACTTCACTCGTTGGCCATTCACCTTGAAATTAGGTCCATTAGGTTGAGCGAGCTCGAGAGTACCATATGGAAAAATTTGGGCAATGGTGAATGGGCCGGACCAATGAGATTTCAGCTTGCCCAAAAAGATTTTCAACCGAGAGTTAAAGAGTAAAACTTTGTCTCCAACATGGAACTCTCGGTTCATAATCTTAGAGTCGTGAATGAGCTTAGTCTTCTCCTTATAGATCAAAGAATTTTCATAAGCCTCATTACGGAGTTCATTCAGCTCATTGAGTTGGATCTTACGTAGGTCACCGACTTTGTTAATATCAAAATTAGCCCACTTCAAGGCCCAGTAAGCCTTGTGCTCCAACTCAATGGGGAGGTGGCACGCTTTCCCGTACACGAGACGATATGGTGTACAACCAATCGGAGTCTTGTATGCAGTACGAAAAGCCCACAAAGCATCATCAAGTTTATCAGCCCATGAGGCACGATGCTCTCCCACGGTTCTTTCCAGAATTCGCTTTAATCCTCGGTTAGAGATTTCAGCCTGGCCATTAGTTTGTGGGTGGTAGGTTGTGGAAAGACGATGATTTACACCATACTTAGCCATGACTCTTGCGAATTGGTCATTGCAAAAATGAGTCCCACGATCACTAATAATGGCACGAGGCACACCGAATCTAGCGAATAGAGATTTCAAAAAGTTACAAACCACCCTTGCGTCATTAGTAGGTAAAGCTTTGGCTTCAACCCACTTTGAAACGTAGTCAACGGCAACAAGGATGTATTTGTTTCCTTTAGAAGAAGGGAATGGCCCCATAAAGTCGATACCCCAAACATCAAAGATTTCACATTCTTGAATGAAATTCTGAGGCATCTCGTCTTTATGTGTGATCTTGCCTTGTTTTTGGCAAGCATCACAACGTTTAACCATATTGTGAGCGTCACGATATATGGTAGGCCAATAAAATCCCGAGTCAAACACTTTTTTGGCGGTGTAGTTGGGACCAAAGTGACCACCGGTGGGTCCTTTGTGGCAAGCGTCAAGGATTTCTAAAGTTGCCGGTCCATCAACACATCGGCGAATAATCAAGTCAGCACATTGTTTGAATAGGTAAGGGTCATCCCAAAAGTAAGTCTTAATGTCGTTGAAGAACTTTTTCTTTTGTTGGGAAGTTAACCCTTCCTTGAGAATTCCACCCGCTAAGTAGTTTGCAATGTCCGCAAACCACGGGGTTTCATCAGAATTCGAATTGATAGACATTAAGGTCTCCAAGGGAAAAGAATCATTGATTTCTTTGTTCGGATGATCCCCCTGGTAAGGATCCTCAAGTCTGCTGAGATGATCCGCGGCTAGGTTTTCAGCTCCTTTCTTATCGCGAATTTCGATTTTAAATTCTTGGAGTAGCAAAACCAAGCGAAGAAGTCTTGGTTTGGAATCTTGCTTAGTTAACAAGTACTTCAGCGCGGAATGATCGGTGTAAACGATTGTGGTGGAAAGGACAAGATAGGGACGAAATTTTTCAAAGGCATAGACAACAGCTAAAAGCTCTTTTTCGGTTGTCGTGTAATGCAATTGAGCCCCCGTCATTGTCTTGCTAGCGTAATGGATTGGTTGGAAGTGTTTGTTCGCTCTTTGTCCCAGAACCGCTCCAATAGCAAAGTCGCTAGCATCGCACATCAACTCGAAAGGCAGCTCCCAATTGGGGGTAATCAAGACGGGTGCCTTAGTTAGCTTATCCTTAAGCGAGTTGAAGGCTTCAAGACACTCTTTGGAAAAGATAAAAGGGGTATCTTTTTCTAAGAGGTGGGTCATCGGGCGAGCGATTTGAGAAAAATCTTTGATGAATCGACGGTAGAAGCCCGCATGACCCAGAAAACTTCTCACACCCTTCACGGTTGAAGGTGGAGGCAACTTAGCGATAACATCGACTTTAGCACGGTCTACTTCAAGACCGGATTTGGAAATCTTGTGTCCTAGCACGATGCCTTCTTTTACCATAAAATGGCATTTTTCCCAATTCAGAACAAGGCGAGTGTCTTCGCACCGCTCAAGCGTACGTTCCAAATTGGCAAGGCAAGAAGAGAAGGAATCCCCGAAGACCGAGAAATCATCCATAAAGACTTCCATGGTTTTTTCAACCATGTCATGGAAGATAGCTAACATGCACCTTTGGAAAGTCCCGGGGGCATTGCATAAGCCAAAAGGCATTCTTTTGTAAGCAAATGTGCCATAGGGACAAGTGAATGTTGTCTTCTCTTGATCTTGGGGATCGATGGGTATTTGGAAATAACCCGAGAAACCATCAAGAAAGCAGTAATATTCATTACCCGCTAAACGTTCAAGCATTTGGTCCATAAAAGGTAGAGGGAAATGATCCTTTCTCGTGGCATCATTGAGTTTGCGGTAGTCTATACAAACTCTCCACCTAGTAACGAGACGAGTGGAAATCAACTTGTTGTATTCATTGGGAACAACGGTTATTCCGCCCTTCTTGGGCACACAATGGACTGGACTAACCCATGGTGAATCCGAAATAGGGTAAATCATACCCGCATCAAGAAGTTTGATAACCTCCGTTTTGATGACTTCATGGATTTTTGGATTCACCCTTCGTTGGCTTTGAATTGTGGGCTTAAAGTCGTCCTCCATGAGAATTTTGTGTGTACAGAAGTGAGGATCAATTCCACGAATGTCGAAGATTTTCCAAGCAATAGCATTCTTATGATCTTTAAGCACGGCGATGAGGCGAGTTTTCTCTTCATCTTTCAAATCCTTTGCGATGATGACGGGCGATGATGAGATGGCATTTATACATGATCTCATCATTCTTTTCGGGCTTTAAATGCATAAAAATGTCATAAAATACCATATATATGCTTGTGTTTGTTTACTTGTGTATTTTAGGTATGGATATCGTGAAAAAGACAAAAGATCACAAGTTACAAGGAAAAACGGACACGAGAAACGAAGCCGTACAAAGAACCGGGCCTTAATCATGGAATTTTCAACAAATACCCTTGAAGACTTGAAGACAAACAAGATTGATCCTCATTTATTGAAGAAATGACACTTAAAACCCTTGTATATTAATAATTACAAGTTTGGTCCCTTAAGTTTGTCAAAATTACACAAAAGGTCCTTCAACTTTGAAGAAATGGAAAGAATAGTCCCTTAACAAATCAAAATTGCCAATAATGGTCCCTCATAAAGTCAAAGATGCAATGAAGACCTTTGAAGATCAAGAATGTTCAAAATCAGTCCTTGAAATATCTCAAAATGGCAAAAAGAACCCTTGAAAACCCTTTTGAAAAGTTATGTGCCAAAACTGCCAAATGGTGAAAGTTGTTACAAGCTTAAATGGGCGCTGATGGGTTTTAAAACACAAAAGACAAGAGAAAGGAAGAACAAGGGCTGAACTTGTGCAAATGAAACATTCAAACACATTTTGCGCCAAACACTTATACACTCCTACAAAAATGGATCAAACAAGAGTACTATTCACCTTTACAGCCCAGATTTTACACAACTTAAATCAAAGGGTAAAATGAAATTACCCTTACCCACACTTGATTCACACGCCTAAAAACCTAACCCAACCTTAAAACCCTCACTCCCACTCACCAAGAGACCCCACCACCAAAACCGTTTCACCATCATGTGACAACTTCCTCACCAAGGCTTGCCACGTGTCAAGATCAACAGCCCACATCATTTGCTTCATCACAAAGCTATTTTAAACGGTTTGGATGCATTTTGGACAGCTCACATCAAGAAAACGTCTAGAAGACTTAGGGCATTTAGGGAATTTCACTTCTAGGGTTTGTGAACAGTGTAGCCTTGGCATTTGCCTATATAAAGACTCCTCAACATGTGAGAGAGCTTTTGTTCCAGTTTTAGGCTATTAATCTTTGTAATTCCTTTTTAAGTTAAATAAAATTTGAATTTCTGAAAATTTGAAATCTCTTTTTGATTTAGTTAAAAGTTTGGTGTTTGAGTAGCCTAATTCTGAGTTCCATTTGATTGTGAAGGCCTACCTTAATCTTGTGGTTAAGGCACGTCTTGTTTCATAAGGTTTTTAAGGTTTGAAAACCTTGAAATCCTAGGTTCTGTTTTGGTTATTTTGTTTACTAACCCTTGACCATTAGCTATAAGCTCTTACAAGCTTGTTGACACCAAGCTTGTGAAGGGATTAGAGCCCTTGGTTGAGTTGTTTGATGTTTGTGTTGAAGATATAAAGTCCTTGAGGTTCTACTTTGAACCATCAACCAAGGCAGTTTGCATCATCTTCATTGAAGTACCTTGGTCTTGTTCTAGTTGTTGAACAAGGTCCAAGGAGCATTGCTGGCCTTCCTAGGATGTTGTGGAAGGCAGGTATAATCTCTTGTTAAGATTCCCCTAAAAATTTCATGTTTATGACTGTTTTTGATTTGGTGCTTTGATTTTGAGTATTGGTGTTTGTGCTGGTGATTTTTGAGTTTGATTGTGTTATTTGCTATTGTTTAAGTGTTTTTGATCATTAAAATCAGTAGGTTATTAGTTAAAATCAGAAGTTTGTTTGATAAGTGCTTGATTAAGGGTTGTTTGGGATTACTGGTTATCAAGGCCTTGTGGCCTTGTGCCCTTGGTTCTTTGAGTTTGGGTGGTCTAAACAAGTCATAATATACAAGTTTTTGCCATTGGTTCACTTTCTGAAAGTTTGAAAAAGGGATTTGGAGTTTTGCAAAAATCTGATAAAATTGGTTTTGAATTTGGTCAAACACATCAGATCCAATAACTTCTTTGTTAGTTGGATCTAAGGTTTGAAATCAGGTTTGGGGATAGTTTGGGTGATAAGCTATCTATTGGTTATCTGCTTGTTGAATTTGGTGGCTTATTGTGTTTTTTATAGCTTATCAAAGTCTGTTGAAGTGGTCATTTGCATCAGCAAAGTGACCACCTCATTTGGTGTTGCATTGTGATTTCTAGCATTAGGATTGTTGTTTTGTTGCTTGGACCTTATTTGTTTGCTGCTTGTGAGGATATTTGGCTATTTGGATTGCTTTGATCATAGCTTATAAGCCCACTGGCTTATTGGCTTATTTGTGCCCAAACACATCAAGTTTACCCAACTGGTAAGCCTTGATTCACAAGGTTTGCACTCAAACCTTGACCAGCAGGGTGAAAAACAAGTCTTTACACTTCATTAAGTCTGTCAACGCCTACTTTGTTCCTGTCAGCGTTTGATTTTAACTTATCAGCGTTTGACTTTTGGTCAAACTTGGTTTTCAAGCTTATTGAATCTGTTTTGCTTATTGGTACATGCAACAACTTAGTTTTTGTAATAGAACTCATTTTTCTTAGCTTAATATCAAGTCTGGAAGTTTACAAGTCTTTTGGTTAAGCTTTTGCTAGGAAACTAGCTTATTTGGCTTTTTCAGCCAGCTTATTTGCTTCTACAGCTTATTCTACTTGGCTTCTTGTGATTTTCTTGATTGATTATTCTTAGTTAAGCTATTTGTGAGCTTTTGCAACAAACTAGAGCTTCTGAGGTGTCCTAAATCTCAAACACGACTATTTTGTCGTTTTGTGGATTTTTGCTTTTCTATTTTCTGGCTTATTGAGTGATCTTATTGGAAATTTCTTTTGACAGATCTCTTAAGCATCCTAAAAGAGGGAAGTGTGTCAAATTAGAGCTTATGGCATTAGCTTTTGGCTTAATGGGCTGAAAAGCCCAATAAGAATAAGCTTTGTGTTCAATAAGCTGTGATAAGCACATTTTTAGCTTTTGGGCCTTTAGAGTTTTGTTCTTAGAATTAAATTTTAAGTCAGATAGGGCTTTTCCAAGTCAATTGGGCCAAGTTTGACTTTTTGGGCCCAAAAGCCCATTTGTGTTGACTGAATTTGGATTTGGCCCATTTGAGGGCCCATTAGGGGTATTTTGGTAATTTCACTTTCATTTTCTGATTATCTAGGTTAAAATAAACTAGTTTGCAAGTTTTTAGAATTTTTTATAATTTTTGGATTTTTAAAAATATTTTATTATTATTTTATTATTATTTAAAAGATTTCGCTTTTTCCAACTTTTTACATTTTTCTTAGGTTAAATACATTAAAATAGGAATTTAGTAACTTTTAGAATAATTTTATCACTTATAGATTAATTTTTATAATTATTTTAAGTTTTAATAGTTTTTAAATCATTTTTAATAGTTTTTATTAGTTTTAAAATTTCTAAAAATAGTTTTTAATCTTTTTAGATCATTTTAGAGGTTTATCAATTGAAAAATCTTTATTTGGGCTTTTTGATAATTTATTTGATTTTTAGGGCTTTAATTAGCATTTAAAAATTGAATATTTAATTATTTAAAAGGTTTGAAAAAGTTTTGATAATTTGTAAACTCTTAGTTTATTATTTTTTATTTTTGGTGAATTCTTGGTAATTTTTAGAATTTATTTTAATTTTGGTGATTTTTTAGGTTCTACGTCTTAACTTTCTAATAGTGATTTTGTGTTAATTTTTATTTTTACGACTTCGTCATTTTCTCTTCTAATCCCCTTCTAGACCAAATATTAATCTCAAATCTTGTACATCTTAGTCACACACATATACCTCCTTGGGAAACGAACTTAATCGGGTCATTAACACTTGATTTTTCCTAAAGTCATTTGTTCAATACTTACCGCTTTTACGCCTTTTTCCTAAAAGGTGTATTTTACCACAATCACTTTGGCGCCGCTGCCGGGGAGGTGTGTCGTGATTAATTTGCATTGTTGTTTTTAATATTAACCAAATAGTATTTGTATTAGTAGAACTCTACTAATACGTATTATCGGTTTTTCTTGGTTTTTCTTGTACAAATATTATTACTATATTGTATTAAGTATCACAATCAATAAACAATATCTCCAAAAGTGTGAAAACACAACCTTAATTGGGATTTGATCTCCTAATTATTGTATTCGAATCTCAAACAAAAAGAAAAGGCAAAAATAGATAAATACTTTCGTGAAGCTCGATTTTGAATGATACAAACTATAAGGTGGGTATAAGGCGGGTATTATAAATATACCCTAAGGAAAAAGGCTCTTAAGTGCTTCGCGCCGCCTCGTTTCCCCGCTTGCTTGTGAGTATTTTGAGATTGAAGGCTAATCGAGGGTTTTGCCGCCTAAAGTATTATTACGTATAATATATTTGCTTGGTTTTCTTTGTGATTAAACCCTCTTGAACAATTTGGTTTTCACCAAAGTTCTAAAGTCATTGGAAGACGTTCACTCCACGTGATCGTTTTCATTCCTTTGAGGCTTCTTTAATCAAGAGTTTGATTCGAGGAGAGATTTTGTAGATTGTTGTCTACGAAGATATACCAAAATCCAAAAAAATTAAATATCATCAAAAACACAAAAAAAAAAATTTGAAAATTCACAAAACACCCAAAAAGAATCTTCTTTGCTCACCTCCCATTCTTCGTGAAGTTTATGATCACTCGTAATCAAGCAAAACGAGCTCGTAAACGTCTTCAAAAGCAAGCCAATCAAGAGACGTTGATTGTTGAAGAACCTCCAATTGTTGAACCTATTGTAGAACAAGAAGTCGTCATGGCTAATCGTACTATGATGGAGTTGCTACAAGCACCTACCGAGGGTTTTGGAGAGGCTATTGTGATTCCCGCTATCCTTGCGGAGAATTTCGAGATTAAGACGGGTTTAATGTCGATGTTGCAAGCAAATAAGTTTAGAGGTCACGAGAAAGACAACCCGCATTACCATATTAGGAATTTCAACCGTCTCACCACCACTAGCAAATTTAAGGATGTTCCACATGACGCCATTAAGATGATGTTGTTTCCATACTCGTTGGATGGACCCGCAAAAATTTGGCTCGAGAAAGAACCGCCAAATTCGATTTTGACATGGGCCGATCTCGTTTCTAAGTTTGTGAACAAGTTTTTTCCACCATCTAAAACAACACACTTAAAAAATGAGATTTCACGATTTGTGCAACGTAATAATGAGAGTTTTTCAATGGCATGGGAACGATTTAAAGCGATGTTACATGAATGTCCACACCATGATTTTACGGAATTGCATCAAGTGGATACTTTTTATAATGGGCTTAATGATCATGAACGAGATTATTTGAATGCCGCCGCGGGTGGTATTTTTTGTGCAAGACGACAAATGAGGCTTTACAAATCATTGAAAATAGATCTAAGGTTTATAACCCTCGTAACACACCGAGTGTTGCCAATATGGGTTCGTCATCTTCGTCACAATCGTCTCGTAGCATTAACGCCTTACATGATGAAGCTAATGAGGAAAATCGGTTTTTTGATAGATTTGCTAATCTTATGTCCCATTGGAAGGCTCAAGAAGCTTCCAATTCCGCTTCGGTTAAATCGGTTGCTAAGAGTTGTTTATCTTGTGGAGGAGCTCATGATCTTTCCGAGTGCATTACCGCGGATGGTAACACTTCGAGTGCTTATGTAGCAACGGGAACTTACAACCAAAACGGTCAAGGTTCCCGTCCAAATCAAGCTCCACCAAACCAAAATGTTAACAATTATCGAAACAACAACCAAGGTAATTACCAAGGCAACACACGCAATTACAACAAAGGGAATTATCAAAGTGGGAATGGAAAAATCTCTAATCAAAACCAAAACCGTGATTTTCAAAACACTACACAAGGTTTTCAAAATGCTCACACTAAAAATTTGCAAGGAGAATTTTTGGATTATGCAAAAGCAAATGATGCTAAATTTGATAACATGCAACGTGAGATGATTAGCTTAAGATCCGAGTTGAAAAACGAACTTAAAAATGAACTTGCTAATGAACTTAAAACTCATGCAAACAAAATGGAAGGAAATGCCCAACGTCTTCAACAAAATCAACAAAAGATGGAATTAGGACAACATGAGATTAAGCAAGAGTTATTAAAAGCGGATGCTAGGCAATCAAAATTTGAGGACCGAATGGCTAAAATGTTTGAAGCAATCATGTGTAAGCCCTCTTCTTCGGGTGGTCTTCCTAGTGATACCATTGCAAACCCGAAGGGAGAAATGAAGGTTATTACTACACGAAGTGGTAAAATTTTCAAGGAACCAATCTCTCGTACAAGTACTTCTAAGGAGAAGGAAATCGAGAAAGAACCCGAGGTGATGGTCGAAAAGGAGCACATTACAATCCCACGAAGTACCGCTCATACCACACCTACGGTTGAACCAATACCAATTGTGGAACCCGAGTTTCCAAGGCCGTTGCCTAATGACCAACCCACACCACCTTTACCCTACCCTTCAAGACGAAACAAAGAGAAGTTGCAAGAACGTAACAAACAACAAATCGAGCTTTTTATAAAAATGTTTCAACAAGTGCATTTCGATGTAAGTTTAGCCGACGCGTTGTTATATATGCCTCGTTTCGCTTCCACTTTTAAAAGTATGATGAGCGATAAGGAAAAGCTTTCAAAGCTTGCTAATTGTTCTTCGTTTTATCTTAACCGCATACCGGAAAAAGTTGGTGATCCCGGAAAGTTTCTCATTCCTTGTGACATACAAGATATGAAAGAATGCCTCGCCTTGGCCGATCTTGGTGCGAGCATTAATTTGATGCCATTTTCCATTTGGAAATCGCTTTCGCTTCCGGCTCTCATTCCTTCGAACATGTCCATCGAGATGGCCGATCATTCTACGATTATGGCATGTGGAGTAGCCGAAGATGTTTTCGTGAAAGTGGGGAAGTTCTACTATCCCGTTGATTTTATAGTAGTTGACATCCCCGCGGATCCTCAAGTTCCTCTAATTTTAGGTCGATCATTTTTAGACACTTCAAGATCGCTTATCGATGTTCATGCGAGAACTATCACTTTGAGATTCAACGAAGAGGAACTTGTTATAAACGCTACTCAAAACTCGAAACCTTCTCATGTTTATGCAATCACTACCATCAATCACATCGACATCGTTGATGTGGTTTGCGATGAGTTTTCACAAGAAGTGTTAGGTTTTTCCGATAGCTCGTCAAGTGGCAATCCCACTATTTTGGATCTGATTCTTGCTAATTCCACACCAAATCTCACTCCATTCCAAGGAGGCGATTTCACTTCAAATGAAATCGACAATGAAGATGAGGTGTTGATTAGTGATGATACTTCTATTCCACCATTTCTTTCGCCGATGGAAGTTATGAGTGTTGAACCAAAATCTTCAATCGAGGAACCACCTATCCTTGAATTGAAAGATCTTCCTTCTCACCTTGAATATGCATTCTTGGAAGGTGATGACAAGTTGCCGGTTATTATCGCAAAAGGTCTTGCTAATAATGAAAAAACCGAGCTCTTGAAAGTTCTAAAGGCTCACAAAGGGGCAATTGCGTGGAAAATATCCGACATTAAGGGTATTGACCCAAAATTTTGTACTCACAAGATTTTAATGGAGGAGGACTACAAACCCGCAATTCAAAGTCAAAGAAGGGTGAATCCCAAAATTCACGATGTCATTAAAAAGGAGGTCCTTAAACTCCTTGACGCGGGAATGATTTATCCTATATCCGATAGCCCATGGGTGAGCCCAATCCATTGTGTTCCTAAAAAGGGAGGAATGACCGTTGTGCCTAATGAAGACAACGAGTTAATTCCCACTCGTGTTGTGATCGGTTGGAGGGTGTGTATTGACTACCGAAAGTTAAATGACGCCACTCGTAAAGACCACTTTCCTTTGCCCTTCATGGATCAAATGTTGGAGCGACTTGCGGGAAATGAATTCTATTGCTTTTTAGATGGTTTTTCCGGTTACTTTCAAATCCCTATCGACCCTCGTGATCAAGAGAAGACTACGTTTACGTGTCCTTATGGAACGTTCGCTTATCGTAGGATGCCTTTCGGACTTTGTAATGCACCCGGTACGTTTCAACGGTGTATGATGGCGATTTTTCACGATATGATCGAGAAGTCGATGGAAGTATTTATGGATGACTTCTCGGTGTTTGGTAATTCGTTCACGTCATGTTTATCTAATCTCGAACAAATGTTAAAACGTTGTGAAGAAACCAATCTTGTGCTTAATTGGGAGAAATGTCATTTCATGTGTAAACAAGGAATCGTCTTAGGACATAAGGTGTCGAAGGCGGGGATTGAGGTCGATAAAGCTAAGGTAGATGTCATCGCCAAGTTACCTCACCCCAAAACCGTTAAGGGAGTTAGGAGTTTCCTAGGCCACGCGGGCTTTTATCGTCGTTTCATCAAGGACTTTTCGAAGATTTCTCGTCCTATGACACACCTTCTCGAGAAGGATGCTCCTTTTAACTTTAATGAGGATTGTGTTAAGGCTTTCGAGACTCTCAAAAGGAAACTTACTGAAGCTCCCATTCTTGTTGCTCCTAATTGGGAATTACCCTTTGAAATCATGTGCGATGCAAGTGATTATGCTATAGGGGCCGTCTTAGGGCAACGTTATGACAAACATTTTTGTCCTATTCACTATGCTAGTAAGACGATGACCGAGGCTCAATTAAATTACACCACAACGGAAAAGGAATTCCTTGCCGTGGTCTATGCTTTTGAGAAATTCCGACCTTATCTCGTCTTGACTAAAAGCATCGTGTATACCGACCATTCGGCTATCAAGTATCTCTTAGCTAAGCAAGATGCTAAGCCGAGATTGCTTCGTTGGATGCTCCTCCTCCAAGAATTTGATGTCACCGTGCTTGACAAAAAAGGAGCCGAGAAGCTAGCGGCCGATCATCTCTCCCGTCTAGAAGATCCTCACAAAGATGTTTTCGAGAACAAGGAAATTACCGAAACATTTCCTCTTGAGACTCTCGGTGTAGTGAATTCTAAAGACACAACCCCATGGTTTGCCGACATTGCAAATTACCATGCGGGGAATTTCATAATCAAGGGTATGACGACACAACAAAAACGAAAATTCTTTCGTGACGTCAAGTTCTATTTTTGGGACGACCCTTATCTCTTTCGGATTTGTGCGGATCAACTCGTTCGACGTTGTGTGTTTGGTGCCGAAGCTTCTAATATCCTTAGAGCTTGTCACGAGGGACCCACGGGTGGTCACCACGGTGCTAATCTCACGGCTAAGAAAGTGTTCGATGCCGGTTTCTTTTGGCCTTCTATCTATCGTGATGCACACGCACTTGTGAAGTCGTGTGATTCGTGCCAACGTCAAGGAAAATCGTCTCAACGTGATGAAATGCCGCAAAACATAATTCAAGTATGTGAGATTTTCGACATATGGGGAATAGACTTTATGGGGCCGTTTCCATCGTCTCATGGCAACAAATATATCCTCGTCGCGGTGGACTACCTTTCTAAGTGGGTGGAAGCTAAGGCTTTGCCTACTAATGATGCTCGTGTGATAGTGAAGCTTTTGAAGCAACTATTCTCTCGGTTCGGAACCCCTCGTGCTATTATAAGCGATCGTGGAACCCATTTTTGTAATGACCAATTCGAAAAGGTTCTAAAGAAATATGGAGTTACACATCGTCTTTCTACGGCTTATCACCCGCAAACGAGTGGGCAAGTCGAGGTTTCGAACCGAGCTTTGAAGAGGATTTTAGAGAGGTCAATTGGAGAAAACCGTGCTTCATGGTCCGACAAACTTGATGACGCTTTATGGGCCTTTAGGACCGCTTATAAGACACCTATCGGTTGCACTCCTTATAAGTTAGTCTATGGGAAGAATTGTCATTTGCCCATTGAGTTGGAGCATAAGGCATATTGGGCCCTTAAGCATGCTAATTTTGACTTGAAGACCGCGGGAGATCACCGGAAAATACAATTGAATAAATTGGATGAATTAAGGGATAATGCTTATGAAAATTCATTAATTTTTAAAGAAAAGACTAAAAAGTTTCATGATTCAAAGATTAAAAACCGTGTTTTTAACGTTGGTGATCAAGTGTTGCTTTTTAACTCTCTTCTTAAGATATTTTCCGGGAAATTGAAATCTCGTTGGTCGGGTCCGTTCACCATTACACAAGTGTTTATATATGGGACCATTAAGCTAGCTCAAGATGATGGTCCTAATTTCAAGGTGAATGGACATAGGCTTAAGCACTACTTTGGTGGGGAAATTCCTTCAATGGTTGCCCCCGACCAAGACACCTTCCCCAATGATAATTAGCATTGAGGGGATCGAGTCGAGCTCATGACTCGGTAATCAAAAACGAGGTGCCTCGTGGGGGAGATCCCATGCTTATCTTTTATGCTCACTATTCACTAATAAGGGGATTTGTACCCTTTCAACTCGTTGTCTCGTGGTTGTTTGTGATTGTGTTATTGATAAGTGTGAAAACACTCATCAATAATGATCCTAAAATCACTCAAAACACAGTCAAATACATTATTTTAACTTTAAAATATCAGAATTATGCGTGTATTTGTGTTTCATGTGTTTTCAGGTAAGAAAGATACATTTTGGAACAAAGACGCGTTTTCAAGGGATTTATATCACAAAAGACGAAGAAAAAGACGAAAAGATGATTCAAGGACCTTATTTGCCAAGCTTTTGAAGATCGAGGACTGAACTTGCAATTTTTAACAAGATAAAGGATAAAAGAAATTGGCTTAAAAGTGTTTAACCTAAATTGAAAAGAAAATACAAGATGAGGGACTAAATAGCAAATTAAGTGGAAAGTTATCTATTTACTTGGTCAATTTGACCAAGCCGGTCAAACAGCTCACAAACAACTCGTCTTCATCTTCCCAACGAAGAGAGAAAGAGTTTATATCCTTCATCCACTCCAAAACCTGCAATCCACATTCAAGGACGATCCACAAAGAATTAAAGGAAACTTACAACTACAAAAATACTCCTTATCCTCTCCTCTACAAGATGGTATTGATTAATTAGTTCAAAACGGAAGATTGAAGAAACCCCCAAATTGGAAGATGATGAAGAACGAGTTTGATTCAACCTCGTATTTTCCACGTGGCGCAACTGGATTGGCCAAGACACGTCATTGAAGTCATCCACTCCCTCTCTCGACGGCTATATATTGAAGACGAAGGCTTCATTTTTTATGGTTAGCTTAGGTGTAGATTTACACGTAGTTAGGAGTAGTTTAGGTTTCTCTCAAAGTTTTATGAATTTCAGTAATCAATCAGTTAGATTCAGTTCGATTTAGTTAATCTTGTTGTAACCGAATGCTATTTTCTTCCATTAATGAATTCTTTTGAAGCTTTATATCTTCTTCTTTCTCAACTCTGTTCCTGTTTAGTGTTTAAAGAAGTTATAGATTGATATGTTACTAATCATGCGAGTCATTTACTATTCATAGTTTGGTTTGTAAGTTTGGAATATTCGTTTCAATTTTCTGACATTGATGAACTTTTATTTTCTCCTCAAGTTTTTAGAATTAAAATGTTAAAAAGTTCAATTGAATTGTTAAATGTTTTGAGTTCTATGAGTTTAATCTGATTTCGATTATTCAGTGTCATGAATTAGAAGGTTTTTTTTAAGCTGTTAAAACTCCTAATAATCTTGTTCCTTTTCTTCTAAAAGTGTTAGTTTAATCAGTTACAAAGTTTGTTAGTAGTTAGGATCGGTTATGAGATGTTTTAGTTTTATCATCATAGTTCAGGTCAGTTAAACTGAGTAAAAGTAATCGGTAATTCAGCATTTCATTTTCAGCAAGTAGTGTTCGGAATTGCTAGATTCATAAGTAGTTTAGCTTTTCGAGATCAAACTATTAGAAATTGAGTTCAGTTAGATCTGATTTCGGTCTTTATCGAAACCAGTATCAAGAATAGCTTGTGCTCAAATTGTAGTTCATTTTGCAAGTTGATTCAGTAACAGTAGTGTTCATGAAAGATTCAGAATCGACGGATCTCGTCTAGTTTTCTGTGCTTTGTTTTAGTTTTACAGGGATTTGGATTTGCTGTTGATAAAGTAGTGGATTATCAGTAAAGTTCGATAGTGGTGTTCGAATTCTGAAGGTGTAGACTGATTTCAGATTTGCGAGATCGTTTGGAGTAGCTGATGACATAAGCTACGCAAATGCAGTTAATCAGTCCACTTTAATGAGGAGATTGATGATTTTAGAAGGTTTTCAGTTCCTGATTTTGTGTAGCTTCGATTTCAGTTGTTATGAAAAGCGAGCTCAGCGCTCCGCTTCGTCATCAACGGGCTGATATCGGATGAGCAGGTTAAGCTCGGTTTCAATTTTCTGCATAGTAGAAGAATCTGCTAGTGTAATGATTTTAGTATAGACTTTTGTTCTCTTAATGCTTGTTTTGCTTAATTGATTCAGGATTCGTAATATGTTTTTAGGCTGTGTGTTGATTCTTGTATTTGAATTGTTTAAATCTAGCTTAATAGCTGATCAGTGTGTTTGGACCAACATTTCTTTTAGTAATTTGAAGTATTCTGTTGAAGATTTTTGTTAGGTAGTTGTAACTCAAGTATATTAGTACGGTACCATTTAGTGTAGTCAAATAAGTCAAGTGAATAACAAGTTTCTGCATAAGAGTTCATAGCAGATAAATAAGAATTTTGTTCATCAGTATGAGAAAAAGCAATTACTATATTTGCAAATTAACAAAGTGCAGATTTAGATAGAATAATATAGTATATGGCTATTAGATTGTTAGTTGTTATGAGTAGCATATAGTGTAATGTTGATTTTATTTGGTTGCTTTAAAAAACTCAGCTTTTAAAATAGACTTGAAAATGTTCAGTAAGCGTAGGTAGATACTGATCTTTTGTGCAAATGAGATTAGTCGAGTTTTAGTGTTTTACAACTTGGGTCCTTTAATTTGTATAGATGTGTTACACTCTTTAGTGCAAGTTGGCTAAGCTTTTTGATTGCATTTTCTTTTCTGGACTCGTTGGTGATTAGATGGGATGATGGGCTTTTCACTTTTAGGCCTACTTTCATTTACGAATATTAGAGAATTAGTTTATATAGTGTAGGATTACAATTGTTAGTCTAATTAGTCCATATTGATAGACTAAATTTCTTTTAGTTAAATTTGTTATAAAAGTGCTAGTTTTATAAAGTTTTTTTTTTTTTTTTGTTTTGTAGAATTTGTGATTTTAGTTTTATAAAATTTACTTTTTAATTTTCCATTTTGTATTTTACCTTTTATTACATTTTAGCATTTTAAAAATTGTTTAGTTTTAATATTTTGTTTGTGCATTTTACAATTGTATTTTGAGCTTTATTTGCGGTATTTGCAATTTGTTTTAGATTAGTACGTATTACATACTATAAATATTTTTATTTTCTAAATGCTTTGTGTCAAGTAGAAATAGTTACCAATCAAGATTTTATAACCAAAAACAATTAAGCCTTACTTGAAAACGTTATATCAATTCGGATTGAGTCGAGAAAAACGAACTAAAAAGAGAAATATCAAATGGCGCCGCTGCCGGTTCTTTTCGTGAAGATTAACGATTTCGAGTGAGACGATTGGATTTTGGGATCCGTTCACTTTGTGAACGTTATTTTTTACGTATTATAAATCAAAAAGATAAAAATACAAAAAAAAAAAAAGATAAAAATACAAAAAAAAAAAAAATCACAAAATTCAATTCTTTTCCTAAAGAATTGAACCAAAAAAAATAAAAAAAATCCAAAAAGTAATCTTTTTCCTAAAAGATTACACCCAAAAATATATATTATATCGTTTTCATCGTTTTTTTACGTACATATAGTATTTTTCTTAAAAAAAAACAAATAAATACAAAATATTTTTGATATATTATTATATGTAAATAAGTATACGTAGATACGAACAACCAAGTTACCTATCTCCATAAGTATTGCCGAGGCAATACACCGTGTTGAGGGGCGTTCCGGTCCTTGACACGCGTATCGATCAAATTTAATAAAGCAAGAATAGATAAATACTTCCAATTGGCAATAATTCGAAGAATACAAACTAAAAGTGAATAGATAGGCGATGTGCTATAAAATGCCATCTAAGGGTCAATAGGTACTTAAGTGCTTCGCGCCACCTAACCCCCCGTTCACTAGTGCGTATTTTGAGAAGGAAGGCTTTATTGGGGGTCTTGCACCCAAGTAGTAATTATATATATACTTTCTTGTGGATATTTCATATCGAACCTCGAGGGAGATAATCTCTTTTCTCTCAAAAGTCGACCGAGGGCTACTCCCTCATTCCTCGTGTTTACTTACACGTGTACTCGCACACGTGTAAACATACCACCTTTGGTGTATTACTTCCTTCCCTGAGGAAGCTTTTAAACGTCATTATACTTGTATATACATTCGGCCACCTTGTTAAACATGGATACTCGTTCCATGTTGGAGATTTTGCAACAACGATCCACCAACGCTAATTATTCGCCTTGTTCGACTTGTGGTGGTCCACACGATACTTATTTATGTGATCAAAACAATGGATATTATGGGGAGGAATATGCTTATAATGGAACCGAGAACCCTAATTTTCGACCTAACACTCAAATGGACTATACTTGTAATGACTATATGGGATATTCCGGTTTTTCATCACAACCTCCACCATCATTTCATGATCAAACGTTTAATGAGCCATACCAAAACCAAGGATTTTCCAATTATGAAGGTTTTCAAAACAATGATAATTTTCAAGGCTATAATCAAGAAACTTTTCATAATCAAGGGTATAATCAAGGGTTTAACCAAGAGAATATGCAAAATGACTCTCAATTTCATGAATTCTTTGAGAGGAGCCTTCACGAGATGGAAAGGAGAATATTTGAATGTTTCGAGGAAAATTGTCAAAAACAAATTCTCTTTTTACAATCTTATCTAACTCAAGGAGCTTTACCATGTGATGTTGAGCCGTCTTTGAGAGTTGATGATGAGGATGATCCTATTAGTGATGGAGATTGTAAATCATGTGAAGAACAATTCATTGCTAATCGTGCTCGTTTGCTAAAACAATGCTTATTAGATGAAGATGATGAGAACCTTCGATTTGTATGACACTTAATGATGACACACCTTCATCACCTTTACCTCACGTGGAACCCACCGACTCTTTCACCATGGGGGACGAGCCTCTTAGCACTAATACAAACACCGATTTGGATGAATTAACCTCTTCTAGTGTTGAGAACCTTATCCCAATCCAAAGAGAGCTTGAGAGGGTTTCCAATGAACCATGTGATGAGCTTTGTGTTGATACCTCTTCTCCTCATGATCACATTGAGATTTTATCACATATTGACCTTCATGCTACTACTAGTGATTTTGGTGACTTTGATCTTGATGAATTGTTTATAGAAAGGGATAATGAGATTGAGGAAGAGTTTGTGCAAGACTTGCCACAAATAGAGGATGATGAATGTGATTCTAGTGAAGCATCTTATGAGATATCATCTGATAACCTGTCTTGTCAAGATAACATTGCTAATTTGGATGAAGAGTTTGCTCCTATAGGAAAAGTGGATCCTTTTCCTCTCCCACCTTCTGATTCTTGTGATGAAACCCTTGATGATCCTTATGATAGTGATGAGTCTTTTACATCTGATGATGAATTCATGTCCTCTATGACTCCTTCACCTATTCTTCTAAGTGATTTTGTGATGCATTCAAATCCTTTTTCTGAAACATCATTTGATAACCCACTTTTCCATCATGATGAAGAAACCAATGAGGATTTTAGTGATGATGAACCTTCTCTTTGTGATACACCAATATATGATGATTATAGTGATAATGAGTTTTCCACTTGTGAATCTCCATTTTTTGATGATCACACTTCCTTGAGTTTTAAGGAGTCACCAATCTTTGACAAACCAATCTATGATTCCTATAGTGATGAGGAGGGGTCTATCATTGATGAGAATGAGGAGATTCTAAAGACTGAAAGATTTCTTAGTGAAGATGAATTGATAGATAAACAAATTGAAGATTATCTTAAGAGAGATGATATTGTGGTTGATACATCTTCTTCTAATTGGGAGGAGGATATTCGTCTTATTGAGAACATGCTTTTTGGGACCCTAGAGCCTACACCTTCTCCACAAGACACTATTAATTTTGATCCTCCTTTCACTATGCCTTCTATGGAAGATTACCCACCTTTTGATAATGATGACGAGCCTAACATGGACATAATAGTTATGAATGTTTTGATACCTACACCTTCATATTCTCATGATGCTTTGCTCACTAAGGGGGAATCTTATATGATTGATATGAGCTCATCTTCTTATTTTCCCATGAAGGAAAAGGTTTTTGATCCTGGGATACGTGTGTTTGGGAAAAATTGGTTTTCATCTACTCCACTTAAGAGTGTGCCTTCGATTGATATGTGCTTCTTGTATGAGCTTACTTTGGTGATGCTACCTATTTTGGAGTTGTTCACTTGTAGAGATGGGAACTTTGTATTTGATCCTGGGGTTCTTCCTATTTGAGAGATTTCGTATGTCGGACAAACTTGAGACACGTTGGACCGTTCCATTTATCGAGGCGGATATTGTAAATCTTATAGTAAATGGCAACGTGCTAAGTTTGAGTGTATCATGTGAGATGTGCTTCAAAGTGATATCATTTATTCTCCATGATGGTTTCCCCAAGGACAACTTAATTCGGGGCCGAGTCGAGCTAGCGACTTAGGGTTAAAAAAACTCAAGCATTGAATAACTAGGTTAGAAAACGTAGAGTAGTTTTTCAATAGGTTAGGTTTAATTAAAAGGATGTTATAGTAGAGTTGAAGTGGAGGGGTGCCTTTCTTCGTCTTTTCGTGTTTGTTTCAAGGGTTGCTCTCTCTCTCTCATTTCATGCTTGGAGCTTATGGAGGAGGCCCGTGTATCTGGTTCACTTCGATTAGTTTTTGCTATCGTGATATTAAACAATTGTGCTTAAAATGAATACCTTTTAGTTGTCTCTTCCTTAACTTGGGTTAAGCAAAGTTATCAATGTAATAAGTGTAGGGGAGTTCACTCCAATACTCTTAAACATTGAGGACAATGTTTATCTTAAGTGTAGGGGAGACTTCTATTGAAGTGACCTTACCTAGACCATTGCCTTAACTTCATGATAACTTGGAAAATTAATTTTTCAAACATTTTTCAAATTTTTGATCTACTTTGGCCACCAAAAATATGCATTCATAATTTTTGCATTAATCATTTTTCATTTGCATAACACATTTGCATTGTATATATTTCTTCTTTTGTTTTTCATCAAAAAGATATAAAAAGGAAAAAAAATATAATAAAACATGGTTTTAACAAGTTTAGACTTCTTTGACATATTAGGCCCGCCATGGATATTTTGACTCAACCCGTGTTTGCTTATTTTAGCATTCTCTAGCTAGTATCCTTAACCATGTCGTCCTTCATTGGTCTATTAGGCTAAGCATCCACCAATCTCATTATTTGAGATTTTAAATTTGTGGAGAATGGGAAATGATAGAGTTGAAGCAAGTATAAAAGGGCTAGATAAACTTCATGATAATTACTTGTGGCTAAACCCTTCTCTTCTCTACCTCTATTTTCTTCGCATGTATATAATTGTTAATAAATAATCAAGAATGGTTTTAATTGGTTTGTAATCTTTTATGCTTTTTTGGCTAATCATTTATGGTTGATATGAGTACGTCTTAAGATTTTAAGTTGGCACGTTTTATGTGTACTAGACTTATGTCATGCTCCATATTTAGCGGGTGTTTTTCCTTTTCTTCTTTTCAAATTTCTTTGTGAGGAATAAAGAAAAATAAGAGCGGCTTATGAAAAAAAAAATGAGTGGCTAGAAAAAAAAAGAAAAAGAAAAAAAAAATAATAATGCAAGACTCCCAAGAGGGGCAGTGTGGTGTTAATTATAGTTACTATTGAGTTCCAATATTACCTTGACGGGTTGCGGGGATTCAATAGATTGCTCCAATCCAATATTACCTTGACGGGTTGCGGGGTTGAAGATCCAAAGTCTCAAAAAGATGGCGGATGTAAATTATTGCGTGAGTTTTATTTTTCTTTCCTTAGCGAGTGTGTAGCTACTTATGAAAGCATGACATGAGGATTTTACACATAAGGCGAATGACTTATTATTCTTGAAACGGACTTGTATTAATTGTGAGCGGTTTTTCAAGTAATGGATGAGAGGATTACTTAGGATTAAAACCGTGCTTCCTTATTTTTGGATTTTACACTTCTTATACTTCACACTTGAATAAATGACAAATTTGCCCACAAGCAATTTGCTCAAATAATAACCGGTTCCACATTTAATTGTCATGAATAAGTTGATGCACTTTTTACTTGTGAATACAATGATCCCATTTTTAAGCTTGGTATGGGGAAAGTGAAACTTGAGGGTGATAAATGTCCATGGTACCAAAGCCCTAATCTAAGTTATTGATTTCTTTATGAGTTATTTCCATCAAAACCATTTATGAAAAATCTAAAAAGATATAAATAGAATTGATTCTTTTGCATTGCATTGTAAATATTCAAAACCATTCATCATATAGCATAGTATAGTTTATTAAATCATAAAATGGCCAAGGTTGGTTAATTATGAGAAAAGTGTAACTTGGTGCTTTAAAATGCTGCATTGCATGAGGTCATGGCAATGGTCAAGTGGAGGGGAGTTGATAAGTGTGAAAACACTCATCAATAATGATCCTAAAATCACTCAAAACATAGTCAAATACATTATTTTAACTTTAAAATATCAGAATTATGCGTGTATTTGTGTTTCATGTGTTTTCAGGTAAGAAAGATACATTTTGGAACAAAGACGCGTTTTCAAGGGATTTATATCACAAAAGACGAAGAAAAAGACGAAAAGATGATTCAAGGACCTTATTTGCCAAGCTTTTGAAGATCGAGGACTGAACTTGCAATTTTTAACAAGATAAAGGATAAAAGAAATTGGCTTAAAAGTGTTTAACCTAAATTGAAAAGAAAATACAAGATGAGGGACTAAATAGCAAATTAAGTGGAAAGTTATCTATTTACTTGGTCAATTTGACCAAGCCGGTCAAACAGCTCACAAACAACTCGTCTTCATCTTCCCAACGAAGAGAGAGAGAGTTTATATCCTTCATCCACTCCAAAACCTGCAATCCACATTCAAGGACGATCCACAAAGAATTAAAGGAAACTTACAACTACAAAAATACTCCTTATCCTCTCCTCTACAAGATGGTATTGATTAATTAGTTCAAAAAGGAAGATTGAAGAAACCCCCAAGTTGGAATATGATGAAGAACGAGTTTGATTCAACCTCGTATTTTCCACGTGGCGCAACTGGATTGGCCAAGACACGTCATTGAAGTCATCCACTCCCTCTCTCGACGGCTATATATTGAAGACGAATGCTTCATTTTTCATGGTTAGCTTAGGTGTAGATTTACACGTAGTTAGGAGTAGTTTAGGTTTCTCTCAAAGTTTTATGAATTTCAGTAATCAATCAGTTAGATTCAGTTCGATTTAGTTAATCTTGTTGTAATCGAATGCTATTTTCTTCCATTAATGAATTCTTTTGAAGCTTTATATCTTCTTCTTTCTCAACTCTGTTCCTGTTTAGTGTTTAAAGAAGTTATAGATTGATATGTTACTAATCATGCGAGTCATTTACTATTCATAGTTTGGTTTGTAAGTTTGGAATATTCGTTTCAATTTTCTGACATTGATGAACTTTTATTTTCTCCTCAAGTTTTTAGAATTAAAATGTAAAAAGTTCAATTGAATTGTTAAATATTTTGAGTTCTATGAGTTTAATCTGATTTCGATTATTCAGTGTCATGAATTAGAAGGTTTTTTTTAAGCTGTTAAAACTCCTAATAATCGTGTTCCTTTTCTTCTAAAAGTGTTAGTTTAATCAGTTACAAAGTTTGTTAGTAGTTATGATCGGTTATGAGATGTTTTAGTTTTATCATCATAGTTCAGTTCAGTTAAACTGAGTAAAAGTAATCGGTAATTCAGCATTTCATTTTCAGCAAGTAGTGTTCGGAATTGCTAGATTCATAAGTAGTTTAGCTTTTCGAGATCAAACTAATAGAAATTGAGTTCAGTTAGATCTGATTTCGGTCTTTATCGAAACCAGTATCAAGAATAGCTTGTGCTCAAATTGTAGTTCATTTTGCAAGTTGATTCAGTAACAGTAGTGTTTATGAAAGATTCAGAATCGACGGATCTCGTCTAGTTTTCTGTGCTTTGTTTTAGTTTTACAGGGATTTGGATTTGCTGTTGATAAAGTAGTGGATTATCAGTAAAGTTCAATAGTGGTGTTCGAATTCTGAAGGTGTAGATTGATTTCAGATTTGCGAGATCGTTTGGAGTAGCTGATGACATAAGCTACGCAAATGCAGTTAATCAGTCTACTTTAATGAGGAGATTGATGATTTTAGAAGGTTTTCAGTTCCTGATTTTGTGTAGCTTCGATTTCAGTTGTTATGAAAAGCGAGCTCAGCGCTCCGCTTCGTCATCAACGGGCTGATTTCGGATGAGCAGGTTAAGCTCGGTTTCAATTTTCTGCATAGTAGAAGAATCTGCTAGTGTAATGATTTTAGTATAGACTTTTGTTCTCTTAATGCTTGTTTTGCTTAATTGATTCAGGATTCGTAATATGTTTTTAGGCTGTGTGTTGATTCTTGTATTTGAAATGTTTAAATCTAGCCTAATAGCTGATCAGTGTGTTTGGACCAACATTTCTTTTAGTAATTTGAAGTATTCTGTTGAAGATTTTTGTTAGGTAGTTGTAACTCAAGTATATTAGTACGGTACCATTTAGTGTAGTCAAATAAGTCAAGTGAATAACAAGTTTCTGCATAAGAGTTCATAGCAGATAAATAAGAATTTTGTTCATCAGTATGAGAAAAAGCAGTTACTATATTTGCAAATTAACAAAGTGCAGATTTAGATAGAATAATATAGTATATGGCTATTAGATTGTTAGTTGTTATGAGTAGCATATAGTGTAATGTTGATTTTATTTGGTTGCTTTAAAAAACTCAGCTTTTAAAATAGACTTGAAAATGTTCAGTAAGCGTAGGTAGATACTGATCTTTTGTGCAAATGAGATTAGTCGAGTTTTAGTGTTTTACAACTTGGGTCCTTTAATTTGTATAGATGTGTTACACTCTTTAGTGCAAGTTGGCTAAGCTTTTTGATTGCATTTTCTTTTCTGGACTCGTTGGTGATTAGATGGGATGATGGGCTTTTCACTTTTAGGCCTACTTTCATTTACGAATATTAGAGAATTAGTTTATATAGTGTAGGATTACAATTGTTAGTCTAATTAGTCCATATTGATAGACTAAATTTCTTTTAGTTAAATTTGTTATAAAAGTGCTAGTTTTATAAAGTTTTTTTTTTTTTTTTGTTTTGTAGAATTTGTGATTTTAGTTTTATAAAATTTACTTTTTAATTTTCCATTTTGTATTTTACCTTTTATTACATTTTAGCATTTTAAAAATTGTTTAGTTTTAATATTTTGTTTGTGCATTTTACAATTGTATTTTGAGCTTTATTTGCGGTATTTGCAATTTGTTTTAGATTAGTACGTATTACATACTATAAATATTTTTATTTTCTAAATGCTTTGTGTCAAGTAGAAATAGTTACCAATCAAGATTTTATAACCAAAAACAATTAAGCCTTACTTGAAAACGTTATATCAATTCGGGTTGAGTCGAGAAAAACGAACTAAAAAGAGAAATATCAGTTATCTAGATCATCATCATCTACGATTGAAGACTCCCGTGTTCGTTTACGTGAGCCTCCATCGTTCGTTTGAAGAAGTTTTTCACGATTCCATGACATATCCTTTATTGTTCTAACAATTATCTTTTAGCATACTTAATAAACGGCTTTAGATATATTGTTAATCACCCTTTCCATGCTAGATCCTAAGCATTCGATTCTTCGTCTCTAGTATGGGGGTGCTCCACCTTTAGACTCGAAACATTGAGGACAATGTTTACTTTTAGTATGGGGGGGTGAATAGGTACTTGCTTTGCTACGCCCTCACGCTTTCCAACTTTCTATATTTTGTTTTGCTAATAAGGCTAAAAATGGCCAAATTTTAAATTTTTCTTAGTTTTCATAAGTGTTTTTAAGACACGAATGTATATTTTCTGATGGGTAGAATAAGAGTTAATTTTTGACTTGATGGGCATTTGGAGCCATTTACATTCCTTAACCCGCTCAATTCAAGTTTTGCTAGACTTTTATATAGGGAGCTTTAAAACGCGAAAGTCTTAATTCATACGGGTTAAGAACAAGAACTTTTCGCAAGTTCCTATAATTGATTCTAGAAAGTCACTTATCAAGGGAACTTTAAAACGCATTCTCTAAACTTGAAAAAGTCCAAGAAAGTGCAAGATCCTATAGGTGGCTTGAAAACCCAAAACTTTGATTTGATATAGTCTTAATGAAAGCTAATCCAAATTTGGCTTAATTTTGACTTGCATGGCTAAGTATTCACGAGTCTCTTTAATTAGAGGTCTTTATATAGTGAAGAACGAGAAATGATAGAGTTAGACAAGTGATCATGCTAAACGTAGAACATGAAAATGTTCTTTCAAAAACTCATATGTTTTTAATTGTGGCTTTTTCTTCCCATAAGATCAATGCATTAGGAATAAATCATAATTGCAATAAGTAAGGTCGTACGATTTGAAAGGTTACTTAGCCTCTAGCGCAATATCGTTTAAAAGTTGCTCGGGGTTGAATAGAGTTCATAGCCAAGGCATAACTTATTGAAGCGGGACGCGAAGATTGGCGATTATCCAAAAAGGCCCTAACAAGGCATGAGGAGCTCTATTTTTGCTAAAGATCCAAAGATGATGTGAAGTATCATTATTCCTAAATCAATATGAAGGATCAAGACACACGAAGAGAAGCAAGTACTCCCCTAAAGAATGGAGAAAGTCTATCCAAAAAGACCCTAACAAGGTATGAGGATAAATATATCCAAGTCCGAAAAGGAGGCGGATCGTTGTATATCAAAATCCAAAATAAATATTGAAGAAAAATGATGAAGTCGTGGTCCAATATGAAGAATCTCTCAAAAACGTCAAGTGAAGAAATTCCAAATTTATGAAGAGAAGACCATTATTTCAAGAACGTCTTCCCAAGATTTGAAGTATGAAGTACATGCCAAATATCGGTCCGAGAAAGGTCTCAAATCGTGAAACGAGTTATGCCAAGATATGAACTTAAGGAGATACACGAGAAGCCGTTTTAAAAGATTTTGTCCTTCGGCTAACTATTGATCAAATCGTGCTACTTTGCTTTCGGACTAATAACTACTCAAATAAGTCAATATGAATCACTTGTGATCCATGACAAATAGAAAAAAAATGCTAGTAACCCATTTCCTTTTATAATAACTAGGATTGCGGGGAGAAAAAGTATTACACAATTTGGACGTATGAGTAGTGTTAGCATTGTGACTTGTACCAACAATGATCTTGTTTTTGCACTTAGCATGGAATGTATGACAATCAAGGATGACGAAGTTTACTCTAAGGGACATTTACTTGTTTCTATTCTTTGACCCTAAAAGTCACTTTTTGTGATGAAAATCATACATTATGTCTTTACACATCATCGTAGTATGTTGCAAGTCTTTTACTTTTCAATAAAGGTTAATAAAATTGAACTTTGGTGATGCTTAGATACTTTATTCTAGCATTGCGTGAGGGCACGACAATGGCTTAGTATGGGGGAGTGATGAGATGGCATTTATACATGATCTCATCGTTCTTTTCGGGCTTTAAATGCATAAAAATGTCATAAAAAACTATATATATGCTTGTGTTTGTTTACTTGTGTATTTTAGGTATGGATATCGTGAAAAAGACAAAAGATCACAAGTTACAAGGAAAAACGGACACGAGAAACGAAGCCGTACAAAGAACCGGGCCTTAATCATGGAATTTTCAACAAATACCCTTGAAGACTTGAAGACAAACAAGATTGATCCTCATTTATTGAAGAAATGACACTTAAAACCCTTGTATATTAATAATTACAAGTTTGGTCCCTTAAGTTTGTCAAAATTACACAAAAGGTCCTTCAACTTTGAAGAAATGGCAAGAATAGTCCCTCAACAAATCAAAATTGCCAATAATGGTCCCTCATAAAGTCAAAGATGCAATGAAGACCTTTAAAGATCAAGAATGTTCAAAATCAGTCCTTGAAATATCTCAAAATGGCAAAAAGAACCCTTGAAAACCCTTTTGAAAAGTTATGTGCCAAAACTGCCAAATGGTGAAAGTTGTTACAAGCTTAAATGGGCGCTGATGGGTTTTAAAACACAAAAGACAAGAGAAAGGAAGAACAAGGGCTGAACTTGTGCAAATGAAACATTCAAACACATTTTGCGCCAAACACTTATACACTCCTACAAAAACGGATCAAACAAGAGTACTATTCACCTTTACAGCCCAGATTTTACACAACTTAAATCAAAGGGTAAAATGAAATTACCCTTACCCACACTTGATTCACACACCTAAAAACCTAACCCAACCTTAAAACCCTCACTCCCACTCACCAAGAGACCCCACCACCAAAACCGTTTCACCATCATGTGACAACTTCCTCACCAAGGCTTGCCACGTGTCAAGATCAACAGCCCACATCATTTGCTTCATCACAAAGCTATTTTAAACGGTTTGGATGCATTTTGGACAGCTCACATCAAGAAAACGTCTAGAAGACTTAGGGTATTTAGGGAATTTCACTTCTAGGGTTTGTGAACAGTGTAGCCTTGGCATTTGCCTATATAAAGACTCCTCAACATGTGAGAGAGCTTTTGTTCCAGTTTTAGGCTATTAATCTTTGTAATTCCTTTTTAAGTTAAATAAAATTTGAATTTCTGAAAATTTGAAATCTCTTTTTGATTTAGTTAGAAGTTTGGTGTTTGAGTAGCCTAATTCTGAGTTCCATTTGATTGTGAAGGCCTACCTTAATCTTGTGGTTAAGGCACGTCTTGTTTCATAAGGTTTTTAAGGTTTGAAAACCTTGAAATCCTAGGTTCTGTTTTGGTTATTTTGTTTACTAACCCTTGACCATTAGCTATAAGCTCTTACAAGCTTGTTGACACCAAGCTTGTGAAGGGATTAGAGCCCTTGGTTGAGTTGTTTGCTATTTGTGTTGAAGATATAAAGTCCTTGAGGTTCTACTTTGAACCATCAACCAAGGCAGTTTGCATCATCTTCATTGAAGTACCTTGGTCTTGTTCTAGTTGTTGAACAAGGTCCAAGGACCATTGCTGGCCTTCCTAAGATGTTGTGGAAGGCAGATATAATCTCTTGTTAAGATTCCCCTAAAAATTTCATGTTTATGACTGTTTTTGATTTGGTGCTTTGATTTTGAGTATTGGTGTTTGTGCTGGTGATTTTTGAGTTTGATTGTGTTATTTGCTATTGTTTAAGTGTTTTTGATCATTAAAATTAGTAGGTTATTAGTTAAAATCAGAAGTTTGTTTGATAAGTGCTTGATTAAGGGTTGTTTGGGATTACTGGTTATCAAGGCCTTGTGGCCTTGTGCCCTTGGTTCTTTGAGTTTGGGTGGTCTAAACAAGTCATAATATACAAGTTTTTTCCATTGGTTCACTTTCTGAAAGTTTGAAAAAGGGATTTGGAGTTTTGCAAAAATCTGATAAAATTGGTTTTGAATTTGGTCAAACACATCAGATCCAATAACTTCTTTGTTAGTTGGATCTAAGGTTTGAAATCAGGTTTGGGGATAGTTTGGGTGATAAGCTATCTATTGGTTATCTGGTTGTTGAATTTGGTGGCTTATTGTGTTTTTTATAGCTTATCAAAGTCTGCTGAAGTGGTCATTTGCATCAGCAAAGTGACCACCTCATTTGGTTTTGCATTGTGATTTCTAGCATTAGGATTGTTGTTTTGTTGCTTGGACCTTATTTGTTTGCTGCTTGTGAGGATATTTGGCTATTTGGATTGCTTTGATCATAGCTTATAAGCCCACTGGCTTATTGGCTTATTTGTGCCCAAACACATCAAGTTTACCCAACTGGTAAGCCTTGATTCACAAGGTTTGCACTCAAACCTTGACCAGCAGGGTGAAAAACAAGTCTTTACACTTCATTAAGTCTGTCAACGCCTACTTTGTTCCTGTCAGCGTTTGATTTTAACTTATCAGCGTTTGACTTTTGGTCAAACTTGGTTTTCAAGCTTATTGAATCTGTTTTGCTTATTGGTACATACAACAACTTAGTTTTTGTAATAGAACTCATTTTTCTTAGCTTAATATCAAGTCTGGAAGTTTACAAGTCTTTTGGTTAAGCTTTTGCTAGGAAACTAGCTTATTTGGCTTTTTCAGCCAGCTTATTTGCTTCTACAGCTTATTCTACTTGGCTTCTTGTGATTTTCTTGATTGATTATTCTTAGTTAAGCTATTTGTGAGCTTTTGCAACAAACTAGAGCTTCTGAGGTGTCCTAAATCTCAAACACGACTATTTTGTCGTTTTGTGGATTTTTGCTTTTCTATTTTCTGGCTTATTGAGTGAGCTTATTGGAAATTTCTTTTGACAGATGTTAGAAATACGTTTTTACGTATTTATGAAGGATCGGTCGCTCCAACGATAATTATGTAATGGGCTCGTGATCTATTTAATTAGTGTATAGTCCATATAGCCCACATGTAGGGTGGGCTATATATATATATCCCCTCCTAGCATGTTAGGTGGGGTTGTTGATTATCATTTTTCACTCAATCATATTCATCTTTACTTTCTCTCTCTAACTTCTCTCCCTTCTCTCCTTTTTCTCTCTAATCCCTCATCTCATTCCTTCATCTTCTTCTTTATTTATCAATCATTCAACCATATTAATCCATCAAATCCATGATATAGAATAGGCCAATAATCTCGTAAACCTTCAATTGGTATCAAGAGCCAAGGTTTGATTGGTTTATTCTCCTTTTAGTTCTTTTTGATTTTGGTGGGTTTTGATTTAATCATGCTTAAATATTAAAAAGTTTGTATTTTTTATAAAAAGTTTGTGTTTTTATGTGTTAAATCATATCAAATCTTCAAATTTACTTACTTTTTAGATAAAAAATCACAAATTTTTATATAAAAATCAATTTTTTTTTTTTTTTATCAAATCTTAAAAAGTTTGTGTTTTTATAAAAAGTTGGTGTTTTTTTATAAAAGTTTGTGTTTTTCTCTTTTTAATTTTGTATTTTTTTTGATTAAATCCTTCTATTTTGATTGCCTTTTTGTTTAAATTTCTTAAATTGAACCTTTAATTTTGTCCTTTTTTATTTTTTTAATCAATTTTGCCACTTTAATTTTTTTTCTATTATTAGTTTTCTAAACTTTTTATCAATTTCATCCTTTTTATTTTTTAATTTTTTTTAATCAGTTTTTTATATAAATTTTTTAATCAATTATATTGTTATATCAGTTTTTAATCAGTTATTAGTTATTATTTTAATCTGTTTTTTTTTTAATCACATTTTTGTTTGAAAGTTATCTGTCCAATCCTAACTGTCCAACTTTGTCCCAACAAATCTGATACAAAAGTTCCGTATCAATCTCAAATGTTCCGGGTCAAACTCTAAGTTCCGAATCAAACTCTAAGTTCCGAATCAATCTCTAAGTTCCGAATCAAACCCAAAAGTTCCGGGTGAACGAAACTTCCGGGTGAAGAAAAAGTTCCGGGTGAAGACAAAAAGTTCCGGGTGAAGAAAAAAGTTCCGTATGAACGAAAGTTCTGAATGAATGGAAACTTCCGAACGAATGACTCTTCCGAATGAAGCTTTATAAAATTCAAACTCAACGGGCAAATCATCGTCTTTTAAATCGACTCATTCCCTCGAAATCTTAACTAAAACCTCTTCACAAAATCTTTACTGACTCAAACAAAAACTCGACACTCAAAACTGGTTTCAAAACTCGACCCTTGAATCCACCAAGACCTTCGACTCGATACTCACACAAAATCTTCTTTACTGACTCAAACAAAAAACTCACAACCCCCTCAGACACCCTCGTTTACAGACACGGACTCCTCAATCTTGAACACACACCCTCAATCTTGAACACTCACCCTCGACACACCCTTACACACCTCTCGCATCCCATCAAAACCCAAAAACCCTCGACTTACCCACCCTCATCAAACCCTCAACGAAGACCAAAACTACTTCGACCCAGTACACACCCTCGACTCACCCATTTTCAACAATCAAGATCCAACCCAAACCCTCTCGACTCACTAACACACACAACCAAACACACTCCATTTTTATCAGACTCGACCATCAAAAACACCCTCGGACTAATCTTCACATCACTCAAAACCATTTTTTTTCATCACAAACCATTTTTAAAAACATATCGACCCACCTACACCAACAACAATCTCAACACTCACCTCTCATACCAAAGACAAACACGACAGAAGGACACTACAGATGAAGAAGACAGACTCGAAAAAACATTAAAAAGGACACACCTACCTGAGACCCCCAATACGGAGACCTTGCTGTTGCAGCTTCGTTCGTGTGGTGATTTGTTTGATATCGAACCATTTAGGATTAAGCAGATTAGGGTATGATTTATAAGATTGAAAATTGAGGATTTGAAGTATTATTTACTGTTGTGGTTGAAGGTTTTTGAGAGCAGTTTCTTTGTTTTAGGAGAGAAAGAGAGTTGAATGGAATGGAAGGGTGAAGACGGAAGATGTGAGAGAGAGAAGAGAGATTAGGTTTGAGTAGTATTTTGAGGGGCGGATATAACTAGGTGAGACGGAGTTTTCTAGATATGTGAGAAGTGTGATTAAGTATTTAATTTGGGCGGATTTAACAAGGAAAAAGGAGTGGGGCGGTGGAACATTTTGATTGGGCCACGTGTGTGGCTACGTTGTTAGACGGAGGAAACAATGTGCCACATTTTTGGCAGCAATTGATTTTTTTTTTTTTGGCCACGTAGAAATCAACTTTCCAATCAGATTTTTTTTATTTTTTATTTTTCAGATTTTTGTTAAGTTTTCTTTTATAAAATTAGATTTTTTCTTCTATTCATTGTTTTCTATTTCGTGTTAAATTTTTATAAAATCAGATTTTCAAAAGCTTATTATTAGTACTTATTTTCTAAATCTCATTTATTTTTTATTTTTTATTTTTAGTTAAATTAATTTATTTTTTTTTTTAAAATATCACATTTTATTTTAAACTATCACATTTTATTGTTAGTTTCGTAATATTTTGTTTATTAATTTTTGACAAACCGTGTAGAGGCGGGTATTTTTTTTAAAAAAATAATACTAATAATTCATTTGACGGGTTAAACGTTTTTGTGGCCGGATTTGACGACAAAGTGACGAGTCAACGTGACGGATTTTTGATCGGGTTTAATTCATAATCGTTTTAGCCGACAACATCTTTTGAGCCAAATCGAAGTTCCTCGATTTTCAATGGACTCGTTAAATTCGACACTTAAAGAGGGAGACTTGCATCGAATGCAAGACAAAGCTCGAGAAAGTGGTATAAATTCATTTCAAATGCTCCAGTCTCATCTTGTCACTCTTTCGGGGATTCAAGGAGGGAGCGAATTTGTGACAATCTTTGGACAAGATCGTCATATATTCATCGACTCAATTTTTACCACTTTGACCCAACTCGCCGAGCAACTCAACCATGGAAACTTTAATCACTCTGCATCGGTACTTGCCTATAAGGATCTTGTGACACAACTCACGCCTTTCCTCCAATTCAATATCATTAAGCCTGAAAGTTCTGTGATTTGCCAATCATTTCTTCGAGATACACATACCGAGCTTCGCGTTTTCCGTGATACAATATTGAAACTCATGACATCGGTCTCGTCTTCGATTTATCAACAATCACAACTTCAGCAAACGTATGATAATGGAGTGCAAGAATCAATGCCGCAGATGCAAGAGGAGAATGGTCATACGGTTGACAACTTGGAGCCTAACGATGGCAAGAGCACGGATTCAGAAGGACAACATGATATCAGTCGCACGTCGGGGAATGTTCACGAGATTTCTCTTGATGACACCTTACCCATTTATGACGCAGAGCCTGCAAACATGGTACAATGTAATGTCGTTTATGATGTATATGCTGATGACATGCCGCATATTGAGCATTCTGAACCTAATTATGACAAACATGGGATGGAAACGAGTGATAGCAATACCACTTCTGATTCATCCGATGTAAGTCATACTGGGGGAGAGATTGTTCAGAATGCTATAGTACATCATGATAATTGTATTATAACTGCTTCATTGACTGCTTCTGATTCCAAGATTAAAGAGCTCGAAACGATCGTAGCTCGGCAATCAAAAGATCTTGAGGATGCCAAAATTGAATTTTCAAAGAAAACGGACAAATTTGAAACATACTTTGAAAAACTTGAAAAGTCAAACGTTGTTCTTGAAAGAAAATTGGATCAAACTGTTCTAAATTCTAAAGCTGAAAAGGATAATCTTTTGAAACAAATTCAGTTATTAGAGTCTAAATTGGCATCCCAAGATAGAGTGCTTAAAGAGAATGAGACATTAAAGGCCCAAGTACAGGAAAAGGTTTTTGCTATAGCTGCGTTGAAAATGAGTTAAGGAAAACTAGAGGACCTAGTGTGGACACTAAGCTTGAAAAACCATCAATCTTGGGGAAACCGCCTACAAATCAGTTCGTTAGACAACCGATTGTCAGACAACCTACTGCATTTAGATCCGAGCGACCACAATCCTTGAGACCGCGGTTTGCCTCCCAAGTTGATTTGGTTCAGTTTTCTAGACCAGTCACTCCAGCAACTAGGCCCAATGTGATCAAAACAGCGTTAGCAAGATCTAATCAGATGATTGCCCCTAGTTTTCCTAAAAATACCAAGACCACGTCTAGAACTAGTTCAAATGACGTTGGCCATAAATCTGGTCTAAGGGAAGTTATGCAAAAGACACATGTAAGAGATAGCAATGTCAATCCTAGTCACATGCCTTCTAGATTACCCAACACTGCTAACCGTAGCATGTCATCTCCTAGGAGCATAGATCAAACATCTAGGAATTACTCGGACATTAAATATGCTACCTGTAAAACATGTAGAAAATGTGTCTTTACGGCAAATCATGATTCCTGTATCAAAAAATTGCTTAATGAGGTGAACTCCCGTGCTAGACTTAAATCCCAGTGGATCGCTAAAATCAAACCCATTGGTAAAATGTGGCGCCCCACTGGTAGAACTTTCACTCTTGTAGGAAACGAGTGCCCTTTAACTAGGATAGTCTCCGATTCTACTAAGACTACTAGGGAGGAAATTACAAAGGATGATACATCACTTAAGCCTGAACTTAAGATTTTCTATAAAAGGAAACGTTTGCCAACTAAGACAAGTGAATCATCCCCTCAGGCCACCTCTGACACAAGAAATGAAAACCGTGAACCCCCACGTGCTTCTAAAATAGATATTGCTAATCCATGCAAAAGTATACAAACTCCCAATGAGAATGCAGGTACCAAAGTTGATGTTCCAAAAGAACGAAGCGGTCTAATCGTTGTATACCGTTCAACTAAGGACACTCTCAGAGTTTGGTTGCTGAAGAAGCAGATATCAGAGAAACTAGTATCTCAGGGGATTCATGGTTAAAGCTGCACAAGGACTTACAGTCACATAACAGACTGTAACTCGATCTCCAAAGACAGGAAAGTTCATCCCGATGATGACTTATCCTAAAAACGAGAAATTCATTTTTCTCGGGCATGAGCTTATATCAAAAACATTCCAAGTTTTTAAGCTCATGCACTATGGCTCCTCGTTAAATGACAGACGACGACCCGGACTTCAGAGACAGGGAAGTTTATCTACGCAACGATAACTTACCCTCTTAACAAGAAATTAAGTTTTCTTGGACACGAGCTTATCCTAAAACCATTCAAAGGTTTTAAGCTCGTTGATAACTAGATTTTACTCAGGTTCAATTGTTGTTCTCGGAATCTTAACGAATTGATCTAGTCTCCTATGTGTGACTTAGTTGATCTTTGGTGAAAAAGAATATTTTTGGGTGTTTTTAAATTTAAATGCAAAGACTTAAAAGTAAAGTGGTACTTAAAGTAAATCTAAGTCTAATTAAAGTAAAGTGCAAGTATTTAAAAACGTGTCTAAAATTAAAGGGCACTAAAATAAAATGACGTGAACTTAACTCTATCTAAGGCAAACTTAAAGTGCGACTAAAACTAAGGCAAATAATCTAAAAGTGCAATTAAATAAAAGGCAGGAAAAATAAAGCTTGAAGATAAAAATTAAGGAAAAAAGCTAATAAGAACCTGAATACAGCTCATTTGGAATAAACCTTCGTTTGGAACAATCACTCGTCCTAAATGTCACCTTTGGTTGAAATGATCTTTCTTCACTTGGAATATTACCAAAATCCTTGATCCGGAACAAATTGATCTGAATATGTCACTTATCCAAAACAATGCTTCGTTCGGAACTTACTGATTCGGAACTCTCACTTGTTGCCTTGATTCGGAAGTCTTTGGTCACTCCTTGATTCGGAACTTTCCGGATGAAACTCCTTGATTCGGAAGATTACCTTTGATCCGGAACTTTTAGAACTTCCGAATGAACAACCTTGATTCGGAAGTTTTGACTTCCGAATGAGCAGCCTTGATTCGGAACTTTGGTCCTTGATTCGGAACTTTGAGTTGATTCGGAACTTTTGAAAAGTTCCGGATGAAACCCTTGGTTCGGAACTTTGGAGTTCTGAATGAGTATGTTTGGTTCGGAAGTTTTCACTTCGTCCGGAACTTTGAAAGTTCCGGATGAACAAGTTTGGTTCGGAAGTTTTTCAAATCCCAAATCTTCCGGATGAAGCCTTGATTCGGAACTTATCTGGAAAGATCGAAAACAAGCAAATATTCCCGAAGAACAAGGAAACAGTAGCAGCAGGTATAATAACAATTTAACCAAAATCAAACACACGTATAATAAATAACAGTAACGAATCAATGAATTAACATCAACAAACAATGAAAAACATGAAATTAAACAACTTTTACCACAATAATCAAAAACCACTTTGGATCAAAATAAAAGCATGAACTTAAACATAAACACAACAAATCAAAGAATAAGAAAGGTAGATAAGAGATTGACAAGATAAAGTAAAGATTGACAATAATTAAATAAAAACTTACTTGAAATTAAATGAATTTAAGGTGCGAGACAAGGTAATTAAATTGACAATTAATGTAAATGACAAGTATTTAAATGGTGGAAGAACTAGTGTCACCCTAGCCAACAAGAGTAAAAAGATGACTAATCTAGTCTATTTATAGGGGAGACTAAAGCTTGCTTAGGAAGCTTCCTTAATTGCATACTTAGTCCCTCCTTCTTTAATCTTCTTCTTAATTGCAAGATTAAGTCCCTCCTTCTTTTAATCTTCATTAAATGTAGACTTAAAGGACTTTTAGCTTCGGGATTTCTTTGAACTCGTCTTTAATTTCTTCAATAAAATAGACTTGAATTCTTCGGCTTTTGATAAACTTCCGTCTTTTGACTTTTTCTTCGATAAATCTTCAGAATTGGTCGTGGACTTCCGTTCTTTTTGCACTCTTGATTTCTTGACTTCGTCTTTCATCCTTTTCTTCAATAAAAGTCCATAAATGCCCGTGAATGTCCGTGTTTTCTCCATTTTTCACCTTTTCATCCTAAATCACAACAAAAACACAAACCACGTATAATTCCGACATAAAAGACATAAAATACACGTTTTGGCTCGGTTATTATTGTAATTAAGTTGTAGAAAAGATGGGTGTTTACACACCTATCAAATCCCCCACACTTGACCATTGCAATGTCCTCATGCAATGCATTAGTTACAAAGCAAGATTACACTTTTCATCATAATCAATCCACGTTGGCCTTTATTAAAGAGATAGAAAATTAAAATCATGCAAAATAAAGAAATCAAAAGCATACCTTGGGTTTTGGAAATGTCATGAATAATCATCATCCTCAAGTTTTCACTTTCTCCAAACCAAGCTTAAAAACGAGATCATTGTTATTATAAGTTAGTAGACTAACACGAACTCATGTGGGCCAATTACTCACTTAGACTCCCTTATTCCTATGGGTATCTCTTATATTTTATCATTTGTCTTGAATGATCACGAAGATGCATTGTTTGACTTATTTCGATAATTATTTAGTCTGAAAATAAAGTGCACGATTTAATCAATAGTTAGCTAAAGTACCAAATCTTTTAAAACTGCTTCTCGGGATATCAAAAAGTTCATATCTTGGCATAACTTGGTTCGCGATTTGAGACCTTTCTCGGGCCGATATTTGGCAGCGACTTCATACTTCAAATCTTGAGAGACGTTCATGAAATAATGGTCTTCTCTTCATAATTGGAATTTCTTCACTTGAGGTTTTGAGAGATTCTTCATATATGGACCACGACTTCTTCATTTTTCTCCAATCTTTATTTTGGACTTTGATATACAACGATCCGCCTCCTTTTATGACTTGGATCTATTTATCCTCATACCTTGTTAGGGTCTTTTCGGATACACTTCTCCATGACTTTTGGGGAGTTTTGCTTTACGTCGTGTGTCTCGATCCTTCATATTGATTTTCGATAAATGATTCTTCACATCACTTTGGATCTTTAGCAACAAAACATAGCCCTCATGCCTTGTTAGGGCCTTTTCGGACTCGCCAATCTTCGCGTCCCGCTTCATAAGTTATGCCTTGGCTATGAACTCTCGTCATTACCGAGCAACTTTTAAACGATCTGGGGCTAGAAGCTAAGTAACTTTTCAAATCGTACAACCTTATTTATTAGCAAATAAATTTATTAGCAAGCGATGGGAGAATAGGCTTATAATCAACTCACATAAATTCATGAAAGAATACCGAACTTATAATTGGCTCTATCATCTCTCGTTCTCCACAGTTTAAAATCTCAAGTAATGAGACTCGTGGATACTTAGCCTATTAAATCAAAGTTTTGGGTTTTCGAGTCGCCTATAGGATCTTGCAAATTCTTAGACTCTTTCAAGTTTAGAAATCGCATCTTAAAGTTCCCTTGATAAACGACTCTCTAGGATCAATTATAGGAACTTGCGAAAAGTTCTTGTTCTTAACCCGTGAGAGTTAAGACTTTCGCGTTTTATAGCTCCCTATATAAAAGCCTAGCAAAACTTGACTTAAACACGTTAAGGATACTAGCTAGAGTAAACTCGGATTGAGTCAAAAGATTCACAACGTTTGAAAATTAAAACCACTTTATTAAACATTTATTCTAATAAGGAAAGAAAATAACTATACAAGGTAAAAACTAATAGGCCAAAATAGATCAAAAATTTTGAAGAATGTCGAAAAATTGATTTTCCGGTTAAAATGAGGACAAATACAAGGAAAAGACCACTTAACTTCGATAGAAGTCCCCCCTACACTTAAGATAAACATTGTCCTCAATGTTTAAGCATGTGGGAGTAAACTCCCCTACACTTAGGACATTGTGCACGTTATTTAAATCTCGCTAAGGAAAGGACAACTAAAAAGATTCCTATTTTAATATTGAGAAAATGTAAAATAGTGAATCGAAAAGAGTTTAGGATAGAACCGGGAAGAAGTAGAACACGGAATCACGGGTCGTCAAGAATCATCAAGAGTAGATCATTGATGCTCGAATCCCTGATTAAGAAGTGAGGAGAGGAAATAGCAATCCAAAGGGTCCCCCCTACACTTATGATAAAGAAAGCAAAAAGATAGATGCATGGGTTGCCTCCCAAGAAGCGCTTGGTTTTTGTTTACCGAGTCGTGAGCCTGACTCGACCTTGATCATCAACGGAAGTAGCATGAAACAAATCCACCAGGATCAAAGACATAGTTTTCATCCATCAATAAGCAAGAGCTTAAGGCGAACAAGGCAAGCCAAAAGAGAAGTGGCAAGGTTCCCTTAAGCAGTGATGGAGCACAGTAGAAGCAAGTATGGTGCGGTGCAAGCATGTCTTCAATGGGTCCAAAGATTTTTCCTTTTGTTTCATCAGGTGGATACTGAGATGGCTTAAAGACTTCAATACCGGGATCGAACACCTTTTCCTTCAAGGGAAAATAGCACTCAGGCTCAGCCGAGTGTGAAGAAGATCCGCAAAGAAGCACAACCTCGTCCTCAGAAGTGGGACAAAGAGGTGTCAAATCATAAGTGCAACGGATTTCGGTGTCAACCGGTTTCTTCTCCTTTGACAAAATGCTCTTCAAATCCAAAGTAGGATCAAGGCGATAATCTTCAAAGTCCAAAGGAGGAGCATCACTCTCATGAGGGAAGTATGTGTTGAGAAATTCAGAGAAATCTTCCTCGAATGAGTAATCGTCCAAAGTAGGATCGAGTGATGGTGGAGGATCTTCATCATGTGAAGAATCGCTCGAGAGAGTATCAGCCTCATCAAAATCATCGAATGTGGGCAGCTCGGGATACTCAGAAGTACAATCAAAATCATCCGAATCTGAGCTAGAATCATCATCATCATAAGCATCGAAGACCGGTTGAGAATCATAAATGGGAGAAGCGTCCAAAGTAGAGTGAGAATCATCCACATCATCATTAAAAAGTGGATTATCAGTGGAAGACTCGAATAGAGGATTGTCATAGACGGTAAAGTCATCAAGCACATTTATCATATTCACTGATTCTCGGCCTCCAAAGGATTTGCCTGTAAGCTTCCCCATTTTAAAAACTTTAGAATCATCCCCGACTCGTAAGATTAACTCTCCTTCGGCCACATCTATTAAAGCACGTCCGGTTCTCAAGAATGGCCGACCAAGTATTAAAGGAATACGAGGGTCCATTTCATAATCAACTACGACGAAATCGACCGGGAAGGTAAATGTGCCAACTTTAAGAAATACATCTTCGGCTATACCAACGGGGTAAGCGAGAGTGCGGTTTGCAAGTTCGAGAGTCATCTTTGTTGGAATGAGGTCAGGCAATGATAGTGTTTTCCAAACACTCAGTGGCATCAAATTAATACTAGCCCTGAGATCAGCAAGGGCAGTAAATTCTTCAGTTTTATTGAACACGCAAGGCAACACAAAACGACCGGGATCTCCAAGCTTTTCCGGAAGTTCTCTAAGAAGGACTGCAGAGCAGTTTTCATTTAATCGTGTGTTGGCGAGTTCAATCAGCTTCTCCTTCTTGCTAAGCAATTCCTTGAATGCTTTGACAAATTTCGGCATGTGGCAAAGTGCTTCAACAAGGCTAATGTTGATGGTCATTTTAGATAGCATATCCACATATTTCATTACATTACAGTCATTCTTGGTTAGCTCGTTGGTCTTGCCTATGCGAGAAGGGAATGGGATTCTGGGCTGATAAGGGTTAGGTGGAGGTGTAGTTGTTGAAGGTTGTGATGTTGAAGGGTCCTTCCGAGATACATCGTCATGACGAGGCGGAGACGGTAATGGTGTACTATCACTAAGTGTAAGAGGAGTAGGGATACATGGTGGTGGAGGAGGTGTAGATAATGGTGGTGAATCAGGTGGATTGACAATGGTAATTCCACTACGCGTAGTTATAGCACTCACATTAGCTCGCGGATTGGTGACGGTGTTTGAAGGTAGAGATCCCGAAGAAGAAGAAGGTTGAGCTTCGGGCAAAAAACTAGCCAATAGATTCTTTAATTCAGTTGTTTGAGTGATGAAGGAGGATTGAAGGTTTTCACGAACCTCGGTTCTGATGTCATTACCTTGCTTCAAGATATCTCCTTTCAAATTGATTATTTGGCTCTGTAGATTCTTGATTTGCTCACCTTGAGTTCTTATGATTGTGTCAACATCGGGATTAATGGGTGGGTGTTGTTGGGTGGGTGGTTGATAAGGGTTAGAAGCACGAGGTGGGATTTGATTGCTTCTATTGTAGTTGTTGGCGGGATTTTGGTTTTGAGGAGAAAAACCGGGTGAAAGGTAATTGTTGGAACGGTAGCTCAGCAGGTTTCTATCCCCTTGTTGTCTAGCTTGGTAATTTTCCGGTGAATAATTACCGTAAGCTGCATACACATTTTCCGGATTTCCTTGTGTCGAAGGACAATCGATGTATGAGTGAGGACCGCCACATGTTTCACAAGGATTAGCAACCGCTTTAACTTGTTGTTGTTGGTTTGAAGCGAGAAGCGTAATACTTTTGCTCATTTCAGCCATCATGCGGGTGAGTTCGGTCATCTCAGGGTTTGCTGAGGTAGAAGAAACATTGACTCTCGTGTTGTTTCTAGAAGAAGCAGAGGAATCCCAGTTCTTATGATGAGTAGTCATGTTTTCAATTAACTCTCTACACTCCTCGGGTCTCCTTTTCATGAATGTGCCACCGGCGGCTGCATTAATCGTATCACGATCTCGAAAAGTCAATCCGTTGTAGAAAGTATCGATCAAGGTGACCGGAAGCATGTTGTGGTTTGGACAACGGTCGATCAAGACATTATATCTCTCCCAAGCGTCGAAAAGAGATTCATCAGGGTCTTGCATGAAACCGCTGATCTGATTGCGAAGGCTTGTGACCATGGATGGTGGAAAGTAGCGCGAAAGAAAGCGTTGAGTCATGTCATCCCAAGTGTGAATAGAATTCTTCGGGAGACGATCAAACCATTTCTCGGCATGATGCGATAAAGTATGTGGGAAGAGTTGTAAGCGGAGTACATCCATTGTGGCCCCAGGCAACTTCATGCTTTGGGTGATTGTAATGAACTTGTCGAGGTGTTTGTTGGCATCATCATCAGGCAATCCTCTAAATGGGTTTGTTTGTACTTGCTGAATCATGTGGTGCTTCAACGAAAACTCAGGAGCGTTGATTTGCATCGGCGCAATCGGTCCTCCTCGTCCAAACATTGTTGGTTGACAAAGTTCCTCCATGGTCCGAAGATCGGGCTGTGGAAGAGCATTGTTGTTATTATTAAGGTGCGGTAGTTGATTATTGTTGTTAACACCTGCCATATCTAAATCTTCTTGAGGCTCGGGCTCTTGATAATTAGAAGATCTAGTACGCATACACCTGAATATGCAAAAGAAAACAAAACCAAACACAAAGACAATATATATACACAATAAAGATGAAATCTTTTTGGATTTTTGATATTTTTAATTTTTATTGTTTTTTTATCAATTTTTAATTTTTTATGATTTTTTGGAATTTTTAAGGCAAGAAAATAACGTTCACAAGTAAACGGATCCCAAAAAGCAACGTGTCTAGCACAGAAAACTGTTGATCTTAACGAAAAGAGCCGGCAGCGGCGCCATTTGATAACTAGATTTTACTCAGGTTCAATTGTTGTTCTCGGAATCTTAACGAATTGATCTAGTCTCCTATGTGTGACTTAGTTGATCTTTGGTGAAAAAGAATATTTTTGGGTGTTTTTAAATTTAAATGCAAAGACTTAAAAGTAAAGTGGTACTTAAAGTAAATCTAAGTCTAATTAAAGTAAAGTGCAAGTATTTAAAAACGTGACTAAAATTAAAGGGCACTAAAATAAAATGACGTGAACTTAACTCTATCTAAGGCAAACTTAAAGTGCGACTAAAACTAAGGCAAATAATCTAAAAGTGCAATTAAATAAAAGGCAGGAAAAATAAAGCTTGAAGATAAAAATTAAGGACAAAAGCTAATAAGAACCTGAATACAGCTCATTCGGAATAAACCTTCGTTTGGAACAATCACTCGTCCTAAATGTCACCTTTGGTTGAAATGATCTTTCTTCACTTGGAATATTACCAAAATCCTTGATCCGGAACAAATTGATCTGAATATGTCACTTATCCAAAACAATGCTTCGTTCGGAACTTACTGATTCGGAACTCTCACTTGTTGCCTTGATTCGGAAGTCTTTGGTCACTCCTTGATTCGGAACTTTCTGGATGAAACTCCTTGATTCGGAAGATTACCTTTGATCCGGAACTTTTAGAACTTCCGAATGAACAACCTTGATTCGGAAGTTTTGACTTCCGAATGAGCAGCCTTGATTCGGAACTTTGGTCCTTGATTCGGAACTTTGAGTTGATTCGGAACTTTTGAAAAGTTCCGGATGAAACCCTTGGTTCGGAACTTTGGAGTTCCGAATGAGTATGTTTGGTTCGGAAGTTTTCACTTCGTCCGGAACTTTGAAAGTTCCGGATGAACAAGTTTGGTTCGGAAGTTTTTCAAATCCCAAATCTTCCGGATGAAGCCTTGATTCGGAACTTATCTGGAAAGATCAGAAACAAGCAAATATTCCCGAAGAACAAGGAAACAGTAGCAGCAGGTATAATAACAATTTAACCAAAATCAAACACACGTATAATAAATAACAGTAACGAATCAATGAATTAACATCAACAAACAATGAAAAACATGAAATTAAACAACTTTTACCACAATAATCAAAAACCACTTTGGATCAAAATAAAAGCATGAACTTAAACATAAACACAACAAATCAAAGAATAAGAAAGGTAGATAAGAGATTGACAAGATAAAGTAAAGATTGACAATAATTAAATAAAAACTTACTTGAAATTAAATGAATTTAAGGTGCGAGACAAGGTAATTAAATTGACAATTAATGTAAATGACAAGTATTTAAATGGTGGAAGAACTAGTGTCACCCTAGCCAACAAGAGTAAAAAGATGACTAATCTAGTCTATTTATAGGGGAGACTAAAGCTTGCTTAGGAAGCTTCCTTAATTGCATACTTAGTCCCTCCTTCTTTGATCTTCTTCTTAATTGCAAGATTAAGTCCCTCCTTCTTTTAATCTTCATTAAATGTAGACTTAAAGGACTTTTAGCTTCGGGATTTCTTTGAACTCGTCTTTAATTTCTTCAATAAAATAGACTTGAATTCTTCGGCTTTTGATAAACTTCCGTCTTTTGACTTTTTCTTCGATAAATCTTCAGAATTGGTCGTGGACTTCCGTTCTTTTTGCACTCTTGATTTCTTGACTTCGTCTTTCATCCTTTTCTTCAATAAAAGTCCATAAATGCCCGTGAATGTCCGTGTTTTCTCCATTTTTCACCTTTTCATCCTTAATCACAACAAAAACACAAACCACGTATAATTCCGACATAAAAGACATAAAATACACGTTTTGGCTCGGTTATTATTGTAATTAAGTTGTAGAAAAGATGGGTGTTTACACACCTATCACTCGTGTATATGGTTTATCATTAAATATCAGATGGTAACCCGTGCTTCAAATAAAGGAAAGTTTATCGCCGATGATAAACTTATCCTTACATCGAGAAATTAAATTTCCTCGGACACGAGCTTACATTTAAACCATTCAAAGGTTTTAAGCTCGTGTACACGACTTCTAAGTAAATGTCAGCTTAGGACTCGTTCTTCAGATAAAAGGAAAGTTTATCGCCGATGATAAACTTATCCTTAACAACGAGAAGTTTACAACTTCTTGGACTTGAGCTTTCCTAAGATATTCCAAATCTTAAGCTCAAGTAATTGGTTTTCAAAACTTTGAACACAATCTTTCAAGAATTTCTCAAAAGGTTTTTCTAAATCTTTCAAAATTGTGTGTTCAAAAATGTTTTGATAAAAAGAGCATGTCTTCTGGAATCGATAATATTTACGAACCTAGAAATGTCATTCAATAATGACACGGGGTTGTAAATAAAGTTCGAGCAGAAGTTTAAAAGATTTAAAACATGCTCCATTATGGTTTGCTATTATTTCAGATAGTAACCCGCTTTTCATAATCAAGTCAAGCATTTCACCGGAAAGCTTTGACTCTACAATGGGAATTAATTTTCTCGGGAACGTGACGAGGAGACCAACATTCGTGAACAAGAACCATGTGAATCTTTCATATGATGTTCTCCATCATTCAGGTTCTACCTCGTAAATTGATTAATCTTGTGAATTCATTATCATATATGATCTTTGCACGTGATAAATACCTTACACTTGTGTTTAAAAGGTATTTAATTTACGTTTCAGCACACCCTCATTAATTTGAGGGGGAGCTTGTGTAATTCATGAAGATAATTGGACTTGCATTTTTCTTCCCAAATTTTCTTAAAATGCTATTAAATCAATTGATATTAAAAACATCGATTGGGTTAATATTTTTAATATGGGGGAGAAAATGTGATTTAATATGGGATATGATCAATCATAAATGGTTTGACTTAACGTGATAGCTCATCCCGACATGTGCAAAATGTTTTCGGATATCGTGGCATATGTTAAGGGGGAGCAAAATGGATTTGCACTTCAAAATGGATTTCATGGTGACATACACTTACCTAAAACATCTCTATTCACGATGATGAAGATTGTGGTGACATAAGGATGGTAGGATAGGTTAAAGTCCAATGATTTCTCTAGAACCGGAGGAATCTTCCCAAGGACATTCCATAGCTAGAAATAGTAGTCCTTAGGAAAGATGGAGAAAGATTGTGAACGTAGCTGAATGCCGACCAAGTACTTAAGTTAGCACTGGAACAATCACAACAAGGTGCTAGTTATGACGTATTGGTAAGCATTGAAGGGGTTGAAGAATGAAAAAGAATTGTAAAGATAAAGGGTGTAAAGAAAGAAGCCCTCCTTACAACTTTAGGCAGAAACCGGGTCAATTCATATGCTATTGAGATCATTTTCAATGATTCTTGATATTGAAGAAAGACATCATGGACCCAGTGATGCAATGCACAACCCTTCCCAGCTAACTCAAATATCTCTCAAAAGGTATTTGTTTTAATCACACGGAGATCAACACATTATCTATTGATTTATTCACTCCGAATAAATTGGTATTGAAAAGGTGGCACTCCTCTCCAGCCTCCGATCACTAAAAATCCAAAATGCACGATCGAGTCTAGAGCCATTTGAGATCATCAAATATCTTATTAGGACACACTTTCATATTTCCTTGCTTCTTCACACACTGTGAAAAGTAAGAAAGATCTTCAGAGTCCTACGCAAAATCTTCATGATCTTGCCTGAACATCCGAGTAATACGAAAGTATTTACAATGAAGATGGAAATCCTTCTTGAGCGAATATCAAAAAGCTCATGGTAGGTGACTTGTGCGGTTCTTTATGAATCAAACTTGTGATAACTGGAAAGCAACAGTGGTTTAATTCTTAAATGAATTTAAACACGTTCCAGGCCTCTACGCATTATCATATGATCTTGCCAGAACACTCAGAGTGACTCTTTATTGATCACTGTGACGAGTGGAAATCCTTCTAGTGTTAACATCAAACAGCACTTGGTAGGTAACTTGCAAGATTCTATATGAATCAAGCTAGTGACAACTGGAAAGCAACGATGGTGCGGTTCTTAATTGAACTTCACTTGTTCCAGGAACATGAATTGACGGCTTCAAATCATGCGGATAATATTATCCAAATGATTCACTCTTTACGTTCGTAGTCTGCTTTGGATGGTCGAGTAAAGAGAACGGGTTTACCCGCGAAATCTTGTCAAGGAGGTTCTTTATTGAAACTACCTGCCACAAGTACGATATTTAATATCGTCCAACGGTCTTCACCGACCGGAGGTAAAATGCTACCGAATTAGAATGAAATGTTTAAGGCCATTTCATCCGTGTATATTGTTTTGTTGCTAACTGTCTTATGCAGCGTAACAAGAAGGTGGCATTGCGGTGTACAATCCAGAAGAAGTCGTCACCACATGCTTATACTACATACAAAATAGTACTTCAACAAATTCAAGAAAGCCTGAAGGTCAAGTCTTCCGCTGTATCAAACTCTGAAGCTTTCAAGAATTTAAAAGTATAAGTATGTGGAACATGAAGTCACAAAGAAGCAAATATCACAAGTGAAGAATGCACAAGGTCAAGGCAAGGAAACATGCTCAAGACTAAAGTCAAAGATCACATCAAGCATATTCACAAGAACAAGATCGAAGACTCAAGCATAGATGCTAGGTTTAAGATTTTGTAAAAAGATGTGACCTCCCTTAGGGGGAGATTGTTGGAAATACGTTTTTCCCAATAAAGTCTCGGTCACATCTTAGTTAGCATAGATCACGAGTTATAGACTATTTAGAACTTTGTTTCTTGGAGCGACCTCCCTTAGGGGGAGATTGTTAGAAATACGTTTTTACGTATTTATGAAGGATCGGTCGCTCCAACGATAATTATGTAATGGGCTCGTGATCTATTTAATTAGTGTATAGTCCATATAGCCCACATGTAGGGTGGGCTATATATATATCCCCTCCTAGCATGTTAGGAGGGGTTGTTGATTATCATTTTTCACTCAATCATATTCATCTTTACTTTCTCTCTCTAACTTCTCTCCCTTCTCTCCTTTTTCTCTCTAATCCCTCATCTCATTCCTTCATCTTCTTCTTTATTTATCAATCATTCAACCATATTAATCCATCAAATCCATGATATAGAATAGGCCAATAATCTCGTAGACCTTCAACAGATCTCTTAAGCATCCTAAAAGAGGGTAGTGTGTCAAATTAGAGCTTATGGCATTAGCTTTTGGCTTAATGGGCTAAAAAGCCCAATAAGAATAAGCTTTGTGTTCAATAAGCTGTGATAAGCACATTTTCAGCTTTTGGGCCTTTAGAGTTTTGTTCTTAGAATTAAATTTTAAGTCAGATAGGGCTTTTCCAAGTCAATTGGGCCAAGTTTGACTTTTTGGGCCCAAAAGCCCATTTGTGTTGACTGAATTTGGATTTGGCCCATTTGAGGGCCCATTAGGGGTATTTTGGTAATTTCACTTTCATTTTCTGATTATTTAGGTTAAAATAAACTAGTTTGCAAGTTTTTAGAATTTTTTATAATTTTTGGATTTTTAATATTATTTTATTATTATTTTATTATTATTTAAAAAATTTCACTTTTTCCAACTTTTTACATTTTTCTTAGGTTAAATACATTAAAATAGGAATTTAGTAACTTTTAGAATAATTTTATCACTTATAGATTAATTTTTATAATTATTTTAAGTTTTAATAGTTTTTAAATCATTTTTAATAGTTTTTATTAGTTTTAAAATTTCTAAAAATAGTTTTTAATCTTTTTAGGTCATTTTAGAGGTTTATCAATTGAAAAATCTTTATTTGGGCTTTTTGATAATTTATTTGATTTTTAGGGCTTTAATTAGCATTTAAAAATTGAATATTTAATTATTTAAAAGGTTTGAAAAAGTTTTGATAATTGGTAAACTCTTAGTTTATTATTTTTGATTTTTGGTGAATTCTTGGTAATTTTTAGAATTTATTTTAATTTTGGTGATTTTTTAGGTTCTACGTCTTAACTTTCTAATAGTGATTTTGTGTTAATTTTTATTTTTACGACTTCGTCATTTTCTCTTCTAATCCCCTTCTAGACCAAATATTAATCTCAAATCTTGTACATCTTAGTCACACACATATACCTCCTTGGGAAACGAACTTAATCGGGTCATTAACACTTGATTTTTCCTAAAGTCATTTGTTCAATACTTACCGCTTTTACGCCTTTTTCCTAAAAGGTGTATTTTACCACAATCAGGCGACTTATTCTCTTCTTCAAGGAACACATACTCGAGATGGGGCGGCAACTCCTTAAGTTCTAAATCCGGAGGATTTTCGATGGGAGGCGTTTTCAAAGTCGGAGTATCGATAGCAATAACCGTGGGAGATGGAGGAGAAGGATTGTCTTCGTTGAGAAGGTTTTCAAAGAAATGCATGTCTTCATCCCCATCGGTGGGAGAATCATCATTAGCTAAGTTCACATCTCCCATGGTAGCTTCAAGATTGTTCCAAAACAAACCACTTTCTCCAAATAGAGACAGTGATGAATCAATAGAGGAGACGGTTTCAACATTGGGAAGAGAGGTAGGAATATTTTTACAAGCATCATTAAAGTGTTCTTCACAAGCCTCATCCAGAACGTCAATACAATTAACACTCTCGTATGAATAAGGTTGTTTAGACAACTTTCCCATGTTGAAGACTATTTTATCGTCACCCACTCTCATGATAAGCTCACCGGCTTCAACATCGATGAGAGTGCGACCGGTCCTCAGGAATGGACGACCCACGATCAAGGGAACACGAGGGTCCATCTCGTAGTCGACGACGACGAAATCGGCAGGAAAAGTGAATTTGTCGACTCCTACAAAGACGTCTTCGGCTATCCCTACTGGATAAGCAACCGTACGGTTAGCTAATTCCAAAGTCATTTTGGTGGGGACTAACTCAGGGAGAGATAATTGCTTCCAAACGCTTAGAGGCATTAGATTAATACTGGCACCTAGATCGGCTAGGGCCATGCAATTCTCTACTCCCGGGAAATTGCAAGGGATTAAGAAACGACCCGGATCACCAAGCTTGGTTGGCAATTTCCTTAAGAGCATTGCAGAGCAATTCTCATTAAGTTGGGTGTTGGCAATATCGAGAAGCTTTTCCTTGTCACTCAGAAGATCTTTGAACATTTTCGCGTACTTAGGCATGTGAGCGAGAGCCTCAGCGAAGGAGATATTGAAATTCAGTTGTTTAAACATTTTAAGGAAGTTCGAAACCTGAATATCCTTGCTTTTGAGCTTCTCTTTCCTCAACCTAGATGGATAAGGTATATTGGAAGAAGAGGAAGGCTCCGGGAGAATAGGATCGCTCACATCCTTGGGTGGAGGAGGGGTAGGAGTAAGAGGTGGAGAAATTAGGGATGGAGAAGGATGAGGAATGGAAGCAGGTGACTCGTTCTCCTTAGTCACAATCACCGGTGGAGGTATAGGAAGCTCGGGTTCCTTGGTACCTTTGCCACTGCGAGTGGTGATTGCTTTCATCTCCCCTCTTGGATTAACAACGGTGTTACTCGGAAGAGTACCCGAAGAAGAGGGTTGGTTACCGTGGAAGAAACTAGCCATCATGTTTCTTAAGTCATTCGTTTGACTATCCATAGTGTTTCTCATGTCAGCTCTCAGATCGTTCCCTTGTTTCATCAGGTCTGCTTTCAAGTTACGCACTTCCTGTTGAAGATTTTCCACGATCACATCGTTAGTCCTCATGTAGGTTTCCACTTCTTGGTGTAAAGCGGTGGGTTGGTTGGGAGGAGTATTGTATGCGGGTGGTTGATAAGCAGGTTGTTGGTAAACTTGGTTGTTTCGTTGAGGTGGTTGTTGCTGTTTGAGAGGTGGTATGTATGGTGTACGAGGTTGTTGTTGTTGTTGAGGAGGGCGGTTGAGGTTTTGTTGTTGGTTTGGGTTGTTAGGAGTAGAACCAGGTGGGGAGAGATAGTTGTTGGAGCGGTAGCTAAGCAAGTTACGGTCGCCTTGAGGTCGAGCTTGATAAGCAGGTTGAGGATAGGTACCGTATGCTGCATTCACGTTCTCAGAAGGGTAGTTTTGGGTGGAAGTACAAGTGGTGTAAGAATGAGGACCCCCGCATATCTCACATGGTTGCCTAACAGCATTGGCTTGAGCGTCTTTAGCGTTTTTAGCGTTAATGCTGTTAGTGTTGCTGGCGGTTTGGGTAGCAAGCGTTTCAAGAAGCGCAGTGATTTTGTCAATTCGCTTGTCGTTGTCACTAGTACTAGCACTAGCGACATTGGTCCTCACACTCTTGGTTTGCACACGAGACTTATTCTCAATGATATCCCAAGCAGCATTGGAAGTCTTAGCCAAAAGATTACCCCCCGAGGCACTGTTTAGTGAATATTGGTCAATCATGCTTAAACCATTATAAAAAGTGTTAATTTGGTGCACTTTGGTAAAATCATGTTGTGGGCATTTTCTCAAAAGATCTTTGAAACGATCCCAAGATTCACTAAACGACTCATCGTACTTTTGTTCAAAATTGATAATTTCATTCCGCAAAGCGGTAGTACGAGAGGGTGGGAAAAAGTAATTGATAAACTTGGTCTCCAAATCCGTCCACGAAAGAATACTCTGTGGCGGTTCCTTAGCAAGCCAATGCCGGGCTTGTCCCTCTAAAGAAAAGGGAAAAAGTTGTAAACGGATTACCTCTTGTGGAACACCATTGAATTTGACCGTATTGGTGAGTTGCAAGAATCTCTTGATGTGGTCATGTGGATCATCAATGGTACGCCCCAAGAATGGTTGAGCAAAGACCATCTGGATAAATCCGGATTTGAGCTCAAAGTTGTTGGCTGCAAACGTGGGTATAACAATTGGATCAGTGTTGCCATCTACATGAGCTTGCAGAAGTTCAATCATCGGGCGATTATCCGGTAGAGGCTCATTGTTGTTATTATTCATGTTGTTGAAAGGTGGGTTATTGTTGTTGTTTTGTACACCGGCCATGTCTAAGTTATCGAGAGGCTCGGGCTCTTGATAAGACGTGGATCGAGTGCGCATACACCTGCAAAAGAACTAACAAAGCAAAAATATATTTGGTTTTTATGTTTTTTAATTTTTAGGATTTTTGAAAATTTTATATTTTTTAGGGTTTTTGAAAATTTTTATGAAAAAGTAACGTTCACGGGGAACGGATCCCAAAATCCAAGTTCTCACAAAAAACTATTGATCTTAACGAGAAGAGCCGGCAGCGGCGCCATTTGATACACAGATTTTGCTAGGTTCAATTTTGTTCTCTCGATATCCTCTCGAATTGATCTCGGTTCTAAGTGGAATGATTGTTCTTGGTTATAAAAAAAAGATTGGTTTGTTAATCTAATAAAGGTTTAAATGAACTAAAATAAAAACTTAAATTGAAAGTAATTAATTTAATAACAATTAATAAAACTAGAATTAAAATTGAAATAAATAAATACAAAATGAAGAAACAGTAAGTATAATTTAAAAATGCTCAAAAGAAAATTGATTCGGAAGTTAACCTTGATTCGGAACTATTGATCCGGAACTATTGATCCGGAACTTTTCACCCGGAAGTTTATCCGGAACTTCACCCGGAACTTGGGTCGGAACTTGATTCGGAAGATTTGGTCCGGAAGTTTATCCGGAACTTTCACTCGGAACTTTTCACCCGGAAGATTGGTTCGGAAGTTTACCCGGAACTTCGTTCGGAAGTTGTTGATCCGGAAGTTCGTCCGGAACTTTTGGTCCGGAAGTTTATTCGGAAGTTCACTCGGAACTTTTGACTCGGAAGTTTATTCGGAAGATTTAAAAAGAGCATTCATTCGGAACTTTTAAAAATTGATTCGGAACTTTTTGAAAGGGAATTCATTCGGAACTTTTAACAATTGATTCGGAACTTTTTTGAAAGGAAATTAATTCGGAACTTTTGAAAACACATTCACCCGGAACTTTTAGTTCATCCGGAACTTGTTGTTCATCCGGAACCTGGGGACACTCAAGAACAGTAACTTACCGAAAAAACAGGGGAACTCAAATTCGATCCAAAAATCACCAAGTTTTTCACCAAAACTTAAACAAATCTAAACACAAATCATCTACTAACCATAAACTACAAATCCCATCAATAAAAACATAAAGCCCAACAACTTTTGAAGATCAAATCAATCAAATAAGAACTTAAACTTTTAACCAAATAGATGAAGATGAGCAAGATGAAATGGAAATATTAAAGGAAGACTTGTATTAATGATTAATGTTGAACAAATAAAAGACAAGATTAAACTACAAGATTTGGAAGAACAATAATCAAAATCACCAAACACCCTAGTGGTGTTGGTGATGACTACGAACCGAAAGAGAGAAAAAGATGGAAAAATGAAAAACTAAAAAAAACTCCATGAAAAGTGTGAGGGGAACCCTTTATATAGGTGTTCCCTTTGGTTGGTGAGTGGGCTTTCTCCCGTCCTTCTTGTCTTCTCGTCTTTTCAGAAAAGTTGACGTTTTCGATTCTAATTCGGGATTTGTCGTCGATTAAATTCAACTCGTCTTTTAATTTCTTCGTTTAATAGACTTGAGTTTCTTTGACTTATGTAAATCTTCCATCTTTGGTCCTTTTCTTCGATAAATCTTCGAATAGGCCCAGTGACTTCAAATCTTTTGCATCTCTTGGACAATAGACTTCATCTTGAGTCTTTTTCTTCGGTAAAACCCGTGCAATCCCATGTTTTCTTTAATATTCATCCGGTTGGCTCTGAAAACACATTAAACACAAAAACCACGCATAATTCCAAACAAATGATATTAAATACGTGTTTTGGTCTCGTTTTAGCCAGAATTAAGTGAAAAAAGGATGGGTGTTTACACACCTATCAAAGAAAAATAACGCTCACAAGTGAACGGATCCCAAAAAGCAACGCGTCTTTCACAGAAAACCGTTAATCTTTACGAAAAGAGCCGGCAGCGGCGCCATTTAATACTTAAGCTTTTGACACCCCGTATAAAAATTAATTCGTTGAAGTATGTCTAATCAAATTGATCTAGGTTCTATGTGCGACTCAATCGTTCTTTGGTGGAAACAAAAGTGTGTCGTTGTAGTATATTAAAAAGTGCGAAGACGTAAATGTAAATGACGTTAAACGTAAAAGGCGTTAAAATAAAATGCGTTAAAATAAAACTAAGTCTAATTAAAAGTAAAGGGTGCAAATATTTAAAAACGTGACGGAAAGTAATTTGATTAAACGAGTAAAAATTAAAGCGTGACGAGAATTAAAATTAGACAAAGTATTAAAATTACAACTTAAAAATTAAAACAAGACAAAATAGAAAAGTAATACCCAATTGGAATGTATTCCGATCAGGCTTCAATCGGAATGTATACAAACCTCCCTATCGGAATGTTGATCGGAACCTTAGATCGGAATACCCTGTCACCTATTCAGATCGGAATATCCAAACAAACCCTTTGATCGGAATGAATACTACCTCTTGATCGGAATGTGAATAACCAAACACTGATCGGAATGTAGATTGGAATACCCAATCGGAAAGCTGTCACTTTTTCTGATCGGATAACCAAAACTCACCTTGATCGGAATGATGCTTACTTACCCTGATCGGAATGCCAAAACCTCTTGATCGGAATACCACAAACCTCCCAATCGGAATGTAAAATCCCTTTTCCGACCAAGCCAAGGAGCTATGGTCGGAATACAAACCCCTTTCCGATTGTACAGATCAGAATACGGAGAAAGGGATGAAAAATAAGCTAAAGAAATAAGCTATAACTCAAATAAGCTCACACCTAAAATCCTAAGTAAACACGTATAAGAAAAAGCTAATAAGCTGAAATTTAAAGACTTTTAAAACACGAAAAGAAAAAGGTTTACGAAAAACAAACTTTTATATAAAAAATAACTTTTATAAAAACTTTATAAACTTAAAGATAAACACAATAAGCTATAAAAATCAATGATCTAAAACAATCAAAAGCACAAAAACATAACCTTTAATCAAATAAGCAAGACAATAAGCATGTAAACAAAGATTAAAGCATAGAAAGAAAGGTAGAATGAGAGATTAAAAACAAGAAAACTAAAGAACACTTACTTGGAATTAAAAGGTATTAAAAGTGCAAGACAAATATTTAAATTGACATGTATTTAAAAAGCAAGAAATTAAAAGGGTGGAAGACTAATTGTCACCTTAGCCAACAAAGAAAAATGATTAACTAGCCTAATCTATATATAGGGGAGGATTAGGAAGCTTCCTCCCCTTCTTCATTTTCTCTTAATTGCATCATTAGGTCCTTCCTTCTTAATCTCTTTGTTAATTGCACCATTAGTCCTTAAGCCTTTTAATCTTCTTTAATCTTGGACTTTAATGACTTTTGGCTCGGGATTTCTTTGAACTCGTCTTTTAATTCTTCAATAAATTAGACTTGAGTTTTTTGGCTTTCGATAAACTTCCGTCTTTTGACTTTTTCTTCGATAAATCTTCAGAATTGGTCTTGGACTTCCGTTATTTTTGCACTCTTAACTTCTCGACTTTATCTTTCATCTTTTTCTTCAATAAAAGCCCGTGAATGCCCTGTTTTCTCCACTTTTCACCTTTTCGTCCTAAATCACAACAAAAACACAAACCACGCATAATTCCGACATAAAAGACATAAAATACACGTTTTGGCTCGGTTATTATTGTAATTAAGTGGTAAAGAGGATGGGTGTTTACACACCTATCAGAAGCAAAGACAAAGGTTGAGGGAAATGGAAGCCAAACGCACAGAGGCACTGAATAAGGTAAAAGCTGACTATGATGCCTGCGTCAACAACAGGTATGCACCTGAAAAAATCACCAAGTTCAAGTATACCATTCACAAGTCTACTAACAGACCATAAATGATTGTATGGAGAGAAAACCAATAGGCCAATATGGATGTCTTTGAAGACTTCAGATTGAAACAACTTGGCTTGTCTGAATGGTTTGAGCTTGAGGCTTTGGCTGCTAAAAGAACTGGACAGGCAAATTTTACTCTTCTTAAGACCCTCAAAGCAAAGTTCAATTGGGTTAAAGAAACAGCAGCCAAGCTCAAGATAGATCCACCACCACAGCTGTTTGAACAAGAACCTTCAAAGTCTGGAAAGAAAAGAAGAAGGATGACTCAACTTATTAAGGAAACCTTCGTTACTAATGATGTTCAAGTGGATGGAATGCACAGGGATTTGGTACTATCAAATGGAATCATTGGTCCTATTGATGGTCAGACTTACATAGAGCCTGAAAGAGGTATGGCCTTCATGAACAGAGCTTGCCAATATGCATTCCAAAGGGAAGATGAGCTAGGTTTAGCATCAACCATTCAGCTGATTTGTCTCAAAATTAACACAGAGTATTCCAAGGTTTTTGCACAAGCTTTGCAGACCGAATTGGATACTAGGACAGACTTAGCTGAAGCTGAAGAAAGAATAAAAAATGATGACTATTGAAGGATTTGATAGCTGAATTTTACCTTCATGTTTTATTTCACTTTTGTATTATACTTGTAATTTTCCTTTAAGTATGAATAAAATCATGAGGTATGTTTGTTTAGATCTGTTATGAGTAAGAAGAAGCTGTTATCTCACTTACCTTAAGTTAGATAGATCTAGCTGTATTTATGTTTAAATAGGGGGAGATTGTTGGGAATCTAAGTTTGTTATATTCCATGTATCATAGATTTAAACACAAATCAAGTTGGTAGATAGTCACTTGCCTGTATCGCAAGACTCACAGAGATCTAAGTCTCTGTGAGCAACCTTAGAGGAGTCCATGTCAGAGATATTGTCAAGGAAGTCGAAGATTACTTGAAGACATACTCATTGGCTGTGATGGATAACAGCCAAGATGTATCAGGGACTCTGAGGGGTTGAGGGTTGACAGGGGTGGCAATACCCTGTTAACACTCAGCACACTTTGGACATACCTTGGTGTGTACGAGACTATGAAGAAAAGGGAAACGGTGTCAGCTCTGTTTCCCTAAAGCATTGTGGCAGACTACCAAGAATAGAAGAGCATCTTGTGACAGATGTCTGACAAGTGTCTGTCTTGTGTAGTCACCATCAACTAGTACTTAGGCCAACCTCGTATCACTATAAATAGGATATGTAGCCCAGCATTAACGTTCAACACTTTGATAGATTTCAGACATTAATGCTTAGAACTTGAAGAACCAAACAGATGTGACTGTGTTCTTAAGTTAGGGGTTTAGTTGTTCAAAGTGTGCACAACACACTGTCATCAAACGGTGTTATCCATAACACTTGTAATTCTTTATTATACAATAATAAGTATTACGTTTGAAAAGTAATTTCGTGTGTTGATTAGTTAAGTTTAGTGTTTCTAGCATAGTTTAGGGACTTTCATGTTTTCCTCAGTAGTTTACATTAAACTTATCAGTAATTAATATGATTAATATATTAGATTGCTTGAGCTATATACATGCATGCTAGTTCCACCTAGTTATGGAGGTACCATAACCATAACACTTGAGGCACTGGTGTTATGACTCTTCCGCGGTGAGAGTGATTGCTCGCAACGTTCCTTTTCAGTTATTTGGCGTATTATATTATTATCATTTGGGGCGAATTGGTGCATCCTAGTACAAGTTTAGCAGATTACATAGTAACTGTGGTGTGTGCCTTACATGCATTACATGGAGCTAATCCCTCCACCCAGACTATTATTATTAGAGGCAACCCCTCTAATTGCATGACGAGGTCACCCCTCTATATATTCATGCACGTTGATATTTATCATGACCTATATAGGCTCTTTGGCATTTAAAATACAGGTTCAATATAAACATGAACATAAAGCCTTTCAGTATAATTATAGACATAAGACTTTTCATTAAAACACAACATGAGACCTTTTTAGTATAAATGTTTTTAAACAACTTCCAGGTTTTCCAGGACTTACGTTATTCGGCTGCATTTTCATACTTTACTTATGTTTCAGTCATTTTACTATGTCATTATATTCGTTCACTGAACGTATTATTCAGCCGTATATTTTCTTTCCATGACCCAAACGATAGGTACACAAAGACAGACTCGAGCACGGAGAGAACGTGCATAAGATTGGAGAGTCTTGTGTTGTGACCTCTCTCTTACCAAACATGAACACATTAGCGCGCACAGTCGCACACGCACACGAGAAAACACATAGAAAAGAAACAGAAAGACAGAGGAAAGTGTAAAGACCACCAATAAGATTCCATAAAAACACGAGTCAACATCGAATATAAACTCCCTCTCTTCACCCATCATTCACATCACCACAATCTATGGCGGGAATAATACAGCTTCTAATATCAGACATAACCATGTCATTCATGTGGGTATGGTCAAGCGTGCTAATAAAAATGTTCGTTCACAGTGTCTTAGGATATCGTTATCATGATCTTAATGGTGAAATCATTAGATACTCATTGTCTGTAATAAATATGTTTTTGTTTGCTTATCTTGGGAAAGTTACTAAAGGTGGTGCTTATAATCCACTCACTGTTTTGACTTCTGCTATTTCTGGGAGTTTTGCAAAGTTCTTCTTTACTCTTGGCTCCAGAATCCCTCTTCAGGTAATTCGTTGGACCCTTTTTTTTATGTTTTGGATTATTTAATGAAATGGGTTTGGAATTTTTTTTTTTTTTTTTTGTGGGTGAATTGGTGTGCTCATAAGATGTCTTGGGTTCAAACTTTCTAGGTAAAAGATTCGGAAACTCAGACTCGCCCTCCCGTCTAGTTTAGGTCTTAGGATCCTGTTAATTAATGAATTTAGATTGTTTGGTTTACAGTGATTTCGGAAGAATATCTCTGTTGACTTTTTTAATTTTCATGTATAATGATATATACTCCAATTGATAGTATGTTAATCGGGGGTGTTTGGGATTACGTATTGATGAATTCAATTAGTATATTTTACCGGGGTATGAATTCCCTTTTACCCAAAAAAAAAAAATTCAATTAGCCACTATGGTTTCTTTAAACTGATTAATTGTCACCCTAAAAAAGTTAGATTGCTATATCCAAACACTCACAGCGGAGATCAACTAGTACATATACGTTGTTATAGCTAATAGTTTAAATGGTATACAGATTTTCATTATGTAGAGGTTTTGTTTAGCTGATTTAGTATCAGGAATTGATGTAATTGCTAGAATGGATATGTTATGATCCCACATCGGCCAAGTATGGGATTGGTTGATTGTTTATAAAGCCTAGGTGTCCCCTCAAACAAGCTAGCTTTTTGAGTGAGTTCTACACTTAGACTTATGAACCCATACGAGCCTAGTATGGGATAAGTTCGTATCAGGATACTGTCACTAGAGTAAAGTTGGTATTATTGTCGTAACAACCATAGAACTCCTGATGCCTAGAGGCGTTACAACTAGTCCACAATAAAGAGTTCTGCACTTGGCTAGATTGTTTTTGCTCCACACTTAGCTTTTGGGCTTTATATCTTTTGATGTTCGGGATGTAATTTCGTCTGTCTAGCAAACTTCACAAGCTTCTTGCACTAGTTCATCAACTGCAATATCTTTGCCATGCATATTTCATCATTAGTTTTCTTAGTCTTTTTCCTGTGTGTAGGATCTTAGTCTTTTGGTGTAGTTGGGTCAAGAGTTCTGTTCAAGGACAGCACTAATTGTGAATTGCAAGTTAATTTGGATCAGATTTATTGTTTGAGTTAGGATAAATGTATGTGTTGTCGCTTTATTGTCTATCATAGTAACTTATTAATTAATTAATAAGGGTGTCTCGGATTCTGTTTTGAGAGTAGATTATGTGATTGGAAAACACAATAAGAGGGTGTTTCGGCACTTATTTCGTTTTTAGAAGAAAGAAGCCGTTTAGAACTTAAAATTGCTAAGTGTTGACCGGTTTATTTGCATATTTTGTGAGGGAATAAGCACTTTTAAATAAGCATACGGCCATAAGGGGAGACGCTTATTTAAAAGTGCTTATAAGCCATTAACATATGCCAAAAATTGGCAATGCTAAACACCCCCAACGTAGTTTTGGATAGGCTAGTATGATTACTATCGGTTTAACTATTGAAATCCAAACACTCAGTTAGAGCACCTATTTTGAAGTGCATTCCCTAATACATCCAAAGAATATGATTAGTCATTGGTGCATGCATATGATTTCTTTTGTTTCCATTTTCTTATCTAATACAGTTAGTGTGTTATGGCTACCAGTCCAGTTCTATTATTTTATGTTATGTTGTTGTTTTGTTAGCTGATTTAGTTCAGGGACCACTGTAATTGGTATAATGGAATGATGGTGTCATAAGAGTAAAGTTAGCATCAGTGTCATAACTCATAACCATAGAGTTAATGATGCTGAGAATTTATTACCACTAGTCCATAACAGGATGTTCTTTTAAACGGAACATTTTAAGGATCTTTTAAACTGTAAATTTTAGGAGGGTGTTGACTGTGTGAAAATATATGTCTCGGGTTCTGTTATTTAGAAGAAACAGTTGCACAGGTAGCGTAACAGCAGAGGCATGTTCAAACTAATATTTTTCTGCACACCGTCTTCTTACAGCCGATTATCTAATCATTGTCGTTATTTCTTTGTGAATTTTAGGTGTTTGGATCAATAATGGGGGTAAAGCTAATCCTTCTTACCTTTCCAGAAATAGGTCGCGGGCCACGATTGACAGTTAGTCTCCATCAAGGGGCATTGACAGAAGGGTTGTTGACATTCACAATTGTGCTGATTTCACATGCGCTTTCTACAAAAATACCTGGAAGTTTTTTCAGGAAGACTTGGATTGGTAGTCTCTCGAAACTAGCTCTTCATATACTCGGATCAGATTTAACTGGTGGTTGTATGAACCCCGCTTCTGTAAGTAATCTTGTCATTGATACTCCATTCTTATTTTCTTTTTTAATTGTACTTTAATGTATACTTCCATGAAAAACACAGCTTTTATCTTTATGTAAATTGTCACTGCCACATAAATCTGGAAAGTTTTAGGATGTTTCTTAGTAAATGCAAGTTTTTAATTTTCTTTTCTTTTTGACAGTACTACTTTCAAGCTATTAGTTACTCGTGTACCCTGAATCAAATTACTTGATTCTTTCTTTGTATCAACTGTAGGTGGAAATTTTGGACCAACGCGCTGAGTAATTGGTGAAAAGGGATTGGGGTTTAAAAATCAAGCATGTTTATCTAATTATGGGTCAAAATGAGCTGGATTGGATTTGTTTGACCTGTAGACACTTTTGCATCTTTATAAAAATAATTAGACAAATTTGGCATAAACAAATTCTAATAGGTTGTATGGATTAAATTTAATTTTGCGATTGAGCGGTATGTCCCATTTCCTTTTTGCTAAATTTAGGTATTTGACTCATTTCACCCACTTGAGATAAAGATAGCCGAAATCAATCCACTCATAAGTATATGGGTCGAAATTGCCACCTCTATTGGACTCTTAGATTAATTTCAATTCACAAATATAAGGCTAAATTAAGATTACTATTTTTAAATTTGTTCTGAAAGATGGTTACTAGAGACGTCTGTCTAACATCTAAACATGGTTTCAGGTAATGGGGTGGGCTTATGCTCGTGGTGATCATATAACAGAGGAGCATTTACTAGTTTATTGGCTTGCACCTGTGGTTGGAACCCTATTGGCAGCATGGACATTTAGGTATCTTGTACGCCCCTCAAAACAAGAGAAGGAGAAGAAGACTGACTAAACATGGTGAAATTTGAAACCGATTCTTTCGGGTGGCAACATGGTGTTGACTCTTGGTCAAAGTCAATTGTATATTCTAAGTATGTTGCGCCACCTAAATTTGTAAAGACAATAACAGACATAGGCAACCAGCATTTTCAGGTTAATCTATGAAATACCAACACTTCATGTGCAAAAGAACTTTAGTGTTCGGTAATGCCAAGATGACGAATTAAATTTACTTTTGAATCCTCGTATACACTACTTCTAATCTATCAACTCCAGTTATATTCAATTTCCTTTAGAAACCTCATATTATTGACTAGTTATCTTACACAGTGATTATGTATCACTTCATATAAACTTTATAAAAGTGTGTCTTACATGTTTATACATAGGTATACTTACAGAAACTTTAAAGTTATACAATACCATTAACAAGACTGCATTGAAAAGATGATGGGCAACTGTGGTTATAATTCGTTACTCATCTCCAACTGGATGGCACAGTGCGGGTTTACATTATCTTTAGCATCTAGATATGAGCCACACACCGGCGTAAGAATAGAAATGGGCTATAGAATTATTTATACTATAAATGAATGGTTATTGAAAACATCAGAATTTGGATTGAAGAATATTTGAGTAGTATGAAGATAGTTTAAATTCCTCTCATTTCGTCTGTTCAGTTTCACCATCAAACCATACTTGAGTTGGACAAACAATGAAGCATTTTGGCCCCTTGGGTAACCTTCCACCACTTCAATATCGTAATTGTATAGCATTGTAGCCGCTACTATTTTCATCTGAATCAATGAGAATTCCTTACCTATGCAACTTCTTCGCCCTGCATGACATGTGGTAAACTTATAAGACGGTACATAACTGATCCCTCCTTTGTCCGAGAGCCATCTCTCTGGCTTAAAATCCAAACAATCTTCTCCCCATATCGTCTCCATATGTCCCATTGCATACGGGTGTAGTATAATTTTGCTGTTTTTTGGAACTTGGTGACCACTTGGCAATGTGTCTGTTTGGAGTGAAAATTTTTGGTTCGCTGGAAGTGGAGGAAGTAACCTTAATGCTTCATATAATGCACCTTGAAGATAAACCAGCTTTTCCAAATCTTCTGATCCAAAACTTTTCCATTTCTCACCCTCTTTCATCCCCAATTTTTCATGAATCTCTTCTCGGATCTTGCCTTCCGTTAAAGGATTTTTGGCAAGGAGATAAAAGAAACTAGTAAGGGCTGAGCTTGTGGTATCTCTTCCAGCTACCATAAGACTAAGTAAGGTGTCTTTGATAAATTTGTCAGGGTTACCGAAGCTGCCAGTCTGGTCCTTGTATTCCCTCATAAATCCTCTTAGTAAGCAAAGATCATCCACTTGTTCTTTCTCTATGTTACAGGTTGTAGCTTCCTTTTCTCTGTTCTCTTTTATGAACTGGTACAAAAGCTCGTCACTTAGCTTGCTAGCCTCACTCAGATATTTCTCATTTCCTATTTGAAGCCGATTTAGCAACTTCCAAAAGAATTTTGGGAGAAAATATCTGTTGAAGAGAGCCTCTTCAGACTTGGTGAATGCATGCTCAAATGCATTGTATGGAAAATCTATTGACAGTGTTTCAGGATCATAAGCTAAAAGTAAAGTGACAATGCTATCGAAAGTGAGCCTCTGGAAGATTTCTTGCAAATCCATCTTGGCACCTTGCTTTGACTTGAAATCAAGAACTGGCATAAGCTTTTTCTCCATATTGTTCCACAAGGTTTTTTCGACCAATTTCTTGAAACCGGCATTCTCGAAAAGTGAGTTGGTAGTTTTACGGTGCAACTCCCATAACTTAGAGTCACAATTGAAAATACCATCTCCAAGAACATCGAAAATTTCTCTACAGTGTGGACCTTTTGGGTAATTATGAAAGTTGGTGCTTGATATATAGTGAAAGTTGGCTGGATCACTGGTGATGAGCATGTCCGTATTGGAAAACCAAGGGCCTTTGAACATGAATGTACCGCCACTTTGTCTCAATATATCTGTGACGTATTCATTAGTAGAACCAAAGTTCCATAACAAGCAAGGGGTCATGCCTATTAGAGGCCAATTTGTGGGCACTGAGGACTTCAAATTTTTATGTTTGTGACAAATGTAAAGGAAAGTTAAAATGATTAGGGAAGGGATTAGATATGGGCATAGCATGAAAGCCATGATGGTAATGGGCAATGGGTATATATGTTTGAATTTGGCCGTGTGTTATTTATAGATAGCTTTTTATTTGTCCCGTTACATCTTGCAAGCTTATGCCAGTTCTGATTTGAAAAATAACTGCTTGAATAAAAAATAAGTGAGCAATTTATACACTCCACGTAATGGGATTTTCCTTCGTTTTTTTTTTTGAAACAAGTTTATCAAAATCCGAATCAGAATCAGAATCAAAATCATAATCTCAATCAATTTTAAGTAATAAGTTTGACCAGGAAGTGAAGTCGGATCTTGATACAGAAAGATGTCTTCAGACTTACCATTTTAATACTTGCTCATTCTAAAACTGAAGTTAAAAATATGCCTTTTTTAGAAAGAAAAATGAAAATTGAATAAAGAAGGAAATACAATGGATTGCAATCATATTGGAGAAGTATCTTAAACTTTCTATTTTGGAGTGTACAAATCATTTGCGCATCAAATGTTGGCCTCGTACATCCAACCAATTTAAGAATGTGGATTATGTGGACCATACATAACTCAACCAAGTCGTTACTGCTACCCGACTATAAACAGAATTATCAACAATCTAGCACACTATGTGATACACCAAGACATGCTATCGTTTTCTTCATCGTACCAAAACTATCCATCTGCATTATCAAATAGAAAATGTTTAAGTCACCATGGGCTCGTATGAATTAGATCAATAGAATCAAGGTTAAACATATGAATCATTGATGAGGGGGCTGGGGGAATATGTGTTTATCACTAAAATTCTTACTGTCATGAAAAAAGTAAGCTCGTCTTTTTCACATACATGTACCATTCACATGATTTGATTATTAATTGGATGTTATATTCGTGGCAAGATTCATACCTAAGAAAGTAAGAAATATAATATTGCTCTTATAATGTTCGATTTCCTCCTTGTGCAGTCTATTATTCAGTTTTCTTTATGATAAATTTTACCACACAAGACATGTCTCCAACAAGACTTGAACCCACAACCTCCTAGTTGATAAGCCACTCACATACCGCTTGGCCAAGAAGTTTTTGGTAAAAACAACGGCCAAAATTCAGTATTATTAGAAACATACGATATCAAACTGATTTACAAGATGAATCACATAACATCGGTTATCAATTGTTTTTTCTTTCGGTAAGAAATACCTTGTGGTTGAATATGTTATCACTTTGTAAGTTTATATTTAAAGAGCAAAGATTTCGTCTGGCTATTAACTAACCAATTTTTTTTTAAAATACGGAATTACAGAAAACTAGCTAGAATATATGTAGAAATTTGACAAGTTACCATAGACTTTTACAAGAATTTATAGAATCAATGATCCAATTGTTCTAATTTGGATAAAAATCTTTTTTTCCTAATGACTAATCAAGACTAGTAAGATAAAGTTTCAATTTGGTCCCAAGAGTGTCTTCCCGAGACAAACAAGCAAGGTAGAAAGCTAGACTTAAAATGAACGGGGTAAACATATGAGATTTCCTTGTTTAGGTTACTCGAGAAGATCGAATCTTTGACTGATCATATTGGGAATGAGGATTGCAATCATAGAGTAACAAACAACTTGAAATCTATAGAAAAGAACAAGATTCGAGTCTGTTTGTTATTTGATTAACCGAATGATATAAACTAAGAGATGGTTGAATAGTTTCTAGTTAAGTTTTTAAAACATATCGCATAACCTACTGTCGCGGCTCAATAAATAAGGCGCGGTTCATTATCACTAAAAAACCGCGGGTTCATTTATGGAACCGCTAACAGTGGACTAATCCATTTGTTACATGTTAAGATTTAACAATTCTTTGTATTAAATTCTCGAACAAGCTTGACTAAGTATTAGATGTGTTTCTTGAAAGATAAAGATTACAAGTAAGTAAACACAGAAACAAATCAAATCAAGAGTACATCAAACAATAGTCTAAACACTAAGCACACACGTACTAAGTCATAGCTTTTCCGCAATTAAAATGTTTAGACTAAGGGATGCACACTTGACCATAATCTAAGCATGAAACACACACGTACAAAGACTCAACTTTTCTGCAACTTGGATGTTTAGATTATGAGATGCACACAACAACATACAAGAAGTATATTATGCAACTAAGAAAGTAAAGACATAAATGTAAAAGAGAATACCGACACGATGATTTATAGTGGTTCGGTCACGAAACTCCTCTTCGCCCTACTCCACTCCTCGAGTACCCAACTCGAGAGTTACTTCACTAGTCAACAAGTTCTTTTCAAGGCGGAGAAAACCATACACGTTGCTTACACCATTTTCGACACTTAGCTAGATGTCGAGTCCTAATCTTAGGTAGGACCAATTTACACAGGTCGCCTACTTTCTATTTTCCGACACAAGGGTAGATGTTGATTTCTAATCTTAGGTAGAACCAATCTACACCCATGACTCCACTAGTTATGTTTAATGGCCAAACATAACAAACCTTGTGTTTTATGGCCTAAACACATAAACCATATAGATCTAAGTATACACATAACTTAGATCTATGACTCTAACACTATATCCAAGTATTAACAAAACTTGGATCTACACACCCAAGACCTAATCCAAGGATACCCATCTCTTGGATCTACTACCTTTACAAACACATCCAAGTGAACCCAACACTTGAATCTTCTACACATACATCAAGTCCAAGTATACAAATCACTTGGATCTTCATGTTTACATTGTAGGAAAACTATGACTTGATCAAGAATGAGAGATCTTCTTCATGTTATGAACCCAACACTTCATGGTGATGAAAGTGTTCCTCTCTTTGCACTTGAGAGGATGAGGGGATTGAGGATAAAATCACATCTTAAACAAGATTAATCAAAACTAACTAATCAAGGATCTAAGATGTTTTTATAAAGAAACTGTGCAAAAAGGGTTGAAAGAAAAGCTGAAAATGATCCACTATTTATAGGACAAGAGAGCAACGGCTATAAATAACCGTGGTTCCTTAAATGCCCCTGCGGTTCATTATCAATAAAGAACCGCAGGTACCTTTAAGTAACCTCAGGCTTTGGAGTCCATGCTTTTTTGTCCTTTAGTGGAAAAAGTCCATCGGGTGAAGGAATTACCCAAAGGGGATATTCTTTATCCATTTTCAATATCCTAAATTCAAATTATGGAAGATTCTTTGGAATATACCTGGGAATGTTCTTTGGAATACGCTGAATTCAAATTTCCATGTTCTTTTTAATAAAACATTTTCTTAAAAATAAAGTTATTTAAAAATTACTTTGTCACTTTAATTAAAAGTGAGTTTTAAGAAAATATTAATCTTTGATCACTTAGTAAGGTTAATGACTTGTTTATTCATACCTTGAGTGATTCATGACGAATGTGATCTTGGAGGTGTCGAGAGAAGTATACAAAAGTATGGTTGAGTGATTACGAGTACCTTACACATTTTACATAATATATTGCGATTTATCCGTTTTTCATCAACAAAACACAAAGAGATTATATCGACTAAACATCGTAATGTTTGCACTAACAATTGATGAGACTGCTTTTATACATAGTCTCATCGTCCAAAACGGGCTTAAAATGCTTTAAATATCATTAAAATACCCAAATATATGCTCGTGTTTGTTGCTTGTGTATTTTAGGTACGGATATTGAGAAAATGACAAAAGATCGCAAGAATTAATCAAAAACGAACACGGGAAACGAAGCCGCACAAAGAACCGGACCCGAGTCATGAATTTCCATTGAAGTCCTTGAAGTTTTGAAGAAATTATAAGTTTGGTACCTCAACTTTTGAAGACTTGTCATTTTATACCCTTGTAAATCCTCAAAATTACTTGTGGGTCCCTAAAATACCAAGTATGTACATATTTGGCCCTTAAAGAATGATGATATTACACATAAAACCCTTGGAATAACTTTACTAAACATTTGGTGGCCAAAATGAGAAAAAACAAACTTGATAACAAAAGGGAATGAGTTGGTGGCAGTTGGAAACTTCATTTGCATACTTTATGGAACATCAGGGATTGTTTTTGCCAAAAACTAAACCCACCACGCCACCTAGCCCGCCACTTCACCCTAACCCACCACTTACAATCCTCCACCTCACCAGATCCATACCCACTATCCATTAACCCAACCCAAATCTTTACACAAAACTTTATTATTAGTTTTAAACTAATATAAACAACTTTACAAAATCGGGAAACTAATCCCTGTACAAATCAACCCCCCACCCATCACCCTTAATCACCATTCAAACCCTAATCCTAATCCATTTACAAATCAAAGGGGTTTGTCATGGATCCTTCCAGATCGTTGATTCACCATACCACAAACATAACCACGTGAAGACTTGGGACTCTAGCTCATCAAGTGGCCCCACACGCATCTCCCCTGCATCCCTGCTTGGACAAAAATAGCAACAATGGAATATGCCAATCTCATCAACGGCTCTAAGACCTTTTCTTGGTCCCAAAATAAGTTTTCAACAGCTAAGATTGGTCTCACCAACTGTCAAAACCACATGACCCTGCAAAGATCACGAGGGACAGCTTTGACTATTTGATGAATTCAAAATTCCAAGGGCAATAGTGGAATTAAAGCTCATTAGGTTTATTTTTAAGTTTCTTCTAGAAAAATTTGTACCCGTCTATATAAGGGCTTAGGATATCTTTTTCATAGTTGTTCCAATTTTTATTCAAAATTTTGTAAGAGACGTTCTTGAATATAATTGAGTTCCAGTTTTAATTTTCATTGCAAATTTATCTTTCTTGCATTTTTTAAATTTCAGTCATTTAAATTATTGCAAAAAGTTTGGGTTTCAAAGTTTGTGTGACAGATTTTAGTATTGAAGTTGAATTTTCAAGATCGTTTGTTTGAGTTAAACAAGAATTTTTCGAGTTTTGATTAAGGTTTGTGAAAGGTTTTCGAAAGAAAGAGAGTTTTTCATGAAAAGTTTTCAAAGAAAGTAAAAAAAAAATTCAGTTGTTCGATTATTGTTATTGTTCAGGGGTGTCATTTACAGGATAGGAAGCTGGTGTACGTGCGTACACCGAAGCTCGTGAATTCAAGAGCATGGATGGTATGCTCTTGAGGTATGCCCTTCTCGCCTTTTTCCAATATTCTGTCTAAAATAAATGATGCTAAGTTGATTTTGTGATCTTGCTGTTTAAGTGAAGTTTATTTTTGTATGTGTTATCTGAGTGTAGTTAAAATGATGTCCTTGCTAACCTGGGGTTTGTGGAGTTTTTAAAAAGCATTTTCGTTGCAAAAATTGATTTTCTGCTTACTAAGGGGTGTTTGGGAAAGCTTGGGGTGGACTGTGAATACCACGTCGATACTAAGTTGAGCTCTGCACATGACCCATAGGATTAGAAAAGTTGATTTTGAGCTGGAAAACGTAGGTTTTAGTGAAGAGTTTTTGATTCGGTTGACGAAGATTGTAGCAGGTGGTATTTGTTTCGGATACAGTTTAGGATAGTTTCGATTTGATATAGCTCTTGGAATTGATGTTTAAGTTGGATTTAGATTTTTTTTATTCGGAGATAGTAGTTAGCAGGTTCAGTAGTTGTGATTACAGTCTGTTGAAGGTTACGATTTGGAAGCATTTTGATAACTAGTTGTTGACGTTTTGAATTAGTAGATAAGAAGGTTGATAAGTTCTGGTCTATTGAAGCTGTTTTAGTTACGTAATTTCAAGTGGTTACGAGTTTCGGTTGTAGCTGTGAATATCTATAGTTTACTTGATGGTTAGTTAGTAGCAGCATGTTAATAATTGTAGCAGAAAGTAGCAGCAGTTGATGGTTATGGTTGAGAGTATCTCTTTTTAAATTCTGAGATAAGTTGGATCATTTTTGCAAGTTTTTCATTAATTCGGATCTAGGACTGTGGATATTCAAGTTCTGCAAGTTGTTGCGTTTTTCTGTATTCCGGATTTAGGATTTGGTTGCCCTTAGTCTCACAATTGTGCCCACTGTATGTGATGAGTAGCGCCATTGTTTTTACTTGTTAACTGATTGTTTTCGTGCTTCATTGGTTTGAATTATTGAGTGCCTGCTGTCATTTGTGGTGTCTATTGTACTTGGGGTTCGTGTATGTGTTAGTTTGTTTGTACTTATATCGTGACTCCCTACAAGCACGAACGCTTGTAGGGGTGCCTTGTGACTTCATTCCAACAGCAACCAAAAAAAAGAGGGTACCCCATTGCTCAAACAACAAAGTAACCATAAGCTAAAAAAGAGAGAAATAGTGTCTGCTAGTGGCTTACAGCCCACTGTGTGTGAACGAACCCATTGGCTTGATTCAAGTTTGTGGGTGAGTGTTAGTGTTTTGGTTTTGTGCTTCAAGAGTAACAATAAAAAAGATATAGGTCCATGTGTGATCCTTGCATCAAACAGCAATCCAAAAGTAACCAGAAAGCAAGAAAGTAAAAAAAAAACATAAAAAAAGGTGTAGGCTGTAACCATCTGCTGTCGATAGAATGGGGTTTTGAACCCCTGACCTCATAACAACAACAGACACAGCACAGTGTAGTCACACCATCTACTCTCTACTTGATTTCTGTTACTACTACCTTTTCTATTTCTTTTAAACTCTTTTTCATTTCCTAAAAAAGAGTTATCAAAAAGTGCAGCAGGGGGGGCTTGAACCCCTGACCAATCAACAACATCAGACACAATAGGCAACCCTTTTACCATCTGCTCTAGAAGAGCTTTTTGACTCTACTTTTCTTTTCTTTTTTATTACTCACGTTTTTTCCTGCCTATCTTTTCTTTTATACGGAGTAATAAGCTGCTCATTGCTTATGAAATCCTTTCGCTTAATTCCAACGTGCACAATTTGAGATTGGTATTACAAAACCAATATTTTTCGAGTCTTACATAGGTTCTAATGTTTTGGTTCCATCTAGTTTCCTTTTTACTAGCAATTTCAATTTCTTACGTTTTTAAATTTTTGTTTACTTAGACTTATAAGTGTAGCTAGTGAGCTTATTATAGATTTCATTTTTTTAGTCTTTTCAAAAGTATTTCGAGTTAAGGTGTCGAGTTTTAGGACTTCTAGTCGTGTTTTCTAAACACCCGACTATTTTATTTTATTTATTTATTTATTTAGTATTCGTCTAGCTAAATTGATTTTAACTTACTTCGAGCTTATTTCAAATCCTTTTTCTAAAATTATAACTTTTGTCTAGTTTAGTGTTTTTAGAATTAGTTTTTTTTTAAAAATAATAATAAATAGTTTTTTTTGGTCATTTTCTCGATTTGCGTGATTCTATTGTTATCTTTACGTTTTTACGTTTTCGTCTTCGTTTTACTTTTCTTATATCCTTCATCTTCGATATTAAATTCGAGTCCGTTCTTAGAATTTCAATTTTCAACTCGCCGTCGAACAACGACTCGTGGTTAATTTTTTATATATTCTTTACGTTTACGTTTTACGTTTTACGTATAATTCTCGTCGTAGTCTAATATAAATTAATTAAATAGGTTTTGCAAAATTTGGTTTTCACTTTTGTTTTAATTAGTCTTTTCTTAACTTAGATTTAAAATTTGGTGATTTTTAGTTGAGTTTAAATTTTTCGTCGAATTTTACGATTTCGCGTTTTTTTTACGTCGTAGTGTAATTTTTAGCGTAATTCGTCTCCGTTTTCTTTTCTTTCTTTCTTTCCAAAAACGTAATCACTCGAATAAATAACGTCTAGATTTTTGGCTTAAATACCATACCTCCACCGAGAACGAACTCGAATATCGGTATTTACGTTTTTCACAAAACGTATGTACTTATACTTACCACGACTTTGGTTTTTTTTGCTTGCTTTTTCCTAAAGGTATGTAAAACGACTAAATACCACAACTATCAAATGGCGCCGCTGCCGGGGAGGTGTGTTCAGCCATACTTATCTATCGTGTTTATTTGAGTGTTTACGCTTTTATCGTAAATACTTTTTTTTCTATATTATTAGCCATACAAATAAATAGTGTTAAATAGAACTCTATTAACACAAAATCGTTTTCTCGTTTTTATTGTGCATAATATATTGTATTTACGTAGAACAATTAACACACAATAATTATCCAAAAGCGTGAAAACGCAACCTTAATTGGGATTTCATCACTCAATTATTGTATTCGAATCCAAAACGAAAGTCAAAGGCAAAATAGATAAATACTCTTAATTGGTTTAATCTCGATAAATACAAACTATAAGGTGGGTATAAGGCGGTTGTATTTCACGACCTAATGAAAAAAGGCTCTTAAGTGCTTCGCGCCGCCTCGTTTTCTCCGCTCGCTTGTGCGTATTTTGAAAGTGACGATTAATTAAGGGTTTGCCACATCAAGTATTATTAATCTATTTTTGTGAGTTTAAATTATTGAAACCTCGAAACGTTTTGGCGTTCCGCCAACGTTTCAAAGTCGACGAGGGTTTTTACTTCACGTAATTGCCTTCATTCTTCTTGGATTCATTAATCGAGACCTTTGATTACTGGATAATTTTTGTAGATTAATTTCTACGTAATACACCAAAATTCCAAAAAAACTTGAAAAACCAAAAACACAAAAATAATCTTCTCATTTTCCATCTATTTTCATAATTCTTTTTCTCAACCCCTCTAAATTTTAATTCTTCATGGATTTTCACTGCCTAGGTTGTGGGAGACGATTGTTTGGTTCCGTATCATGTCCATGGTGTATATGCGAAAGGTGCGGAGATTATATCGACTATGTAGATTTTAGATCTTGTCCCTCATGTAATCCGACCAATTGTTTGTATACTTCTAATGAAGAACGTCACCTCCATTGCCTATATTGTGGAAGCCCTTCCCATTGGCACTATGAGTGTCCAATTCAATACCCAAATCGTCACGAGCCGAATCCGAATTTCGTTGACCAATATTCGCAATACCCAACGTCGTGCGAGAATTGTGGAAACGAACATCACTATAGGTACGATTGTCAACCGATGAACCAAAATACGTCTTTCGACAACCAATTTTCCGGTTTTAATGAATCACACGGTATGAGTTACGATTATAACAATGAGGGTGGTTATCCATACGACGAACCGGATTTTTCTCAAAATCCATGTTGCGACAATTGTGGGGGGCCTCACAATACCTATTCTTTCCAACCAACGAATTATGAGGAACCCAATTCATACGATAATTCCGGTTTTGATAATTTTGAGGCTCCACCATACAACCTTGATCCTCAAAATTCCCATGAGCCCGACCCATGTTACAATTCCGATTTTGAGCAATCATCTCCACAACATGTTTTCATTGATGATCTCGGTTCTAGCCGCATCGACGAGTGTTGTAGACGCATCGACGAAAGTTCTAATCGCGTTTGTGAACGACTTGAGACGCTCTTTCAACTAATTATGGAAAGAAATAATAACCCAATTGTTGAAGAGGTTGAGAAGAGAATCGAAGATAAAAAAAACGAGGGTGTCAACGAACGAGGTTTTTGAAAATGTTTTCGAAAATAAACAAGAAGAAAAACTCGGAGCACGTGTTGGAACAATGAATGTTAAACCTTTGGAACCTAATTTTTCTAATGAAGTTGAAATTATCAAAGATTTTCAAAATCAAAATACACCAAATTTTGACGAAGATAGTCCGTTAAGTGATTTTGAAAAAAAAGAAATTGATAAGGTTTTAAGGAGAATCATTGACCCCTCGATTTTTGAAGAGTATCAAAATTGAATTCCGGAGGGACGCGTTACTACTATTTCTACGTCGTTTGAGAACCCGCATTCGATCCCTCCGTAGGACCAATTTGAAACCATCAAGGCTACAACGTCTCATGACGAGCCTTTTATGGATTTGTCATGTGAGAAGTCCGCCGATGGCCTTGCTCACATTGATACATTTTTTGCCGCCGATGTCGAAACTACTAAGGCAAAATCTTCAAATGAAGAGCCTTTTACTCCTATACCCACTACGGAAACCGATGCCTCTCTAAGCATGGGGGAGACGAATCTTAGCACTAATCCTAGTGTCGAGATCCCTATTCCAATCCAAAGTGAGCCTACGGTTTTCTCCGAAGATGAGGTAAGTGATTTTGCTCTCGATGAATTTTTCCACGAAGATTCTAGCGAGGCAAATCACAATAGTGAGTGTGATTCTATATCACGTGATGGTGTCTCTCCCATTGACACTTCGGGGAGAGAATCAACGACTTTTTCGAACCCGCTTTTCAATGACGATGATTTATCCGCTAGTGATGACGAGTCACTAATCGACGAGGACGTTCAAAATACCAAATTTAAAATCTTTTCGAACCCTTTATTCAAATATGATGACGCGTTCATTTTTGGTGACGTAAATCCTCTCTTTGATGAGACGTTCGAGGACATCGAGAGTGAGGATTCTAAGGATCCTAAACTCGATGAGCCGGATTTGCTAGTCACCCACCCGAAGTCTCATACGGTTGAGACTCCTCTTTCTACTTGTGATGTTTCCATTCTCGAGGGGTTCACCGATGGACCGCCTCTCGATGAGAGTGAGGATTTTAGTGAGGCTTTTGCCTTCGAACCAGGGGGAAATTTTGAAACTCATATTTTTGGTGATTCTCTTTCAATTTTACCTTCGTTTCAAAGTATACCAACCCACCCCCTCGGATTTGATGAGTTTACCTACGTCGTAAGGAGTTTTCTTCCTTACAAGACGTATCCTCCGGCTTTGCGTGTTTTATTTTCAACAAAATGTGAGGATACGATCTTCGATCCCGGTATAAAGGCTTTGCCTTTATTCACGGTTGCTTTTGGGCCTTGATTACATGTAAGTCCCGCAAAAAATGACCGAACCATGATTATCCCTAAATGATCACATTTATGGGGATTCGAGTCGAGCTTTTGACTCGGTTATCAAAAACAAGGTGCTTCGTGGGGGAATTCTCATGCTTATCCTTGTAAATATTATCGCTTTCTAATGTAGCTTACATGAGGGGATTTGTGCCCTTCCAACCTTTGTTCCGTGGTTGTTTGTGCATTTTGGTTTTTAGATGATCATTATCTTCGCGATTGGAGCCTCTCGTGTTCGTTTTATGGGAGCACTCGATCGTTTGCTTTGAAGAATTTCTCGATATCTATATGATATATCCTTGATTGTTCTAACCTTAGGTTTATAGCACACTTCATAAACGGCTTTAAATTTAATGGTTCCACCCTTTCCATGCTAGATTATGCATTCGACTACGTCTCTAGTATGGGGGTTTGCACCCCTAGACTCGAAACATTGAGGACAATGTTTAACTTTAGTATGGGGGGGGGGGGGGGGTGAATAGATACTTGCCTTGCCAAACCTTCACGCTTTCCAAAGTTTATCTTTTTGTTTATCGTTTTTGTTGCAAAATAAGGCTAAAAATGGCCAAATTTTAAAATTTTCTCATATTTCATAAGTGTTTGAAGACACGAATGTAGGTTTTCCGATGGCGAGAATAAGAGTAATTTTTGACTCGACCGTGCGTGTTGAGCACTTAGCTTTGATTCCTTAACTACACATTAGGCTAAGTCTCTTAAATGAGGACGAGAAATGATAAGGTTAATTATAAGTTACTATGCTAAACGTAGAGTACTCGTATTCTTTCAAAGACTCATGTGTTCTCGTTGTTTGCTTATTCTCCCTTCGCATGTAAATATTTTTTGCTTAATAAATATTGACTTAGCGGTTTAGTTGGGATTGTTGGGTTTCTAGTCTTTTCTAGTAGCTTCCGTGTAATTAAATTGGGAAGACATTAAGGTATCGCCAGCGTCACGGTTTTGAAGTATTGGCACCCTAATAATCAAAAGCTTCACCCAATAATAAGATTTCAAGTGCTCACCTAAATCAAGCAAACAATTTGAAGCCCCACAAGGCCGAAAAATCTATGCAAAATTGAAAGTGAATCAAGCCTTAATCTTCGAAGCTTTAAAGATCCAAAATTCGCCTTAGCGTGAGGATATACGTCTTTGGCTAATAAAACCACCGATGAGGCGGTTAATAAAAGGCAAGGCAAGACCGAAGTCATAATAAAAGCTTCATGGCGAAGTTGAATAAAAGATGGAGGTAAACCAAAGATAATAAGGCCCTTCCGTTAGGGGGCGTATAAAAGTCTTGGTAATAAGTCTCATGTTCAAAACCGTTATAAAACCGTGTTTATCGATCCTTCTTGTTGACTTAATTTTTTGACATCGTTGTCTATTAGGAGGGGTGATGAGACTGTATTTATACATAGTCTCATCGTCCAAATCGGGCTTAAAACGCTTAAAATATCGTCAAAATACCCATATATGTGCCTATGTTTGTTCATTGTGTATTTTAGGTATGGATATCGTGAATTCACCAAAAGATCAAAGGAATCAAGCAAAAACGAACACGGGAAACGAAGCCGCACAAAGAACCGGACCCGAATCATGATTTTCCTTTGAAGTCCTTGAAGAATTGAAGATTGGCAAGTTTGGTCCCTCAACTATTGAAGACTTGTCACAAATGACACTCCATTATTCATTTGTACAAGTTACATCCTTGAAGTTTGAAGACTTTACATGATAAGCCCTTGGAAATCACAAGAATTGCCATTTTAGTCCTTATTCATGGTTTTACCAAAACACAAGGACTGAAAATGCAAGTTTCCCAAAGATATTACAAAGGGGATTGAGATTATTGCTGTTTAATGTGAAATGAAAGGAGTATAAAACATGGGGGGCCAAAACTGTCAAACAGCCAAACCCACACAACCAATACAATATTGACACGTCACCCGGGTACCACCCAAATCCATTTACCCTACCCAAACCCACCTTTTAACCCGACCAACCCACTAAACCAGTTTTATTAATTAAACTTTTTTTTAAACCCATAAAACTAGCGCCAAACAAATACTGTTTATCATTTTCCCTAATCCTGGTTATGAACCCTAATTACCCCGTTTCTTAACCCTTCCATAATTAAAACCCTAAATCTCCAGATTGGTGATTAAACCACTTCTAACCAAAACCCACCACCTAAACCTTCATCCCGTGACCCCAAGTGGCCCCCCCAAGGTCCCCTGCTTCTCCATTTTGGGCAAAAACAGCATCTTTCAGAGGAATCAACGACCAAGGCCAAAACTTGGTCCCAAAGGGTCACAATGGACGTCTATGATCAATTCAACACAGCTGGCAACACCTCAGTCATCACATGGGCTTCCCTTTTGACGATTTTCAAAGATTTGACCAAGGGCAAAGATGGAACATCATGTTTAGGGTTTAGGAATTCTAGAATCATCTTTCATATATTATATATAGACTAGTTCATGTAATTTTCTTTTCTTGTTCCAGTTTTGTACAAAGCTTTTTAAGAAATTAATGACAATGAAATTTTAAATCCTTTGTATGATCTGAGTTCCATTTCTAAATGCTTTCTAGTGTAATTTAGTTAAAGAATCACTGTTATTCAAGTTTGGTTTAAAGGATCCCAAGTTTCCAGTTTTCCAAGAAGTTTCAGAAAATCATTTTTTAAGAGTGAATTGTTAAAAAGGTCTTCAAAAGCTTGAGGTTAACTTAGTATTGAAGTGAAAGTGGAAATACTAAGCTAAACTCAGTTTTGTGACAAGTTTTATTAATTTCAAGATTGAGTTCTAAAAAGGTTTTGTTTAAGATTAATTTTCAGAAAAATCTTATTTTCAGATTTCACCACTTACTGTAGCAAAAGCTACAAGCCACAAGCTTGTAGCCTTTGCTACTTGAAGGTTGTTATTTGTTTGGTTGTGCTTGTGCAGGTTCAAGACCACCTTTCATCTCCTATCCCATTTTTATTTCATTTTTTGAAGACATTGTCTCCCCTAGTTCTGTTGTTGAACTCCAACAGGGGTCTCTACAAGCTTGCATAAGTCCATAAGGCCAAAGAAGTCATAGGGAAGGCATCAGCTAGGTATCATAGGCTTGAACCCCCTATTTGTCATTTTTTGCCTTTTTTATGTGATTTTTGTGAGAATGGTATGATTATGCTCTTTTGTTGGTTTGACCTGTTAGAACATGTTTGTTTAGGCTTGTTATGTATGTTTAGTTGCTAAGAAATCAGTTTGGTTGGCTTATGATAGCATTTAGTTTATAAATTTCAAGTTTCTGAATTTAAAGGGGTGTTTGGGATAAGGGTTTAGTGAACTAGTTTGACTAGCTGTTGACTGTATACCTGCCCTCACACACTCTCTTTGTAAAGTATATGTCATACCAGTAGTTGGTTTGAGTTTGGTGTATTGGAAATCATAGATTGCATGCTCATTTTTTGTAGTACTAGCTAAAATCAGAAACTTCACCTTCCTGTCTTGAATTTAGAGTAAATTTGCTATTTGATCTTGTAGATTAGTAAGAATAGGTGTGATATAGGATTGTTAATCAATTGGTTGTGATGTGGTGATCATTTGAGCAAGATAAAGGCTTCTGAAATTCGTTTTTGTGCACCTAGGAACTAGCACTGTTCACAGAAACTCATTAGCCCATTTACAGTCACTGATTTGCCTCTTTTTGTGTGAATTTTGTATTGTGCTTGCTTGTTTTCTTGTTGAATCTGACTCCCCACACTTCCATGAGTGTGGGGGTGCCTTTGTTGCCAATTGATTCCAATTAACAAAGCTTTCCTAAGCTTTTGAACCACCAGACCTTGATTTTTGGTCTGTCAGTGGGAACCAAGTTCCCACTGCTAGTGTAACTTTTCCCACTGCTATACAAAAAGACAGAAAACAAAGAAAAGGTCACTATCAGCTTTTAGATTTTTGTCTTTTGTGACCTAAATTAGGAGTTAGGACCTGATTCTTTTTGCATTATTTTTCATTTTTAATTTCTGATTTTTTAGTATCATTTAATTTTAAGTTACTGTTCATTAAGTAATTTTTAGATTAATTAGCCATTTTAATTACTTTTTTAATTACTGTTTTTTGTCATCTAGTGTAAAAAATTATCATTTTTCAGATTTTAAATTTTTCTTAGATTCAGAATAGTATTTTAAGATTTTTGGCTTTAAAATTAGTCACTGTTCACTTTTTAATTATTTTTTATAATTAAATTAGTTTAATTAGGGTTTAATTATTAACTAGTTTTGTCTTTTAGTGCAAATTTTTACTTTTTTCAAACTTTTTCAATTTTCTACTGTTCATTAGGGTAATTTAGGATTTTTAAAATTGTTAGATTAATTTTGTCATTATTTAATTAATTTTTATGATTATTTTAATTTAAAAATAGTTTTTAGTGATTTAAAAATAGAAAAATAGTTTTTAAAATTTAAGAAAAATAGTTTTTAGTCATTAAATAATATAAGTTAGTTATTAGTTCAATAAATTAATATTTTGGACATTTTGTTAATTATATTTAATTTTTGGGCTTTAATTAGCATTAAAAATTGATTATTTAATTAATAAAAGGTTTTAAAATATATTTGTTGGATTTTTATTCTTATTTATATTATTTAAGACTTAGTTTAATCTTTTAATTAATTTTTAGGTTTCATTTTTAATTTTCGTCACGTTTTACGTATTTACGTTCGCGTTTTACGTTAATTCGTCGTAGTTTAAACGTAGTCGTAGCTCGTCTTTTATTTTTCTCTCTTGAAACCAAAAACGTCACTAATCCAAACATTGTTATTTTACATAATTGGCACACATAATACACACCTCCTTCGAGAACGAACCCGCATTTATTCGGTTTTACGTTTTTCCTAAAGCGTAAGACTTAATACTTGCCACTCATACGCGTTTTTCCTAAAACGTGTACGATTTTACTACATCAATTTTTGGCGCCGCTGCCGGGGAGGTGTTTAGTGTGCCATTATTATTAGTATCGTGTTTGTTTGAGTAGTGCGTTTTTGCTTTTCATTTTTTGGAAAGCGTGAATATCGTACATACTCATTTTTGTTATTTTTCATTATTATATTATAGTATCCAAATAAATCGTGTTTAGTTTTCCTAAATTAAACACAAATCAATCTTTTACTATATTGTAGATATATTGGTTTTCGTTTTTTCTTTGTGAATATATTATTACTATATTGTACTACGTAAGAACAAATAAATATACAAGTACTCCAAATACGTGAGAAATCACAACCTTGATTCGGGATTTCATCACTCGATCATTGTATTCGAATCCAAAGCAAAAGTTTAAAGGCAAAATAGATAAATACTTTCGTGAGGCTTAATTTTGATTAACACAAACTATAAGGTGGGTATAAGGCGGTTGTATTTCACGACCTAAAGGAAAAAGGCTCTTAAGTGCTTCGCGCCGCCTCGTTTCCTCCGCTTGCTTGTGCGTGTTTTGAGAAAGAGGGCTAATCGAGGGTTTGCCGCCCAAGTATTATCTACGTATATTATATTTGCTTGTGTTTTCAAGATTAAACCCTCTTGAACGTTTTGGTGTTCCACCAACGTTCTAAAGTCATCGAGAACGTTCACTCCACGTGATCGTTTTCATTCTTTGAGGCTCCTTTAATCGAGAAAGTCGATTCGAGGAGAGATTTGTAGATTTGTGTCTACGTAATACAACAAAAATTCCAAAAAAATTAAAAAACCAATCAAAAACCAAAAAAAAATTGAAAAATCAAAAAGCCGCAAAAAGAATCTTCTTTGCTACCACCCATTCTACGCTTAGTGCATGCGCACTCGATCGAAGGATTATTCCAATTCTAGTGAAGCTTCGAATCGACGCAATCGTAATCGAAGGAATCGACGACGTAGACGAGAATTAGAAACCGACGTTCCTAATATCGTTGTTGAAGAGACCGTAGAGGAGATGGCCGACAATCGTTCTATGATGGAATTGCTCCAAGCGCCCACCGAGGGTTATGGAGACGCGATCGTAATTCCCGCTATCGAGGCGGAGAATTTTGAGATCAAGAGCGGAATGCTTTCGTTGATCCAAGCTACGAAGTTTCGAGGTCGTGAAGCCGATAATCCTCACGACCATATTCGGAATTTTGATCGTCTTTTGGCCACGAGCAAGTTTAAGAACGTTGACACCGATGTCGTCAAGCTTATGCTTTTTCGTTACTCGCTCGATGGTGCCGCCAAGGATTGGTACGAGAAAGAGCCACCTAATTCGATAACTACGTGGAAGGATCTCGTTTCCAAGTTCGTTAATTATTTTTTCCCACCGTCTAAGACAACGTTTTTCAAGAATGAGATTACGAAATTTGAGCAAAAATCGAATGAATCTTTTAGAGACGCGTGGGATCGTTTCAAGGAATTGCTTAGGCAATGTCCTCACCATGGTTTTTCCGAGTTGCACCAAATCGATACGTTTTACAACGGTCTTAATTTTCACGAACAAGACTCGTTGAATTCCGCCGCCGGTGGCAACTTTTTGTGTAAGACTCCGAGAGAAGCTTTGATAATTATCGAGAACCGATCCAAGGTTTACCAACTCCGCAATGCACCGAGTGTTGCCAATGTCGCCAATGTTAGTAGTTCTAATCGCGACATTGAGAGAGTTGATGCAAAAGTCGATAAGTTAACGAATGTGTTCACGTCTTATCTCATTGAGATGCAAAAGAAAGACGCTCCCGCTACGGTGAAAGCGGTTGAGGTTTCGTGTACGTTTTGTGGTGGACCTCATAATTATTACGAGTGTGCGGCTACGGATGGCCAAACGTCAAATGTGAGTGCGTTAAATGGAAACAACAATTTTTCAAATCAAAATAACGCCGGTCCATCACAACAAGGAAATTATAACCAAGGCAACAATTTTCAAAATCGAAACAATTTTCAAGGAAATAATCAACAAGGAAATTTTTCGAATCAAAATCAAGGAGGTTATAATCAAGGTCGTAATATAACTTGGCAAAATAGAGATAACAATCAAGGAAACAATTTTTCAAGTGGTAATCAAGGAAATTTTCAAAGAAGTAATCAAAACCAAGGGAACTTTAATTCTAATCAAAATAGTTCGTCAAACGATTTTCAAAATTACATGAAAACGAATGAGGCTAATATGAGACGATTAGAGGGAGAAATTGGTACTTTGAAAAACGACTTTACAAATACTTTGAAATTGCAAAACACGAAGATTGAGCAAGGGCAAATTGATATTAAAAAGATGTTTTCGGCCATTATGAACAAAGCCTCGGGTTCGTCATCGAGTTCGTTACCTAGTGACACCGTTGCTAATCCGAAAGAACAATGTAAAGCCGCCTCGTCTCGTGAGAAAGGTCGTGTGATTACCCCTAACCTTGAAGGATTTCGTGTTGTTTATCCCTCTCAACCCTCAACTTCTAAGACGTCTTCTTGTTCTAAAGTCGATGGGGTGAACGTGGCGACCAAGGAAAGAAGTACACACCCTCGTGTACCTCAAATTCCATCCACGGTTCAAAAAGAGAGCTTTGTCGACCTTACCAAAGTAACCCTTGAAGAAACTTGTGCTTCGATCCTTCTTAAAAAACCCAAAAGGCGTATGCCGAGAAAGGAAAAGGATCCGGGCCAATTTCTACTACCTTGTGATTTTTCCGAGATTGAGGGATGTTTAGCCCTTGCCGATTTAGGTGCTAGCATCAATCTTATGCCTCATTCTCTTTGGAAATTGATGAGATTGCCTTCGCTTACCCCCACGAACATGACAATCGAGCTTGCAAATTGTACACCTTTAATACCAATTGGAATAGCCGAGGATGTCTATGTTAGGATTGGAAAGTTTGTTTTTCCCGCGGATTTCGTTATATCCGATTACGAGTGTGACCCTAAATGTCCCATTATTTTAGGCCGACCATTCTTATCGACGGCTAGAACCGTAATCGACGTTCACGAGGGGAGACTTACTATGAGATATGGGGATGAGAAAATTGACTTTTTTGCTAGAAAATCCCAAGGATTTTATGTGAATGAAAAAACCGAGGTTTCCAAACCTAATGATTCAAATTCTAATGATTTCAAAATGTTTACTTTGGCGGAAAGAATGAAGCTTGATGCATGTTTTGAAAGAATTAAGAAAAACGGTTTTAAAGATGATGATTTTAATGATAAAGAATACGTGTACCTAATTCAAAAGGGTATGTGTAAATTTATGGATGAAAACTCACTTTGGGATGATTTTAGCGAAACAAGTGAAACACCAATTCCGAAGGGTGACGTTAATGCCATCACGACAATGACCAAAATGGATTCGTCTTCACCACCTTCGAAGGACCATGACTTTGAGGCTTCAACTTCTAACTCCATCGAAGTGCCTCCTTTGCCTAGCCCAACACCCGTTGAGGCTAAAGGGTTTATCGACATCGATCCTATCGTCTTAGAAAAGTCACCTAAGCATAGCCCTAGTGCTTGTAAGTCCATGGTTGTGAGTGCTCACATCGACTCTTTCTTTGACGATGACGATGGCGATTTTGCCGAGCTTGATCACGTACTTCGACATCCACATGCTATTTTTGATTCTCCTAAGAAGAAACATGTGAAGTACGATGATTATGAGTTTGATCCCGAGATTGAGGAAATCATTGAACGAGAGCTAGCTCTTATGCCTTCACTTCCACCTACGAGTGAGGTCGACCTTTCCAAGATCGAGGATGAACTTAATGAGTTGGAACGTCTTATTTTTGATGATGAACCAACTCATGTGACCACCAAAAATCCCATTCTCGAGGAGTTACCTTATAAACACTCCTCATTTGAGAATGACGTTTACCATATTCGTGAGGATCTAACTTATCAACGATCCCCACAAAAGAATGATGGTTTCGTGCTTGATCGTGATCTCTTCGAGAGAGTTTCTAAGATACTCAAGGAGGGGAATGACAAACCTTGGTTTGACAAGCCTATCTTTGATGAAGAAATCGATGAGATCGACGTTCATGAGGATGACGAGTATGTAGACCCCGAGGGGGCGGTGTTCTTTATTGATAAACGTTTTGAGAACTTATATAATCCGCCACCCCTCCCGCCAAAGACTTAAATGTGAGGATTTTTAGCGCGACTAATTTTCAATTTGACACGCCAAATATTTTCAACATTATTCAATCGGGTTTTCATAAAGAGTTTTTGAACGATGAAAAAGGCAATGATTTTAAAGATGTTTTAAATGATTTTTCTACATGTTTAACTCCGTCATCACATCGTGTTATGAGTGCTACCACCTCGTCTACTCCTTTTGACGATGGTGTGTGTGGATCTAGTGTGGGGGAAGCCCCAAATGTTCCCTCCCATTTCTCCACCGAGGACGAGATTTACGATCCCGGAATTGCCTGTAAAGGGAAATCTCGGTCTTCCACCGATGCAATAAATGGAAAATCTTTTCGTTTGCTTGGTGTGAGTCTACCTCGAGTATCTCATTATGTTGCCTTACCCATTGCCCCACCTTTCTACTTCTCATCTCTTTTCTTCTACCTCTTTGAGGTTCTAGTTTGTGTTGGAGTGGCGTTGTTTCGTCTTTCATCCGAAAACGAGGACGCTATCTTTGACCCCGGTATACGTTTATCGGGTTTTTAAAGTACTCCACGTACTTTTGGGCCTTGTTTATCATGTAAGTCCCACTAAAAATGACCATACCAAGATTATCCTTAAATGATCACATTTATGGGGATCCGAGTCGAGCTTTTGACTCGGTTATCAAAAACAAGGTGCCTCGTGGGGGATTCTCATGCTTATCCTTGTAAATATTATCGCTTTCTTAGTTAACGTAACGAGGGGACTTGTGCTCTTCCTACCTTTGTTTCGTGGTTGTTTGTGATTGTGATCTATTAGGTTCATCGTCATCATTGAAGCCTCTCGTGTTCGTTTCACGTAGCACTCGAGCTTCGATCGTTGCCTTTGGAGATTCCGATATCCGATGATATCCTTTTATGTTCTAACGTTTATCTTATTAGCATAATTCATAAACGGCTTTTAGGTTATTCGTTTTACCCTTTCCATGCTCGAGATTAAGCATTCGACTTCGTCTCTAGTATGGGGGTGTTTACACCCCTAGACTCGAAACATTGAGGAAAATGTTTAGTTTTAGTATGGGGGGGTGAGTAGATACTTCACCTTGCTCACGTCAACACGCTATCCAATATTCATCTTTTTGTTATCGTTTTATGCAAAATAAGGCTAAAAATGGCCAAATTTTAAAATTTTTCTAGTTTTTCATAAGTGTTTAAGACACGAATGTAGGTTTTCCGATGGTGAGAACGAGAGTAATTTTTGACTCGCCCGTGCGTGTTGAGCACTTAGCTCGATTCCTTAACTTTTTTAGGCTAAGTCTCTTAAATGAGGACGAGAAATGATAGAGTTATTTATAAGTCTCGTAATCGTCACGATCTTATGTGTAGTAATTATTAGCTTATTCTCCCAACGCTTTTGCATAATAAATTGTTAATAAATATTGATTTGGCGGTTTAGTCACTATTGTTGGGTTTCTAATTTGTTTTGGTAGCTTCCATGTAATTAAATTGGGAAAACATTAAGGTATCGCCAGCGTCACGGTTTTGAAGTATTGGCACCCGAATAATCGAAAGCTTCACCTAATAATAAGATTTCAAGTGCTCACCTAAATTAAGCAAAAATTTGAAGCTCACAAGGCCGAAAAATCTATGCCCAAATTGAAAGTGAATCAAGCCTTAATCTTCGAAGCTTTAAAGATCCAAAATTCGCTTTAGCGTGAGGATATACGTCTTTGGCTAATAAAACCACCGATGAGGCGGATAATAAAAGGCAAGGCAAGACCGAAGTCATAATAAAAGCTTCATGGCGAAGTTGAATAAAAGATGGAGGTAAACCAAAGATAATAAGGCCCTTCCGTTAGGGGGCGTATAAAAGTCTTGGTAATAAGTCTCATGTTCAAAACCGTTATAAAATCGTGTTTATCGATCCTTCTTGTTGACTTATTTTTTTGACATCGTTGTCTATTGGGATGAATTATTGATTTAATGATTTTGGTTACACCGTTAAGTTTCTATTTTTAGACTTAATCTCTATTCACGCATAAGTCAATGATGTATCCTCGTGATCATTAAGACATAATAAAATATAAGAGATACCAAGTAGGAATAAGGGAGTTTAGGTTCGTAATTAACACTCATGAGATGTGATCGTGTTGCTAACTTATAATAACAATGATCTCGTTACACGCTTAGCATGGAATTGGGTGAAAATCGAGGACGATGAAATTATTTCTAACGAAGCATTCACGTGTTCTTGTTCTATGATCCCAAAAGTCACATTCTCGTGATGAAAACAATACATTATGTCTAAAACGCGTGTAGTAGCTTATTTAAATTTATGTCTTGAATAAATGTCATCATAAAATGAATTTTGGAAGTGCTATGATACTTAATTCTAGCATTGCGTGGGGACACGGCAATGGTTTAGTATGGGGGAGTGATGAGACTGTATTTATACATAGTCTCATCGTCCAAATCGGGCTTAAAACGCTTAAAATATCGTCAAAATACCCATATATGTGCCTATGTTTGTTCATTGTGTATTTTAGGTATGGATATCGTGAATTCACCAAAAGATCAAAGGAATCAAGCAAAAACGAACACGGGAAACGAAGCCGCACAAAGAACCGGACCCGAATCATGATTTTCCTTTGAAGTCCTTGAAGAATTGAAGATTGGCAAGTTTGGTCCCTCAACTATTGAAGACTTGTCACAAATGACCCTCCATTATTCATTTGTACAAGTTACATCCTTGAAGTTTGAAGACTTTACATGATAAGCCCTTGGAAATCACAAGAATTGCCATTTTAGTCCTTATTCATGGTTTTACCAAAACACAAGGACTGAAAATGCAAGTTTCCCAAAGATATTACAAAGGGGATTGAGATTATTGCTGTTTAATGTGAAATGAAAGGAGTATGAAACATGGGGGGCCAAAACTGTCAAACAGCCAAACCCACACAACCAATACAATATTGACACGTCACCCGGGTACCACCCAAATCCATTTACCCTACCCAAACCCACCTTTTAACCCGACCAACCCACTAAACCAGTTTTATTAATTAAACCTTTTTTTAAACCCATAAAACTAGCGCCAAACAAATACTGTTTATCATTTTCCCTAATCCTGGTTATGAACCCTAATTACCCCGTTTCTTAACCCTTCCATAATTAAAACCCTAAATCTCCAGATTGGTGATTAAACCACTTCTAACCAAAACCCACCACCTAAACCTTCATCCCGTGACCCCAAGTGCCCCCCCCCCCCCCCCCAAGGTCCCCTGCTTCTCCATTTTGGGCAAAAACAGCATCTTTCAGAGGAATCAACGACCAAGGCCAAAACTTGGTCCCAAAGGGTCACAATGGACGTCTATGATCAATTCAACACATCTGGCAACACCTCAGTCATCACATGGGCTTCCCTTTTGACGATTTTCAAAGATTTGACCAAGGGCAAAGATGGAACATCATGTTTAGGGTTTAGGAATTCTAGAATCATCTTTCATATATTATATATAGACTAGTTCATGTAATTTTCTTTTCTTGTTCCAGTTTTGTACAAAGCTTTTTAAGAAATTAATGACAATGAAATTTTAAATCCTTTGTATGATCTGAGTTCCATTTCTAAATGCTTTCTAGTGTAATTTAGTTAAAGAGTCACTGTTATTCAAGTTTGGTTTAAAGGATCCCAAGTTTCCAGTTTTCCAAGAAGTTTCAGAAAATCATTTTTTAAGAGTGAATTGTTAAAAAGGTCTTCAAAAGCTTGAGGTTAACTTAGTATTGAAGTGAAAGTGGAAATACTAAGCTAAACTCAGTTTTGTGACAAGTTTTATTAATTTCAAGATTGAGTTCTAAAAAGGTTTTGTTTAAGATTAATTTTCAGAAAAATCTTATTTTCAGATTTCACCACTTACTGTAGCAAAAGCTACAAGCCACAAGCTTGTAGCCTTTGCTACTTGAAGGTTGTTATTTGTTTGGTTGTGCTTGTGCAGGTTCAAGACCACCTTTCATCTCCTATCCCATTTTTATTTCATTTTTTGAAGACATTGTCTCCCCTAGTTCTGTTGTTGAACTCCAACAGGGGTCTCTACAAGCTTGCATAAGTCCATAAGGCCAAAGAAGTCATAGGGAAGGCATCAGCTAGGTATCATAGGCTTGAACCCCCTATTTGTCATTTTTTGCCTTTTTTATGTGATTTTTGTGAGAATGGTATGATTATGCTCTTTTGTTGGTTTGACCTGTTAGAACATGTTTGTTTAGGCTTGTTATGTATGTTTAGTTGCTAAGAAATCAGTTTGGTTGGCTTATGATAGCATTTAGTTTATAAATTTCAAGTTTCTGAATTTAAAGGGGTGTTTGGGATAAGGGTTTAGTGAACTAGTTTGACTAGCTGTTGACTGTATACCTGCCCTCACACACTCTCTTTGTAAAGTATATGTCATACCAGTAGTTGGTTTGAGTTTGGTGTATTAGAAATCATAGATTGCATGCTCATTTTTTGTAGTACTAGCTAAAATCAGAAACTTCACCTTCCTGTCTTGAATTTAGAGTAAATTTGCTATTTGATCTTGTAGATTAGTAAGAATAGGTGTGATATAGGATTGTTAATCAATTGGTTGTGATGTGGTGATCATTTGAGCAAGATAAAGGCTTCTGAAATTCGTTTTTGTGCACCTAGGAACTAGCACTGTTCACAGAAACTCATTAGCCCATTTACAGTCACTGATTTGCCTCTTTTTGTGTGAATTTTGTATTGTGCTTGCTTGTTTTCTTGTTGAATCTGACTCCCCACACTTCCATGAGTGTGGGGGTGCCTTTGTTGCCAATTGATTCCAATTAACAAAGCTTTCCTAAGCTTTTGAACCACCAGACCTTGATTTTTGGTCTGTCAGTGGGAACCAAGTTCCCACTGCTAGTGTAACTTTTCCCACTGCTATACAAAAAGACAGAAAACAAAGAAAAGGTCACTATCAGCTTTTAGATTTTTGTCTTTTGTGACCTAAATTAGGAGTTAGGACCTGATTCTTTTTGCATTATTTTTCATTTTTAATTTCTGATTTTTTAGTATCATTTAATTTTAAGTTACTGGTCATTAAGTAATTTTTAGATTAATTAGCCATTTTAATTACTTTTTTAATTACTGTTTTTTGTCATCTAGTGTAAAAAATTATCATTTTTCAGATTTTAAATTTTTCTTAGATTCAGAATAGTATTTTAAGATTTTTGGCTTTAAAATTAGTCACTGTTCACTTTTTAATTATTTTTTATAATTAAATTAGTTTAATTAGGGTTTAATTATTAACTAGTTTTGTCTTTTAGTGCAAATTTTTACTTTTTTCAAACTTTTTCAATTTTCTACTGTTCATTAGGGTAATTTAGGATTTTTAAAATTGTTAGATTAATTTTGTCATTATTTAATTAATTTTTATGATTATTTTAATTTAAAAATAGTTTTTAGTGATTTAAAAATAGAAAAATAGTTTTTAAAATTTAAGAAAAATAGTTTTTAGTCATTAAATAATATAAGTTAGTTATTAGTTCAATAAATTAATATTTTGGACATTTTGTTAATTATATTTAATTTTTGGGCTTTAATTAGCATTAAAAATTGATTATTTAATTAATAAAAGGTTTTAAAATATATTTGTTGGATTTTTATTCTTATTTATATTATTTAAGACTTAGTTTAATCTTTTAATTAATTTTTAGGTTTCATTTTTAATTTTCGTCACGTTTTACGTATTTACGTTCGCGTTTTACGTTAATTCGTCGTAGTTTAAACGTAGTCGTAGCTCGTCTTTTATTTTTCTCTCTTGAAACCAAAAACGTCACTAATCCAAACATTGTTATTTTACATAATTGGCACACATAATACACACCTCCTTCGAGAACGAACCCGCATTTATTCGGTTTTACGTTTTTCCTAAAGCGTAAGACTTAATACTTGCCACTCATACGCGTTTTTCCTAAAACGTGTACGATTTTACTACATCAAGGGGTTATTGATTTGATGGTCTTGGTTACACCGTTAGGACTCTATTTTTAGACCTAAATCTCTATTATCGCATAAGTCAAACAATGTATCCTCGTGAAACATTCAAGACATAATAAAATATAAGAGATACAACTTAGGATAATGGGAGGATAAGTACGTGATTAGGGCATATGAGTAGTGTTAGCATTACTAACTTATAATGACAATGATCTCGTTGCACACTTGGCATGGAATTGGGGTGAAAATCGAGGACGATGAAATTATTTCTAAGGAAGCATTCACGTGTTCTTATTCTATGAACCTAAACGTCCCATTTTGCGATGAAAATCATACATTATGTCTAAAATGCAAGTAGTAGTGATAGTAGTAGTGTAGCTAGTTTATCGTTCAATAAAGTGAATAAAAATGAATTTTGGAGGTGCTACGATACTTTATTCTAGCATTGCGTGAGGGCACGGCAATGGTTTAGTATGGGGGAGTGATGAGACTGTTTTTTATACATAGTCTCATCGTCCAAAACGGGCTTAAAATACTTTAAATATCATTAAAATACCCAAATATATGCTCGTGTTTGTTTCTTGTGTATTTTAGGTACGGATATTGAGAAAATGACAAGAGATCACAAGAATCAATAAAAAACGAACACGGGAAACGAAGCTGCACAAAGAACCGGACCCGAGTCATGAATTTCCATTGAAGTCCTTGAAGTTTTGAAGAAATTATAAGTTTGGTCCCTCAACTTTTGAAGACTTGTCATTTTATACCCTTGTAAATCCTCAAAATTACTTGTGGGTCCCTAAAATACCAAGTATGTACATATTTGGCCCTTAAAGAATGATGATATTACACATAAAACCCTTGGAATAACTTTACTAAACATTTGGTGGCCAAAATGAGAAAAAACAAACTTGATAACAAAAGGGAATGAGTTGGTGGCAGTTGGAAACTTCATTTGCATACTTTATGGAACATCAGGGATTGTTTTTGCCAAAAACTAAACCCACCACGCCACCTAGCCCGCCACTTCACCCTAACCCACCACTTACAATTTAACACCCCCAAATTTACACGCAGCGGAATACATCTTTGGGTGCTAAACAATGATACTACAACACATAATTTATAAAGAACGACTCAAAAAGAGACGTTTTAGATTTATCGTTCCTAAAACATTTGTCAGAGTAGCGTAGTCCCAAGTAATCGTTACCAAAAGATAAGTTAAAACAACATATTGGTTTGTTTTGAAAATGGAACGATAAATAAATCAAAGAGTTTGAACAACAAAAGCAGTGCACAACTTCATTCCCCGTGACCTCCAAGCTTCCACTACTTGATTACCTGAAGTACATGTGAGTAAAACAATCAGCAAAAATGCCGAGTGAATCTATAGGTTTATGAAATCAATTTGAACACAAGCAAAGATTAAAAGTTTGTGGCATGCTTATAAGCATCAAATAATAATTTGCATCAAAAATGATAATTGTATATAGCATAAATTGCAATAAGCTCATGGATCCGAGCCCTTATACACTCCCTTTAGAGGTCTGATAAGACAGGAGATTTATTAATTGTCGGTTACCTCTAGATTAATGGTACATTGCCATATACCTGACTTCTCAATACAATATGCTCAAACAGTGTGGAGGTCGGGCCTAAGCTTCTATGACAAGTCCACGAAAACTGAACCGGGGCGGCTTCCCCCATAGATCTATTAATTGTACTAGCGGTTAACCCATCATAGGTTAATTAACGGTCCATAATTGAGGTTTTAACAAAGGTAATCACTTAATGCAATTTAAAGGCAACCACGGGTCCATTCATAGAGGGACAAAGCATACCATAAAAATCTTGTGTTCTAAGTTTATAAAACATGTATTCCCCCTCGCGGGTTTAAAATCATTTAATAACTAGTATAAAGCGAGGCTATAGACTCACCTTAGCCAATAGTGGTAATGAGACGATCGCCGACGATAGAAGATGCCTTTCAAACACGAGAACCGCAACCTATCAAATGAGGTGCGTTCATTAATAATAGACTCGAGAAATAAACCATACATAAGAATATAAAACTCGACTCATATAATCACGACAAACTCGAGAGAAAACGATACAAGTGATACTATTACACTCTCCTATATATTCATTTTATTATTCTATGTCTTTAATAAAAATCTGCCGGAACATACCGAATGTCCAAGCCATTTTCCCATACTTAGACATATCAACTTTTTATGATACTACTCAGAGAACTTGCTTACTATATGTAGAAAGTCCACCCAAGAGCCCATCAAAAGATTTTACTTCTAAAGTTCCCTGCCCGACTCATCTTTGAATCACAAAATCCGGACAGTTTAGCGACCTTGACTTACGAAACCATTTTGACCATTCTAAACAACTCCATTTGTAAAACCAACACTTGATTCTAAAAATAGACTCAAAATACTAAACGTGGAGCCTGAGAACAGCCCTTGAATCATTTTGAAACTCATTTTATAGTCCCCGAGATTCGATCCAAATATCGACGACAATTTTCGGATTGTGTCGACACTCGTCTCCCGGTACACGAAAATCAAACTAGTGTATCTTCCACCTCGTTTGGAGTTGGAAGGCCTACTTTATATCAAATCGAAGATAACGAAATTCTCTACGACATAATCCCATAATAACAACCTATATTCAGACTTAAGATTTCCGAAAATGACCTCAAACCTACTGCCCAAAATTGACTATTAAAATCTCTTGCAAAATCATGTTTTTGATCAATTCCAACAACTTTTGTCATCAACCTAAGCCCCTAATATCATCATAAACCATTCCTAACACTTGTATCATCATCAAAATCAAAAACGCAAAAATTAAAAATCAACTTTTTAACAAAACATAGCATGAAAATCTTTTGATCATCACTACTAACACATGCATACAATAAATTTGGATCAAACATCACTAACTTTTCCTGAAAAATTTATATGGTTGCATGTGGATAAAAATGGTACCAAAATACTCACAAGATGATTTTAGGATAGGGACTTTGCTTGGTTTTCTTTCAAAATATCTAGATCATAAGATTTTTAGGGAATTTGGTGATGGTGTGGTTATGGTGGATGGCAAGACAAGGCAAAGGAAAGAAGAAATGAATTTTTTTGATTAAAATTTTTTATATGTAGTAGTGGAAGATTTATTTATTAGTGGGGTAAGGGTATAATCTACAATTAGTGAATAGTTTTGGACTAAAATGTAAGAAAATAGTTTAAAAGGGTAGAAAATGTAAATTGTAAATTTTAAAATATTTACGAGACTCGGGTTTCGTAAAAATACTTTTTAAAAGTTTAAACGCACACGGAAAATAATAATATAACGACTCGATACGTAATTAAAACGATATCGTCGAAAGTATTAAATATCGAAACTATCGATAATAAAATATAAAATTTTTTGCATCCGTCGGTATCGCGATCACTAGTAGTCCTCGTTGCTCGTCAAAATATTAAAATATAATATTTAATATCGGTTTTAACTTAAACCGTTAAACATAATAATATTTAACGTTATAAAATACTTCAAAATAATCGAAAATAGAATTAAATTATGACCTTATTTTTACGGGTTTTACATCCTCACCACCTTAAGGAAGCGACGTCCCGGCGCTCAACTCGCCTCATACTCGAGTTGTTCACTACCTGGAAGGATGATGGCATTCCTTATAAAGAAGTCCTTACGTTCCCACGTGAATCTCGATCCACGATCTCCACTGGTTCTTTTACAAAACGCTACTTGTCGTCAAGTTGTATCTCACCAAAAAGGAATAAATAAATCCTTATCCACCCGTCAAACTCGACACATTTAAATTTTATGAATCACACGAAGCTAATTCGACAACAAGAATAGATGACAGGGTTTTCGGGTAAGTCGAGTTAAAAGGAATGTTGCAAATTAAAGGATATCCATCGGCCGGATAGCCATGGACACACATCAAAAGAACTAACAAGAAAAACATTTTCGTCATCGGAGGGTGCTCACACGCGGGTCCCTACTCAAAGATAATACAAAGACACCATCTCACTTTCGCCAACGCGCATTAAAGTCTCAATAAACATCGTCGTTGAAAGTCAAAAAGATATTACATAATATATGTTCTACATGATCGGACGTCATCGGATGATGCCGTCTCAAGTTCTCACAACTTACGATCATTTGACTAGATCACATACCACATAAGTACATAAAAATAAAAGGTCGAACAATAACATCAAGTATAGATTTCCATCGTTAATCATCGAGAAAACCTTGAACGAACCCTTGATAATAACCACTTGATCACAAGAGTCTTTCCGCTTGCGGTGTCGGCTTCAACATGCTCCTCGAGGTTGTAACAAATTTATTAACTCCATTCATTAAGGGATTCGGTCCTCAATCATTCCACAAGTACACGCATAAATCCTGGTGAAACTTATCGTTTCTTCTTATACACTGCTTCCCGAGATTCATTTTAAACTCAGAATAAAATAGTAATCTTCAATACGAGGAACAGAACGAGATAAAAATGACTTCAATACACGTATAAACGAACAAGATGTGGTAAAATAATTTAAGATTAACGATCGACGAGGGATCTCGAATCACGTAACCGTAAAACATAATAATTTGCAATACTAGAAAAATGAGAGCGATTAATGAATTAAATATTAATATTAAAATAACGTTTGTCACAATTATCCGTCCCGGATTTGGTATTACCTTAAAACTCAGTTGAGGTACTTTCTTGATAAAGATGATACATCAAAAATAGAAGTAAAATAGTTTCAAAATTTATTTGGTCGTCTTAAGAAACTTTGAAAGAATGACATAAATTTATTAATTAAACTCATACTGATGGTTACAATTAGAGAATATAATTTCCAAATTAAATCACTATTAGGAATATAAATTAAACTAGCAATTTCATTATATTAAAAGTAAAGTATGATAAGTCAATTAGTTCAAAAGGTAGAACATAATTTTATTTTAAACATTAGTTTTAGTTATACAAAATATGGTGTATAAATTTAACTTTTTACTTGTGATGGTTATTTCGATAATTGAAAATCATTAGAAAATGTAGACAAGTTCCATAAAAAATTTATAATACTTTGTAGAAATACATAAAGGTGTTTATTATTTCAAGATAACATGGGATATATTCGGGTTTCAAAGTGTGACAAGATAACAAACGAATACGAATGGTAATAATGTCAACAATTAGTACGAAATCAACAGTACAAAAGAGGACGAAGCAAATGTCGTATGAATTCTTAAAGAGAATAATAAAATAAAGGCGTTGATGGTAAGACGATAAGAAATAATAGATTAAACAAGTTGTCAATTTTGTTAGTGCGGTTGATGGTTCACCAATATCAGCTCGTTAACTTAGCGGTGGTCGATACATGATGGGAAAGAAGATCCATACAAAAATTTTAATAAATAAAATTCCTAATAATCACTTGTAATTAAAACAAATCAAATGAACGATGTTAGTGTTTAAAGAGAGAAGTCAAAGCACGGTTCACAAGAGTGGATTTCGAGACAAACGAGAGTGACGGACGTCATCCCGGATAGACGGAAATCACTCTAGTGATAATTCATTATTCACGTGCGGAGACATTCCAAAGATCTACCCAGTCGCATAAAAGAAGATTGGACGAGAAGGAAGGATAAAACATTGAGACTTTCAAGTCATTTATCAACAGTCAGTAATTGGACGAACGGTCAAAAGAAATCATTTATAAGACAAAATGAAGTAACAAGTGGAAAAACGATTGTCGAGTAAAAACGTACTCGTAAGCGCGTAATTCGTTCAAGAGAAGGTAAGAAAACATATGCGGATGCATAGAAATTGCGCTACTTGCATGAAATATAAAGGTTTTTAAAACTACTTTTCATTTTATTTATCTTTATCATAAATACAAGTAAAAAGTTGATTATTATCAAGATTTTTAAGTGGACTACTATTCAGCCTAGCATGGCTCCATCTAAATTAGACATAGGTGATCAGGCCATGTATAATTTAGGAATAGCAATGCAGTGCTCAGTTTCGTCGAAAAGTATTACGTTTCTTATGTTTATATATAAACCATGCCATTTGTAAAATGGAATTTAAAAATAGTTTATAAATTTATAGGATACAAATAATTTGTGAGATACTTAATAAGCAACTTTTAATCTTACGAAGAGTATTTTATAAGGCCAAAGTAAAAATAATTGGTGAAAATAATCGTAAAACAATATCAGATTTATTTATAATATGACATTATGACAACGTATAAAGTAGTCAAAGTTTTGCAAAAAGTGGCAAATAGTAGCTCATAAAACAACCAATGAAATGGTTACAAGTTGTTAAGTTTTCAAAGGGTTATAAGGTTTAGACGAAAACGTCATGAGATACGCGATAAGAATGTCAACGAAGAATGTGAAGGCAAAACTTCAAAACTCAACTCAAATCAGTGGAAGGTTAGAAGAAAACAAAAATAAAATAACATCGAATGACAAATGAGTCATATATATGAAAAGAATAAAACAATCCACATGTGTATTCTTTGTAAGATACTCGACACAACATGCTTTTAAGAAAGTATGTTATTCGTTTTTAAATTACACCATTAATCCGGTAATTACTAATCCTGTACTGTTTCTATTTTTAAATATTTTCACATGCAACTAGTATTCGTTAGTTGTAAAATAATATTTGTTAAAATTTTACGATCTCAAATGAAATCAAAACAGCTTAGAAGCATTTAAAACTCATGTTCTGATTTTTTTTTTAATCAGATTTAACTTTTAAATATGAGCCGATTAATTGACCCGATAAACGACATCTCCAAGACTCGGAGTCTAAAGCATTTTGATGCAAAACGACGTTTCAGACGACTTTCTAGTTTTACCTGGGACGTGAAACCCAATGTAAAATGACCAAAATACCCCTGCAAGTTCTGTGCAGGTTTGACTATTTTATTTTAAAAAACGCAGGTTTTACTTTTAAGTTTTGACCTGTTTATACTGCCCCTATAGTTTCTGTATAAAGTGTATTTTTTTTACACTTCTTAACGGCTCAAAATATATACATATATACACACATGTCTTGTGGATTTTATAACAACGAAAAATAAATCTCGTAATGAGCATCAAATAAAATATAGCATGATGAATGACAGAAAATGCTTCAAGGTATTCAACACGAAATTTAGGAAGCAAGACGGTGAAAGACGTTCGTAATTTAGATTTCAAAATGCAATGTAGACAAATCTCCTTGGTGCCACGATTGTCAAAAACACAAAACATAACAAGAAAAGAATGGAACATTAACATGCTACACTCCGGGAGCGAGAAGGTTAATGAAAAACAAATGATACAATTTTATATAAGTAAAATCGTATTCCAATTCTAGTGCCATAATCTAGACGATGATTTATAAAATAACGATGACGTTACCGAGATATAAGTGAACAATACACTTCGGAGTCGATACATATAAATGTCAACGAATTAAATCTTCGCATGTCGTGTAAAACGATAATAAAAATCAACAAAATATTATGAAAAACCATGGTATTATTCAACACTATTTTAAGAAATGTTTCAAAATGTATGACTCACACGATAGCGGTTAGTCTATTCCAAGGACACATTGAGCTACACAATGGTCTGGAGATTACGTTAAAAGACGTCCAAGCACAAATATCCGGAAGACGATTTGAATATCTATATAGATATCACAAAGGGTCAAATAATGAAAGTAACGCGCGTAGATGAAGTTATGTAAGGTCATAATATAAAATTTTTGCAATAAAAGCAATTTAAATAGTTCAAAAATAAATACAGAAAGATCTTGAAAATTCATTGTATTTATTTGAGTTAATCATTAATAAATGATAAACTTTTATCGAAAAGTTTAACGACATAATTATATATCGATAAAGGATTATGGTATTTATTTAGAAATACTTAGCAATAAGGCATACATAATAATGTATACTAAAGTTGTAATCCCAGAAGTAGCTTGAACCTGAAGTCACGCGAAATCATGTGCACCGACTCTTTGAAAAATAAAACCGACAGTTATAGTTTAGGTTTTCAGAAAAAGACCTAGTTCTCTATAACTCATGGCTCTGGTACCAATCTTCAACACCCCCAAATTTACACGCAGCGGAATACATCTTTGGGTGCTAAACAATGATACTAAAACACATAATTTATAAAGAACGACTCAAAAAGAGACGTTTTAGATTTATAGTTCCTAAAACATTTGTCAGAGTAGCGAGTCCCAAGGAATCGTTACCAAAAGATAAGTTAAAACAACATATTGGTTTGTTTTGAAAATGGAACGATAAATAAATCAAAGAGTTTGAACAACAAAAGCAGTGCACAACTTCATTCCCCGTGACCTCCAAGCTTCCACTTCTTGATTACCTGAAATACATGTCAGTAAAACAATCAGCAAAAATGCCGAGTGAATCTATAGGTTTATGAAATCAATTTGAACACAAGCAAAGATTATAAGTTTGCGGCATGCTTATAAGCATCAAATAATAATTTGCATCAACAATGATAATTGTATATAGCATAAATTGCAATAAGCTCATGGAACCGAGCCCTTAGACACTCCCTTTAGAGGTCTGATAAGACAGTAGATTTATTAATTGTCGGTTACCTCTAGATTAATGGTACATTGCCGTATACCTGACTTCTCAATACAATATGCTCAAACAGTGTGGAGGTCGGGCCTAAGCTTCTATGACAAGTCCACAAAACCTAAACCGGGGCGGCTTCCCCCATAGATCTATTAATTGTACTAGCGGTTAACCCATCATAGGTTAATTAACGGTCCATAATTGAGGTTTTAACAAAGGCAATCACTTAATGCAATTTAAAGGCAACCACGGGTCCATTCATAGAGGGACAAAGCATACCATAAAAATCTTGTGTTCTAAGTTTATAAAACATGTATTCCCCCTCGCGGGTTTAAAATCATTTAATAACTAGTATAAAGCGAGGCTATAGACTCAGCTTAGCTAATAGTGGTAATGAGACGATCGCCGACGATAGATGATGCCTTTCAAACACGAGAACCGCAACCTATCAAATGAGGTGCGTTCATTAATAATAGAATCGAGAAATAAATCATACATAAGAATATAAAACTCGACTCATATAATCACGACAAACTCGAGAGAAAACGATACAAGTGATACTATTACACTCTCCTATATATTCATTTTATTATTCTATGTCTTTAATAAAAATCTGCCGGAACATACCGAATGTCCAAGCCGTTTTCCCATACTTAGACATATCAACTTTTTATGATACTACTCAGAGAACTTGCTTACTATATGTAGAAAGTCCACCCAATAGCCCATCAAAAGATTTTACTTCTAAAGTTCCCTGCCCGACTCATCTTTGAATCACAAAATCCGGACAGTTTAGCGACCTTGACTTACGAAACCATTTTGACCATTCTAAACAACTCCATTTGTAAAACCAACACTTGATTCTAAAAATAGACTCAAAATACTAAACTTGGAGCCTGAGAACAGCCCTTGAGTCATTTTGAAACTCATTTTATAGTCCTCGAGATTCGATCCAAATATCGACGACAATTTTCGGATTGTGTCGACACTCGTCTCCCGGTACACGAAAATCAAACTAGTGTATCTTCCACCTCGTTTGGAGTTGGAAGGCCTACTTTATATCAAATCGAAGCTAATGAAATTCTCTACGACATACTCCCATAATAACAACCTATATTCAGACTTAAGATTTCAGAAAATGACCTCAAACCTACTGCCCAAAATTGACTATTAAAATCTCTTGTAAAATCATGTTTTTGATCAATTCCAACAACTTTTGTCATCAACCTAAGCCCCTAATATCATCATAAACCATTCCTAACACTTGTATCATCATCAAAATCAAAAACGCAAAAATTAAAAATCAACTTTTTAACAAAACATAGCATGAAAATCTTTTGATCATCACTACTAACACATGCATACAATAAATTTGGATCAAACATCACTAATTTTCTTGAAAAATTTATATGGTTGCATGTGGATAAAAATGGTACCAAAATACTCACAAGATGATTTTAGGATAGGGACTTTGCTTGGTTTTCTTTCAAAATATCTAGATCATAAGATTTTTAGAGAATTTGGTGATGGTGTGGTTATGGTGGATGGCAAGACAAGGCAAAAGAAAGAAGAAATGAATTTTTTTGATTAAAAATTTTTATATGTAGTAGTGGAAGATTTATTTATTAGTGGGGTAAGGGTATAATTTGCAATTAGTGAATAGTTTTGGACTAAAATGTAATAAAATAGTTTAAAAGGGTAGAAAATGTAATTTGTAAATTTTGAAATATTTACGAGACTCGGGTTTCGTAAAAATACTTTTTAAAAGTTTAAACGCACACGAAAAATAATAATATAACGACTCGATACGTAATTAAAACGATATCGTCGAAAGTATTAAATATCGAAACTATCGAAAATAAAATATAAAATTTTTGGCATCCGTCGGTATCGCGACCACTAGTAGTCCTCGTTGCTCGTCAAAATATTAAAATATAATATTTAATATCGGTTTCAACTTAAACCGTTAAACATAATAATATTTAACGTTATAAAATACTTCAAAATAAAATTATGACCTTATTTTTACGGGTTTTACATACAATCCTCCACCTCACCAGATCCAAACCCACTATCCATTAACCCAGCCCAAATCTTTACACAAAACTTTATTATTAGTTTTAAACTAATATAAACAACTTTACAAAACCGGGAAACTAATCCCTGTACAAATGAACCCCCCACCCATCACCCTTAATCACCATTCAAACCCTAATCCTAATCCATTTACAAATCAAAGGGGTTTGTCATGGATCCTTCTAGATCGTTGATTCACCATATCACAAACATAACCACGTGAAGACTTGGGACTCCAGCTCATCAAGTGGCCCCACACGCATCTCCCCTGCATCCCTGCTTGGACAAAAATAGCAACAATGGAATATGCCAATCTCATCAGCGGCTCTAAGACCTTTTCTTGGTCCCAAAGTAAGTTTTCAACAGCTAAGATTGGTCTCACCAACTGTCAAAACCACATGACCCTACAAAGATCACGAGGGACAGCTTTGACTATTTGATGAACTCAAAATTCCAAGGGCAATAGTGGAATTACAGCTCATTAGGTTTTAATTTTAAGTTTCTTCTAGAAAAATTTGTACCCGTCTATATAAGGGCTTAGGATATCTTTTTCATAGTTGTTCCAATTTTTATTCAAAATTTTGTAAGAGACGAAATTTCTTGAATATAATTGAGATCCAGTTTTAATTTTCATTGCAAATTTATCTTTCCTGTATTTTTTAAATTTCAGTCATTTAAATTATTGCAAAAAGTTTGGGTTTCAAAGTTTGTGTGACAGATTTTAGTATTGAAGTTGAATTTTCAAGATCGTTTGTTTGAGTTAAACAAGAATTTTACGAGTTTTGATTAAGGTTTGTGAAAGGTTTTCGAAAGAAAGAGAGTTTTTCAGGAAAAGTTTTCAAAGAAAGTAAAAAAAAATTCAGTTGTTCGATTATTGTTATTGTTCAGGGGTGTCATTTACAGGATAGGAAGCTGGTGTACGTGCGTACACCGAAGCTCGTGAATTCAAGAGCATGGATGGTATGCTCTTGAGGTATGCCCTTCTCGCCTTTTTCCAATATTCTGTCTAAAATAAATGATGCTAAGTTGATTTTGTGATCTTGCTGTTTAAGTGAAGTTTATTTTTGTATGTGTTATCTGAGTGTAGTTAAAATGATGTCCTTGCTAACCTGGGGTTTGTGGAGTTTTTAAAAAGCATTTTCGTTGCAAAAATTGATTTTCTGCTTACTAAGGGGTGTTTGGGAAAGCTTGGGGTGGACTGTGAATACCACGTCGATACTAAGTTGAGCTCTGCACATGACCCATAGGATTAGAAAAGTTGATTTTGAGCTGGAAAACGTAGGTTTTAGTGAAGAGTTTTTGATTCGGTTGACGAAGATTGTAGCAGATGGTATTTGTTTCGGATACAGTTTAGGATAGTTTCGATTTGATATAGCTCTTGGAATCGATGTTTAAGTTGGATTTAGATGTTTTTTTATTCGGAGATAGTAGTTAGCAGGTTCAGTAGTTGTGATTACAGTCTGTTGAAGGTTACGATTTGGAAGCATTTTGATAACTAGCTGTTGACGTTTTGAATTAGTAGATAAGAAGGTTGATAAGTTCTGGTCTATTGAAGCTGTTTTAGTTACGTAATTTCAAGTGGTTACGAGTTTCGGTTGTAGCTGTGAATATCTACAGTTTACTTGATGGTTAGTTAGTAGCAGCATGTTAATAATTGTAGCAGAAAGTAGCGGCAGTTGATGGTTATGGTTGAGAGTATCTCTTTTTAAATTCTGAGATAAGTTGGATCATTTCTGCAAGTTTTTCATTAATTCGGATCTAGGACTGTGGATATTCAAGTTCTACAAGTTGTTGCGTTTTTCTGTATTCCGGATTTAGGATTTGGTTGCCCTTAGTCTCACAATTGTGCCCACTGTATGTGATGAGTAGCGCCATTGTTTTTACTTGTTAACTGATTGTTTTCGTGCTTCAATGGTTTGAATTATTGAGTGCCTGCTGTCATTTGTGGTGTCTATTGTACTTGGGGTTCGTGTATGTGTTATTTTGTTTGTACTTATATCGTGACTCCCTACAAGCACGAACGCTTGTAGGGGTGCCTTGTGACTTCATTCCAACAGCAACCAAAAAAAGAGGGTACCCCATTGCTCAAACAACAAAGTAAACATAAGCTAAAAAAGAGAGAAATAGTGTCTGCTTGTGGCTTACAGCCCACTGTGTGCGAACGAACCCATTGGCTTGATTCATGTTTGTGGGTGAGTGTTAGTGTTTTGGTTTTTTAACACCCCCAAATTTACCACGCAACAGAATATATCATTGGGTGCTAAACAATGGTACAATAACACATAATTTATAAAGAACGACTCGAAAAGAGACGTTTTAAATTTATCGTTCCTCAAAAATTTGTCAGAGTAGCGTAGTCCCAAGACATCGTAACCAAAGTACAACTAAAACAAAAGATTTATATTTTTTTAAGGAAAGGAACGATAAACATTCAAAGAGTTTAAACAACAAAAGCAGTGCACAACTTCATTCCCGTGACCTCCAAGCTTCACACTCCTTGATTACCTGAAATGCATGCTTAAAATCATCAACACAAAGGTTGAGCAAGTCTATAGGTTTTACAAGTTATCATTTGAACACAATAATTTTTAATCATATCAAACTTATCACACAGACAAGTCATATATATAGATAAATGCATTAAGCTCACGCCACTAAACGTTAACCAACATGTCAAACCGAGTCACTTACGGCGCCCCTACTAACAGGTAATATTGTCATATACCAACGACCTCTTATACATAATATCCCTCTCATGTGTTCACAAGGATACAAACCCTAGGATAAGGCTGTCAAACCAAATAGATCTATCATATGTATTTGCGTTTACCCCTTCGAGTAATTAACAGTGCATGAAATTTAGGGACTTCATAAGACAATGGTACTTATGCATTTATCATCTCATTCGGGTCCAGCATACCGAAAATAACTTGTGTTCATTTTATAAAATAGCATTTATCCCCCTCGCGGGTTTAACAAAACATTTAAAATAACAAAAGCGAGGCTATAAACTCACCTTAGCGATAACGATGTCAAATGAGAATAATGATGAAGATAATAGTGACTGGAGTAGAGCGATGAAATAAGATACGCCGAGAAACCACGAGCTTCTAAAGACGACCTAAATCAAAATGGCGCGTCTTAGAGATATAAACGATAACGTAAAAGAATAAACGAGTTTTATAAATGTCTCCTAAAAATATCGTAATAAAAATTAATTAATTTGATTGGACCAATTTTGAATATTATAAAAGGAAGAGGGACCAAAAGTGTTACATTGAAAATCTATAATACTATTTTGTAATAGCTTTAAAATCAAGGACCAATAACATAAATATGAATTTGTATTGTATGTATAACGTATGGAGTTACTTCTTCATTCTCAACTTTCATTAGATAATTATAAGCCAAGGTTCTTCATAGTATTTCATGTGAATACTACAACTTATAAAAACCGTAATATTAAGTCGATGTAGAGTGATACCTTAGCTCGACGCAGAATTCGAGTGATTCGGTGTCGCGATGCGCAAGCTTAGATACCGACCGAAGACGAATACAAATGAAGTTTAACCTTCCCTCGATTCAACCAAACATGAACTCGAGACGAAATGAAAAATGTCGAAATAGGTCGAGATGATACAAATGAAACGTGATAGCTTCGGTATGAACTAAAACTAGATCAAGAATTCGTTTCTTCTCCTCCTCGGCTTAGACTCGGCCTTGAATTGTACCCATGCTGCTCCTATGTCCTTGTTTGAAAGAGAATTTGGTATAAAATTGTGTTTTAAGCCGAATTTTGAAGTGAGTACTATATTAATAAAGTAACCTTGGAGACTAAGTTTTGCATAGAAATGTGGCTTAAAATAGAGTGGCCACGTTATGTACTCGGTGTCTAAGAAGGTGACACTACAAATATGAAAAGATATGAGATGAAAGGAAATTGTTTGTATGTGGACTCGTGGGTTGTTAGCTTGTTAAATTCAAATGAATGTTGACATGTAACCATATATAGATAAGAAAGGATATATAGGTTTTGTTTTATGTATGAATAATATCTTAACATATATCATAGTCGGCTAGGCAAGAAACACAGGAGATTAATAGTTTTATTTGGATATAAGCGGGTATTATCGATACCCGATATTTTAAAAATTACGCGATTTGAAAGTTACGCGTAAAGCACACAAAAAAATAAACGATCAATGTAAAATAAAAACTTCAACATTCGGAGGACATTTATATTTTGATAATTAAATGACATAAAATATGTTAATGCGTCGAATGAACGAATGACACATAAATTTTTAACGTGAATTACGAAAAATACTTTTAAAATAAAATAAAATAAAAATTAAACGACAACAATAGAAAATATTAAATATCAAAACTATCGATAATAAAATGTAAATATTGGCCATCCGTCGGTATCGCGATCACTAATAGTCCTCGTTACTCGTCAAAACATAAAAATAAAATATTCAATATCGGTTTCAACTTAAATCGTTAATCATAATAGTATTTAACGTTATCAAATACTTCTAAAATATTTGAAAAATATAATTAAATTATGACCTTATTTTTGCTGGTTTTACAGGTTTTGTGCTTCAAGAGTAACAATAAAAAAGATATAGGTCCATGTGTGATCCTTGCATCAAACAGCAATCCAAAAGTAACCAGAAAGCAAGAAAGTAAAAAAAACATAAAAAAAGGTGTAGGCTGTAACCATCTGCTGTCCAAAAATACTCTGTCAAAAAACTGATAGAATGGGGTTTTGAACCCCTGACCTCATAACAACAACAGACACAGCACATTGTAGTCACACCATCTACTCTCTACTTGATTTCTGTTACTACTACCTTTTCTATTTCTTTTAAACTCTTTTTCATTTCCTAAAAAAGAGATATCAAAAAGTGCAGCAGGGGGGGCTTGAACCCCTGACCAATCAACAACATCAGACACAATAGGCAACCCTTTTACCATCTGCTCTAGAAGAGCTTTTTGACTCTACTCTTCTTTTCCTTTTTATTACTCACGTTTTTTCCTGCCTATCTTTTCTTTTATACGGAGTAATAAGCTGCTCATAGCTTATGAAATCCTTTCGCTTAATTCCAACGTGCACAATTTGAGATTGGTATTACAAAACCAATATTTTTCGAGTCTTACATAGGTTCTAATGTTTTGGTTCCATCTAGTTTCCTTTTTACTAGCAATTTCAATTTCTTACGTTTTTAAATTTTTGTTTACTTAGACTTATAAGTGTAGCTAGTGAGCTTATTATAGATTTCATTTTTTTAGTCTTTTCAAAAGTATTTCGAGTTAAGGTGTCGAGTTTTAGGACTTCTAGTCGCGTTTTCTAAACACCCGACTATTTTATTTTATTTATTTATTTATTTAGTATTCGTCTAGCTAAATTGATTTTAACTTATTTCGAGCTTATTTCAAATACTTTTTTTAAAATTATAATTTTTGTCTAGTTTAGTGTTTTTAGAATTAGGTTTTAAAAAAAAAATAATAAATAGTTTTTTTTGGTCATTTTCTCGATTTGCGTGATTCTATTGTTATCTTTACGTTTTTATGTTTTCGTCTTCGTTTTACTTTTCTTATATCCTTCATCTTCGATATTAAATTCGACTCCGTTCTTAGAATTTCAATTTTCAACTCGCCGTCGAACAACGACTCGTGGTTAATTTTTTATATATTCTTTACGTTTACGTTTTACGTTTTACGTATAATTCTCGTCGTAGTCTAATATAAATTAATTAAATAGGTTTTGCAAAATTTGGTTTTCACTTTTGTTTTAATTAGTCTTTTCTTAACTTAGATTTAAAATTTGGTAATTTTTAGTTGAGTTTAAATTTTTCGTCGAATTTTACGATTTCGCGTTTTTTTTACGTCGTAGTGTAATTTTTAGCGTAATTCGTCTCCGTTTTCTTTTCTTTCTTTCTTTCCAAAAACGTAATCACTCGAATAAATAACGTCTAGATTTTTGGCTTAAATACCATACCTCCACCAAGAACGAACTCGAATATCGGTATTTACGTTTTTCACAAAACGTATGTACTTATACTTACCACGACTTTGTTTTTTTTTTGCTTGCTTTTTCCTAAAGGTAAGTAAAACGACTAAATACCACAACTATCAAAAATCTCCCCCTTTTTGATGATGACAAACAAGTAAACCGTATAATAAAATGGTTAAGTTACTCGTTTACACTTACTTCTCCCCTTTTGTCGAATCAAAAAGGTAGTCAACGTCTTTGAAGAATAGAGGAATCAACGTCCAGAGAGCACGCATCCAAAGTGGTAGTCATTGATTGCACTGATGGTTTATGATGTTCATAACAATTATATAATCATAACAAAGATCAAAGCACGTAATAGCGGATGCGATTTAACAAGATCATAATAACACAATTATAATTAATCGATTAGGGTTACATACCTTTATCCTAGCGTTAGGGGTGAGCAGAAACCGCACCGCAAACCGCAAAACCGCATAACCCGCAAAAAACCGTACCGCAAAAACCGCACCACGACAAAAATCGGTGGAGCGTTAAGAAAAAAGAAAAACCACAAATGCGGTGCGGTTGTGGATTTACCTGTAAAACCGCACCATAAAATCCCACCGCATCGCACATTAATTATATAAAACCGTAAAAATGACACATCAATTATATAACGTATGTTATAAGGGTTTTAGTGCATATTATTCTTAACATTCTAAGTAGTGTGTGTTTACATTAGATATATGCATTGTTATAACTGAAAATATGTACATTGTGAACCAAAAACCGCAAAAATTCACATTATTTATGTAAATCATAAGTGGTGGTGCGGTGCGGTTAATATCCGCAAAACCCGCAAAAACCACAAAAACCCACAAAACCGAAACCGCATAAAACCGCGCGATGCGGATCTGCATTTTTCTAAAAACCGCAATCGCGGATGTGGTTTCAATTTTGCCAATATCCGCACCGCCCCGCACCATGCTCACCCCTACCTAGCGTAGATCCACAAGATCACCAACGAATCAACAATTAGGGTTTGTGAAGAAACAATACCAAGATATAGTTTAAAGCAAAACTATATTACACTCTTTTACACACGTAATGCAACGGGCTAACCGTGACTCTAGCACTTGCAAACCGGAGCTTCAACACTTGTGGAATTTTAGCTAAATCAAAAACCAAAGAACCCTAAGGGTGTGTTTGGTTCGGCGATCGCAAGCGGGAGAAGAGAAAAGGGATGGGATAAATTATGAGGCTATGGGGTGTTTATATAGGGCTTGGCAAAACTTGGTTTCCAAGTAATAAACGAATAAGGAAACAAATCCTTTTCCTTCCCCTTTTACTTCTTGTAGCCATCGACCCATAAGCCCACCAAGGTGGCTTCCGGAACTTTCCGTTTACTTCTTTTCTTTTATTTAATTCCATAACGTTCGTTTAACTTAACTCTTAATTTATTTAACGATCGTTTAGTTAAGCTCGGTTTGATTTAATAAATATAATAAATATATTTAATAAATAAAATTAACCCTTTACGTATTGTGTGCAATCCCGTAATCCCGAGTTCGATCATATCACACGACTATTAATTTTATGTCCATAAACTTTCATGCACGTCATTTGAGGAAGAGAAGAATTGACGTCAAGAGAGCTTGCATCCGAAAGGTAGTCTTCATTTGTAGAAGAGGAGGATCGACATCGAGAGAGCTTGCATCCAAAAAGGTAGTCATCTCTTGTAGTCGTCGGTTGAGAGGCAAGAATCCAAACCATAGACCCATCATCCAAAGATATTGAGCTTGCGTCATCCTAGTGAAGTCTTCAATCACCATAGTTTAACCAACTCCGTGCATAATAATATGCTAATCTTCGAGATCCCATAATTCATTACTTGCAAGATGTTCGATGAATGAAATTTAAGTGAGTGAACGATCGCAAATGTAATGAGTTGAACTCTTGAAAATGCTCCCTTTGATATGAGGTCCCCTTACTTGAGGTACCAACAAAGCAAGAATAATGACGAGCTACAAAAATAGGTTAGAAATGTCATAGAAAACAAAGTTCGTGGACAAGAGCATATATAGCAAGGTCACCCAAGCGGAATTAGCTTAAACAACTTGAGTACAAAGAGAGGGACTCAAGATGAAGGTAAAACAATCTTAACTTTTAGAAGTGTAAAAACTTTGACAAGTTAAGAAAAATAAAAGGGTTAATAGATAGAAAAGAGAACCTAACTTATTTTGGCGACACCAAACTAAAGAGAGTATGTCAAAGACAATAAAAAAATCCACATAATCGAAAAGAGAGGGAAAATGGCTGAAAGGGGAACATTTCAAATTAGAAAAACAAATAGTCTACATTTTGATGACTTTGGTTATTGGTGTCTAAATGTTGTCTTTGTTAATCATAACCAACACAACAATTGTTTTAATGCATATGTATTTTGTTTTAACAATTAGCAAAGCTTTGGAGTTCAACCCACCTTTGCCCAGGCCGTTAGACCCATGCTAAAAAGACCTGTTTGCCCAGGCCGTTTAGACCCATATATACTAAAATATTCATTGGTTATTTTGAACAGCATGCACAGGAAGCCAGAGCATGTTATGACCTTCTTGTGTGCAGAATTGGGTACCACTGGGTCACTTGAGAGCTATCACAAATTGGAAGTCAATGGAAGATTCGTACCCAAAAACCTTGAAGAAATTCTAAATCGATACGCCGGTAAGTTTTCAAAACTCTTGAATGATTTCATCTCCATTTATTTCATCCCCTCCTCTATTGCATACAACATTTGCTGATAAGTTTTTATCATTACAGATAAGTATGCCTTCTGCGGTTTTTGCAATAGCCAAAACACTTTCCTTTCGAAGGATAGTGGTGCAGTGTTTGTTAGCTGCAAAAGGGTATGTCTGTTTACTTTTTAGTTTATTCAGCCCTTTCATAATTACATTTACTGAACTGGAAAAAATCTGATCACTCAATCTTGCCGCAAAAAAAGACAATTATCAATGACATAGCTATTACATGGATTTATAAAATTCTCTTGGTTTTGTTCTGGTCATTTATTCTATTTAGAAACCATAGATATTGTCGTAAGGTTATTTGTTTAAAACCCTATTCGACTAAAACTTGGAGACTCTGAGACAATACTAGCATATATAAAAGTTTGGCTTCCAATGTATTGCATTATTACAAAATATTAAATCTCTTTTATATGAAGTATTAAAGAGTTTTTAAGCATTTTGAAACAAATACAGTTGGGGTGAATATATGTTTTTAATATACCTATTTGGCTTGGTAATATAACACAAATCGACCTATTTAGGGCGGCAATGGTAACGCTTCCCATTTTAGATGTATCCATTTGTACACAACTGATTTCTAACATTATAACCGGTATGTTTTTTCTTGTAGTGTGATTGGACCAGTCCGATAAGACAACCCTAGTTTCGTGGCTCGTTCTGGAAAGGGCTTGCACATGGTCTTTCTGAGCTGAAATTGAGAAAGCCAAGTGGACCTTGTTACATGTTTTTCTGTAGTGTATCTTACCTTTGGTACCAACTGACTTTGGATCACGGCATAATGTGAAAGTTTTACGGACTTATATTTAAATAGTCGTGTGTTAGGATCGAACTCGGGATTACGGGATTGCACACATTACGTAAAGTATTAATTTATTTATTAAATATTTATTATATTTATTAAATTAAACCGAAGCTTAACTAACGATCGTTGATAATTAAAAGTTAAGTATAAACAACCGTTATGGAATTTAATAGAAGAGAAAAGAAGGAAACGGGAAAGTTCCGGAAGACCCCATGGGTGGGCTTCCACCGCCGGTTATACAAGGCCCAAGGGGGGATTTTGTTTCCTAATTGGTTTATTACTTGGAGAATAAGATTTGCCAAGCCTATATAAACACCCCATGGCTTTCATTATTTTCCATCCCACTCTCTTTTCTTTCTCTCTTCCTGCGACTAAAACCAAAGGCAAACACCCTCTTTAGGGTTCCTTTTAACCTTTGGTTTTGGTTTCTTTGTTTGATCAACTCCAAAGGAAAAACACCTTTTTTAGGGTTCCTTTTATCTTTTGGTTTTGGTTAGCAATAATCTAGTCCTAGCCCCTCTCTAGGGTTGTTGGGTAGATATTCCACAAGCATAGAAGCTCGTTTTATACGTGATAGAATCACGGTTAGCTCGTTGTATTACGTGTGTACAAGAACGGAATGTAGTCTTACTTTAGACTACATCTTGGTTATGTTTGTCATAAACCCTAATTGGTGATTCGATGGTGATCTTGTGGATCTTCACTATGATAAAGGTATGTAACTCTAATTCGATTAATTATAATTGTGTTATTATTATGATATTGTTAAATCGCTTCCGCTATGTGTGCTTTGATCCATATTAGGGTTTTTAATAATTGTTATGAACTTCATAAACCTTCAGTGCCATCGAGAGCCGGTTTAACATGTTATAATTTTCGAGATCTAAAGATTGTTTTAACTAATAATTGTTTTGAGTTAAAACTACATGTTTTTTTTGAAAACAAAATTTAGGGTTTTGGTTTTGTTGTTTTTTTTAAAATTTGATTTAAAAAAAAGGGGTCGGTTTGTTTTGTTTTTTTAGCCGATTATAAAAAAAGAGAGTTTTTTTTTGTGAAACCCTAAAATTGCATGTTTTGATCTTTAGATAATTACATGATTAATTGTTATGTCATGTATTTAAGGTTACGATCCGTAGAGATTTTATTAATTTGTTAAGTAATTTGGGTGGAACTTTGATGAATTGCATATGTTATGTGAATTAATGTTTCGATCCGTTGAGATTTAATTGTTAAGTTATGTGAGAGATCCGTGATGAACATGCATGTTTTTCACGGATCATATGTTTTATGTGGTAATTGTTACGTGTTTTGCTACATGCTTTATTTGATTCAATAAATCTAAAATTAAGGAAAACTTTTATATGAATATAAAAACCTAGATTTGATATTATTTATTGAATAAATAGTATGCATGTGGCTATTTGATTTATTTATTGCACATATAATTTGTTATAATGTGTTTATGATTTAGTTTTTTTTTGTTCCTACTTGTTTTCATACGTTTTATATTGATTGTATGTTGTAAACAAGGGTAATTTTTTTCCAAGAAAAATTAATATGGACTAAATCATATCAAATAAATGAATTGTTTTGAGATCTAATTGACATATGATTTGCGTTTATTGGAATTGCAATAATAACTTAACGGCCTACTCAACTTTGACAAACTATAAAGTGGGTATAATGCACTTCTGGTCATGTACCCGGTTAAGGAAGGAGGTGTTATGCTTCAGCGCTGACCAAATTCCCGGCTTGCCTGTGCGTCAAAGTTGGAATTACCTAGGGTTATTATTTACATAATTCCTTAAGGTTGATTTAACCGCAAATTCACATCCGAAACACAATGAATAAGGTTATTGCTTTGTGCTCTAGCCGAGTTCTAGGAGACGTACGTTGTGAATAGTTGTGGGTAAAATCTTTAATTGGTTTAACCAATACCTCAACTTGCAATATATATGGCGAAAATTTAGTCTCACCAAAATGTTTACTAAAAGTTTTTTAAACTAATGCTATGGAGATGTATGCATGCTTCTCCATGCATGATTTTGACATCGAAATTTATACCCTAAATTTAAAGTCATATGTCATCTAATTGACGAACACTTGAAGTTAAAATTTTCGTCATATGAGATTCTGGACGATGTTGTAATGGAGAGAAAACTTCATGAGAATAAGATTGCACATGAAGGTTTTACGTTCTTTAGATTATTCGACTTAATTGAGTTACTCGGTAAGATCTGGAAACTTAAGGCATAAAGAAGGGATGAAACATGTTTACAATGCAAAATGACTTTTGGCAATGTAAATCCATTAAATATCTAGAAATTGCAAATTTATTTGTCAATCATTGTTCGACAAGTTACCATCTTGAATACTTTCATTGCTAGCAGATCAACTGATGTGATGAAATTATGTCATTTTGGATTCTAGTTTTCAATGAAAATACTATGGTTATTCTTACCGGGGTAATTTTATTTTCTTGAATGGTATTATCAAAAATACTAAGACTAAATTTTGTAAATTCTTTTACAAATGTATTAATGCAACGTTACACCGTAAACGTGGTTTATTCATTTATTGATCTAAAACCGTATGGTTGAGGATAGAGTCAATTTAAAAGATAAACCTAAACTCTTTTCCATGAGTGAAGAAGGAGTAATAAGGATTTTAGAAATGTCAAATTCAAATCCATAACTCATAGCAAACTTTAATAGTTAAGAAAAGTGCATTTTGAGTTATTAAAAGTTACCGCTAATTGGTTATAAGGAAAACTAGCAAATTTGTCTAGTAGTTGTGCTTTGACCATTTATAGGCACTACATACCATTGTGGGGTTGGTAGACCTATTAAGGAAGAAATTGCATGTCAAGTCTTTCAAGTTAACAAGCATTTGATGGATAAGTCATCATTTAAGTAATTGTTACGAATGTATTTTTCAAAAGTTTAAGAAAGTAAACACAACACTAATTATTTTCACCGATTATGAAACATTTTCAATGTTGTCAAGTTCAGTGGGAGAATTGTGTTGTATTACTGATTTTGAGTCTATTAAAACATTCTCTAATTCAGTTACAAGCCTTGTTGACTTGGTAATAACCCATGTTATCTTTAGTATGTCCTAAGATAATTACTTTCGAATTGTTGACACTATTATCTTCAAAGGATATTCATGTATTGATTCTTGTTGATTAAGTGTTTCTACATCTACTTGTAAAAGCTAATATATGTGACACACTCATTTTTTTGTAGACGAACGTTAGACGTGATGTTTATCTAATATATGATGTTGTTCCATGCACAAGTGGGAGAAATGATCATTGTGTGCAAGAAAAAACTCATAACGTTATGATTCTCTTGTCTTTAAGATAAGAGACTAACAATCTAACTAATTTTAGATGAAAGTTAGATAACGTGTCAATATGATTAAAAGACTACTTAAAAGTATATATATCATTCACATTAAGAAACACTTGTTGTTTTGATTTAGTCATGTAAGAGCTTGGACTAAATTGTAAACAAAAGGGTAAAATATCCACATGTCGTAAGATCGGGCGTGGAATGTTTTGTAGTTTCTTAAAATGGACAAATTCTTGGAATGACATAAGATACATAAAGTAATCTTATACTACTAATGAAACCTAGTGGTGTTCATATCGTATTATAGTAGTGAATTAACTTGAAAAAGATTAATGAAACCTAGTGGTGTTCATGATTTACTTTAGTTATACATGTTTATGATTTATTGAATAAAGTCTTGAAAGACGTATAATATAAAGTAAGACGTTTCACTAAAGACATATACATGGAGTCATTTTCAAATGACTTTAAACGTATGATGGAATTATAACTTTTATGTTTAAAGACATGGAAATGAAGTGACTTTGTATTAAAAGTACTTAAGTTATAAAGCATGCAAAATGGTTAGGAAATCTATATTACCATTAAGATGATTTAGTTGGTATATAGGTAAACCGATATATATATATATATATATATATATATATATATATATATATATATATAGAGTTAGGATCAAATGAGAAGAAACCTTAAAATAAGAAGGATAAAAAGAAACTATAACCGCATATTCGAGATGCATGCACTTAAATTAGATGCATCTTTATAATCTTAGATGCATTATAATGCATCATAACATGTTTTATAGCTTTTAATTAGATGCATATACGTATATTATATGCATTTCATGATTTATCTATATTTTTGTTCCTCTACACGTGCCCAAATCATGAAAATCAATTTGTACCATCTACACATCAAATTAAATTTCGAAACTCAAGATGGTGCATCTACATGAATAGAAATGCATCTAATGTAAGTCGTTGTATCTCAAATATGTGGTTTTAGTCTCTTCTCACCACTTCTTATTTTAAGTTTCTTCTCATTGGATCATTACTCTATATATATATATATATATATATATATATATATATATATATATATATATATATATATATATATATATATATATATATATATATATATATATATATATATATATATATATATATATATATATATATATATATATATATATATATATATATATATATATATATATATATATATATATATATATATATATATATATATATATATATATATATATATATATATATATATATATATATATATATATATATATATATACTAGCGCCGTAACCCGTCCAACGGCCGGGGTCGTTTTTTTGTTGTTTCGGAAGGTTTATGGTTTGTGCGTTTTTAGTTTACTGAATTTGTAATTTAACCATTATTAAATTTTAGTTATAGTTTTGCTTAAGTAACGTTAAATTTATTTTTAAAAATTTTAAAGCTTTAAAATTTAATCCTAATTTTAATAAAAAGTTCTTAATATTTTATATTTTTAAAAGTTCGAATAATATAATTCATTAAATAATTCGAAATCTTTTAAAATAAAGAATAAAATGCATTGTGTGTTTTATTTATGTTTGTTAATAGTGTGTGTGATATTTTTATGCCTTAGGCCACCTAACAAACTTTTTGAATCTAAATTTTGAAAGAAACATTTTGTCGTCTTGGTCTGATGAGTGAATATTCAATCATCTTTTGCTTTTAACCCTTGACAGTTGTATATATAATTATCCGTGTGAGAATACTGACTTTGGTGAAAAAACTAACCTGCGATAGTGTTGGTGGGCTTCTTTAGTGTAGAGCTGAGCAAAACCAATCAAAACACTGAATCGAATCGACAAAGCGATCCGAGCTGAACCGACTATTTTTGGTTTGATTTTGTATATTTATGGTTTTTGGTTTCGGGTTAAAACCAAAAAATACGCTTAAACTATATACTTGATCTAATTTTTGTTGGTTCAACTTGCTTTCAATTAGTTTTGATTTTTCTTAATAAACTTTTATTTGGTTTTCAGTTTCGGTTAATATTTTGCTTGAAGTTGGTTTTCGGTTCAATTTGTTATTTGTTATTATTAGTTAATGACAAAATTTACGTTTCAATATAATTATTAAAATAGCATTTTTGTCACTGATCTATTTTTTTTTTGAGCAAGTCACTGATCGTATCAAAAGGTCAAAGTTACAACATTTGTCATTTAAAATATAAATCTTTCACAAGAAAAAAACCAAAAGCATTTCCTCTTAATTTATTTTCAATTAACCATTAGCAAGGTTGTGCAATTTTAAAGACCAGAGTAAACCGAAAACCTTTTTGCCTAAGACATTGGATCCAGGATTGGACCGGTTCGGTTTAAAAATCTTGATTTGAAATACGTGTTCGTTTAAGGACACTTACCAATTACATATTTTAAGTTTAATTCATGTTACCAGACTAAAGAAGTGTCTTGACTCTCGTTTTGTAAGTTGGAAAATAAAGATACTCGTTTTGGTATTGTTAACGTGTTCGTGTAACTTATTGGCTTCGAGTATCCTTGAAACTTCATATGCACAGTCTGAAGCGTTAATAAAACAATAATCAACCTCTTTGAATACCTTCAACAATTTCACATTTTTCCCAATTGATCGCCTTGGCTCTTCCTCACTCTAGCTGAGCAGGCCCCGTGAACGTCCTACATTAACATCGAAAAGAAGTCCCACACTTCATTATTCTCCGGCTTTCCGTTAACATCTTTCGTTACTAAACAAAGCATACAAATTATACACGTTAAGTTTCTCTGCCATTAGAGAGGAAATCTTACCTGACCGACCCATTTATGAGTAAAATAGGTAAATATGCTAGCTTTACCAATAGCCTTCGTAGGTTCCTTTTCTTAACCTGATTATTTTTTTTTCCTAATAACAGTATCATGTGTGCACGCTTCTAGTGTTCGATTCGAGACAACATGCACTCCCAGTAGCATGGGTCGTGACTCGGAGTGTTGCCAAATCTGATATCTCTAAATGGATGAAAGCTCTACTTGAACGTGTACGTGCTGTTGACCCTAGCTACATGGAAGGTCAATGGGTTTCTTATTGACGATGCAGCAGCCGAGACTGATCCTATAAGGCAAGTTTTTCATTCAGTAATGCTTCCTATTATATTCTTTTTTTTATTGTTTATTTTATGATGTTAATGAGACCGGGGGTTTTATCTACATTCTTCTCTGTGCATATCATTACAGGGAGACGTTTTCATGTCCGGTACTATTATCAGTTTGGCGCATTCGTGGGTCATGGCTGCGACATATTGTAAAGAAGTGTATAAACATTGAAGTTCAGAAAGAAATCGTCAAACGCTTGGGAGAAATAGTTTACAGCATTTGGGGCGGAGTAGATCCTTTTGTTGTCTTAGAGAAGTTTACCCTGGATTTTGTTGACCAAACTGAGTTTATGGAATACTTCAAAGACGCTTGGTTGCCTAATTTTGTTTAGCCTTCACGCTTTTTCCTTGCTTGTTTCCTATCTTTGATTTACTCTATTTCCTTCTACCTCCTATCTTAAAAATCTGGAAAATTGGTTTGCAAATACATAAAGACCTAACATTTATTTGAAAATAGCTGGATTATGTTTGAAATAATATGCTTTTTAATTACATGGAACTCTAGTAAATTATACTGTAATGTTTTTTAAACAAATATTGAACAAAAGAGATGTTCAGTTCTTGACGATACCAAAAGATACATGCGTCAATCATCTTTGACACAGTACTAACAAAAAGAAGTTTCAGACAAATTTTGCCCATCGAGTTACTCGTTCTGATGCATTACTCATCCCACCCATCTTTCCAGCCTATCTTTACATTCTTTGTGTTCCTTTTAGTTATAGTTTTTTGAGTTGCATGTGATTGTAATTTTGATATAATAATGATCTATGATATCATTTAGAAATGTGGTTATCGACAATGAAAACTATACCACTTGCAAGTCAAGAAGCATCTGGTGCTATCGAAGCTTATCACGTGAAGTTAAAATGAAACTCTTTGATAATTCACATCTTGGTGCACTCCAAAGAGTTGACTGGTTGGTGCATAAGTTAACAACCGAGTTACACTCTGGCTATTGGATAGATCGTTATGCAGACGAAAGTGATACCTTCCAGACTGAGAAAGATGGTTATATTAATTCTACATCATGGCATCGTGCATTGCAAATTCTCGACACAGATGTGACCTTAGACAACAATAACAAATCTTTGCTAAGATAGTGAGTGAAAATGATAGACAACGTGTGCATTTAGTGTGGAATACCGGGTCTGAGTTCTCCTTTTGTGATTGTGAATGGTCATTACGTGGGAATCCTCTGCAAGCATGTAGTCAAAGTCAACATGATATGTGAAAATCAAAAAGAATATGAAAGTTCAATGTCTTTTCAGTCATAAAAGTGACATTCAAGGTCACAACCGACGTAATCACTTAAGGCAGCGACTGTGTTTTTTAGAGCCGAGGCGTAGGCGAATTGGGCATCAGCAAAGGCGGACATTCAAGGTCACAACCAACGTGATCGTCTATCTTTGATTCAGAACACCCCATGCTTGTTCTTTTGTAAGATGTAATGAAATTTTTGATCCAAAAATATTGGACACTAATTATGTAAGAAAGAAGTTAAGGAGGATGTTTGACAAGGATGCCAATGATTAAATGTTTGTCAGGCTGCAAAAAGTAGAATGCTAATTGCTAATTCTTAGCCAATAATAGGATGGTTGACTTAATGTAGCTGTTCTGGTGTTGCAGGAGTTTTTTGAACTCTTGACCAGATTTTTACGTGATGATGGAGTTGTCGCTTGTTGTGCAAGTCATGATCACTTGTTTCACCTCGGAGTTCCAAGTGTTTGAAGTTTTGTAATGTGTGAATGATTGTGGATTGGTGTTCATGTTGCTTTTGCATATTTACCACATTGTGGCCATCCTGCAGATAAGTTTTTGTATTACTTTCAAGCGTTTATTAAAAAAATGTACTACGCAACGATACAATATGACAGCAGGTACTTTCTTACCTATCGATCATAGTAACATTCGTAAAAGTACGTTACTATGATTGATAAATAATGTAGGAAATTGCGTTTAGCTTTAAGAAATATGTTTCTTCATTAGTAAAGTGTGACGGTTTGCTAATGATAAAAACAATAGTGTAAAGTTAGGATGCTATTAATTGGCTGTACATACATTTTCTTGTGTAATTGAACCTTGTTAGAATCACTTACTCTTGAATGAGTTGAACAAGTTTTGGAGGCCACTCGTAGACTGAACGGTTTAACTTTATCAAATTTCTTTTTGTTTATTTATCCACACAGATAAGCACTTAAGGTTTCCATCACAAGGAGAACACCAACAGTTGCAAAAATAAAAAACGACTAAACTAATTGTAAGTATAATCACATTGCCGAACCTCCAGTCACAAAGTTATAGTTAGGTTTGTATATAGTGTTATAGTTGAGACCAGAGTGTTTAATACGAAGAACAACATATTACTATTTTACTTGCCTGATATTAGAAGTGGATGGAAGTAGGATCAGCAGTACATGGAGCATGATATAACACATATCAGATAATATTATTTGATGCCTGCAGATTATTGTTGTAAATGGAGCTCTGACCCACTTTTGATCCACACTCAACTAAAGTTACAAACTAAATAGCAGCTCCCCCTCTAACTTATACACCTGGTGAGGGTGGTTCTGTGTTATATATTCAATGGAGATAAGATGTAGTACGTTCCATGATGTACTTATAAGTATGCCATAACCATTACCATCTGTATCTTGCAGACCTGCTATTTTGATGTGGCTATCTTGCTATCTTGTTTTGATCACATCTAACGGGTACACAAGGCAGCGATAGCACCTGCATAACATATTAAATCAAATTACACTAATATTACCACTGTAATATTCAAAAATCAGCGAGTAATTCCAGGTCAATAACATTGATTAGGATAGTTAATGAATGATCATTTTAATCGAAGATGTAAACTGTTGTTGTAATAATAATAATGTTTCTGTGATCATAGTTATCTGGAATGTTCTTTTTATAATGGACCAAACGTGAATGCAGGTCAACCAAACAACAACATACTCAATCCCGCCGGAGCGGGGTATGAGCGACGTGAAATGTATGTTTGTGAAGAATTCCTTAATTGGTGGCATCGTGAAGATGTATGTTTTTACTCTATTGGCCTCTGTCAGCAAATATAACAAACCTACTTAATTTGGCCATATTGCAGTTTGCTGCAATATTGCTGTTGTTTTCAGGTCCTTTAGTGGTTCAATAGATTTTTCTTAAAGAAAGTCCTCCGTTGCGGATATTTCTTTTCATTTTCAGTGGATTACATGTAAAAGTAGTTTAAGATAAGGTAGAAGGATAAACAAAAGATACTTATGGAAGGATATCAAACAAAAGATATTTTTTTTACAAAGATTAATATAGTGTTATGGATACAATTTATATAATGAGTCATGGGTGATGCATTCTGAAGTTGTAATCGTAATATTACAAACATTCTATCAAACTGGCTAAAAAATTAGGATTATCGACATGAATGGTACAACAGCTCACCCGCTATAATAATCCCGCGACAAGTAGATGTCCTTTAGAGGACCAAATTGCCCAAATGGCCTCTGCAGATCTGTAGCCCTGCATCAAAAGGTACGTCAGCATTTATTAGCAATTAAAGACCACTTACAGTTATGCAGTTATGCTGAAATAAACAAACCTATACTCAGCGCAAGAGAAATATCAGATTGCCTTTTCTAGGAAAACAAAAAAATAATTACGACATTATTTGAAAGTTGCAAGTTGCTGGGAGATGAGTGAAATGTTATAGGCTGAAAAAAGCCTCGCAGATAACATTGACCTTTTCTTTCTCAGTATACTTGGCAAACATATCATAAGCTGTGAATGTGTCCTTATGGGCTGACTGGTTATCTGCAATCGTGGTTGGAAGAGTTGTAAAAGTTATGATGCAAATGGCTCATTCTCCTTGATCTGTAGCATAGAATACTATGATCAAAACAATGAGGTATATCTGGTTTCATTGGGCGGGTTTCAAGTCTTGCTATTATCTCAGTCCAGCACCTGAGTTGGTGGTGCTTCCTGCTTCTGAAATTCAATCACATCTTTGTGTCGCAAAAAACTCGGTTGATTCGTGGATGACAGAAGCCTTGCCCACATTCAATCAGTTATTACAAAAAATTTCTGCTTCTTGCAGATGTGCTGCATAACAAAATAAGATTATTTCTGAGATTTTAGGATGTTTGGATATATGTTATCAAATGATCACAGGGGATTTAATAACTATGGACCAGAATAGATAATGATACCTATTCTGCTGTCTTATTCTGTTTTTAATGGCGAGTATGAGATGGCACATCAGAATTTGATGCCACAAAACCGCTAGTTTACACAAAGAATCACAACTGAGAAGAGCGTAGTCTTGTTGAACATTCGTCTGAATCGTATGGGGTTTTCCTTGTCCCTCCATCAAGGTCACTACACCTTTGATGTCGAAGAAACCACACCGAAATTAAACACGAAGAATGATCAAAGGCGGATAAACATATTGGTAGAGGGGCATTCTTTATATTACACATATTTTTTAAGACTATCTACGAATAATATTATGCAGGTTTAAATTTGTTCACCAAACTTGAAAGAGCAGTCCTTTCAACTAAAGATATGTTGCAGGCCAATTTGTAAGTCAAACAATAATTTAGGACTCATTAAACGATGGTAACATACATGGGGGGCTGCTACAAATCGTGGTCTATTCAATAACTTTATCCCAATGATTGAAAAGAAAAAAAGAACCATATTATTCACACGTGCAGATTATAATTTATAGAAGGCGAGTTTAAAATGGTGTAAGTTGGGTCGAAAAGGGACAGGTTGTGCCAATTTGAGCATCAACACTTAGCCATTTTTTCTATCAAAATATTTGAGACAGGTGGTACCGGTGCCTTGTCATCTTGAAGTGTAAATGTAGAAAGCAATATATTGTCATGTGAAGATGGACTCGTGTGAACCCAAAGATGTAAGCTCATTGGAGGAGGACTACTCGGTAATAGACCTTGAGATAAAATTTTTTATCATGCAAATTTGTGACCCGCACCTGTAATAGAATAAAATATACACAATCATGTGAATCAAGTTGAAGATCAAAGTACTTCTTGATCAAGCTTCCATTGGTGAGGGCATGGCTGATAACCCGATGAAAACCTTTTTCATTCCCTCTCTGATTGCAGCCAGTCCTTCTTATTGTTGTATTACTGGATCTGGTAGCTACATCGAGATAGTTTATGGTGTTAATTTTTTAAGACTTCCTCAAATCCATTACAACATCTTGTATAAAGAATCATTATTATAATACGAAAGCAAATCTATATATAAATTCATGTGTGTTTACCTGATGGCATGTAAGGGTACTTGGCAACCTGTGAAAAGCCGCCATGACCAGAAAACCGACAAAAATTTAAGGTCTGCTAATGGGGAGAAAATGTCAATCAGGGTTTGTGTATAGATGACTATCAAATAGACCAACTATTGACATGTCAAGGTATCAGGTCTGCATAAATCAAGAATTTTATAATAAACATCCTCAAGTGTAAACAGTAACAACTTTTTTAATAAACTTGTATAATCATCATATGCCATCATAAAGGAACTTTCAAGTGCGTGCATTCATTGTAGTTGCACGTTCTTCAGCAGCTTACTTTTCCTCCTCAGTCTCCTCACCAAAGGATCCACATTGCTGTCAGCATACTCATCTACTACAGCCTGAATTTGGTATGTTCCATGACAAATAAGTAATTGACTTGCTCATAGGCCATTAAGATTTCATATTTTGCACCTTCTGCAATAACACCGCTTCCAATGTTCTCAACCTTGTCCTGATTTTGTGCAACTTGGGTTTCGCATATGGTGTTGTTGTTGGCTTCACTAACATCAGCAACTCTCTCTTTTGACTCATCTACCAGTGCTTTTTCCACTCTGCTCATTCCCATTGGTATTCCTCATCTTAAATCACGATACATATAAAAATCACAGAATTTATGTAACGCATATACTTAATATTACCAAATAGGTGGTGAAGAAGTGTTAGCAAGAAACCATCCCTACTTCTTTAACTATACTTAATAATGTCCTCTTTTTAACAGTATTGACGCAAAATCCAAACCACTGGACCTGCCCATCTTACCAGTCTAGATAAAGTCAATAAAAATGGGAGATTATCAAATGTATGTTGTAGAAATTTCACAATTTACCTTGGTATATGTCTGCATAGATGACTATTAAACTGAATATATCAAAACACCTTTGCCGCATTCTTTAAAATTATAATCAATCATTGTATCGCTTAAACCAATGTTAGAAATCTTTAACATTGCATTTAAAATGGAACATACTGTTATAAGATAATGACCACTTAATAACATATCACAAACAACAACTTAAAATACTGTGGTTAAAAAAACAGACAATTTGATAAGAGATGTAGACGCAGAAAGAATGACAACCATTTAAACAAACTAAAATAAAATAATGTGGTTAAAAAAACAGCTTGGTATTATTTTGATTGCAAAGGATCCTACCCTTGCAAAAGCAGTCCAATTTAGGTTGGTACCATCTGAACCTGTGGCAAATATATGAAGTAGACTTAGGGCATCTAAGCTACACAAAAGAAAGAATAAGACACAATTGACAAAAATGGGAACACTCAGAAAGAGAGGTAATCCAGCAAACCTGATATCAAGATAATGCCAATGATGAATATGGCTAGAATAAAAAAAATGCATACCTGATATCAAGAGGATTGGAATTGGTTGTGCAACTATGATGAATGTTCATGGGTTAAGCTAATCCAGCAAACCCTTTTCAGCCTCTACATGTTTTGGCCAGTTTCACAACCACCAATCTTACCACCTCGAATATGAGTAGTATTTCAAGGCCATGCCTTGAGGTTTCTTATACTTGCCGAAAATAGAGAAATTTCATTAAGAGATAGATATAGCCTGCTATTTATGTCTACTTTTGTGGTTATATATACCTACTGTCTACATATCTTGATCATAAGAATAATTTTTTTGGTTATTAATGTTTGACTTGTAACAGTGACAAATCAATATTTCAAATCTGGAAGATTGTTCTTGTCTGGCCAAACTGCACATACATGAAACTCTAGAGCTCAGATTTCTTAACATCAGTCGTTCAAACTTATGGATAAGTAAAAACTTTAGTAATTACCGGTTGAGTTCTTGACATTGGGATAGCTGCAAGCTTAGGTTGTTGAGCCATTGCAGGACCACCATTACAATTATGATCATTCCCGCATCCTGCTTATTAATCATTATCTCACATAGATATGACAACGTGAGTTCACTTAAGAGATCTTTCACCTTCAAATCTTGACCTTCCAATCATAGATTTATCAATCTACGTTGAATGCCTGTAACAAATTTATAGCGGAAAGGTGAGAGACAGAGAGCAACATAATCTTTAATATCTAGAATAAAACAATATCCATATGAAAATATATATGTACCTGAATTTAGCATGAGTCCGCCAGCTGTTGGTGAAGGTCATACCAAAATGATGGCAGTATTCGCCGAGTAAGAACTTCTTAGTTTTTCTTATTCTGAGAAGTGGTAAATCGGATAAAGAGATCTTAGTACAGTCATCGTAGCATCTGGATCTGGATTGGTCAGTGTCAATGGCACAGCAGCATACTTTGCAGCAGCAGAAAGTGTTGGTCAGGATCTGTGTTGTATGTAAAATGCGCAACATCAGTAAGTCTTTGTGCATGTCCAATTGTTCAAGATAAAGATTTACGTGTTTCAAAAGGTTCATGATGGCTTTCTAGATGATGTCAGTTAGAGTAAGTATGTTGCAAGTAAGGGTAAAACGGATAAAGAGATCTGAGTACAGTCATTTCATTGTAGCATCTGGAACTGGATTGGTCACTTTCAATGGCACATCAGCATACTATGCAGCAACATAAGGCATTTGTGACCAGCTAATACAGGTAAAAACTTAGCCTTCGCTTTCTCTATTTGATTGTAAGTGTCCATATCACTTATGTCAGCCCAAGATACAATAACATAGAAAGTATGACTTTTTTTGGATATTAAATGGTCAGGTCTTGTTGAATGTCTGCATAAGTGCCCACCATCCAAGCTTTCTTCTTTCAAGATCTGTATTGAAAGAGATCAAATCGACTAATACATTATAAATAAACGTATGAAGATAAGAAAAAATAGTAATAAAAAAACATGAAGAAAAAACAATACAGTAATATATTTGCATTAGGGTTTTAATAAAAATGTACCTTGTAAATAAAACAAAGAAGATGATCAACCTACAAAAAACAAACAAACATATGCATACAAAAACTGAAAACTCAAACACAGTTCATCATTAGGTTTAAACAAAATTAGGGTTTTGAGAAAATAATATACCTTTAACAAAGAAGATGATCAAACTGGAAAAAACCTACACAAGAAAAAGAAGATTACGATGGATGATTTTTTAGCAAATTAGGGTTTGATAGAAAATTAATACGTGATAAACAGAATTCAAAAAAATATAATTTTCAACAAAGTTTAGATACGGATGAATATACATGGAGTATATCTTGATATATTTTAAAAAATATCAGAAGATATTTATTATATTAAATACAAAACCAGATAATAAATATAGAGGTTTATCATCCAAAAATAAAAATCATCCAATAGCTCAGTTGGAAAACACCAAAACAAATAACCTAGAGGTACTCAGTTCGAATCTCACAACCCTCACTTCAAAAAATAATGTTTTTACAACAGAAAAACAAAACGCAATTTCCAAAACAAAGTTTTCAAACTTGCGTTTCCAAAACGCGATTTTCATAAAACTGCGATTTCAAACGGAAAATTCGTGGAATTTGGAGATTTTCTAGGGAATACTCAAATACTATTGGCTAAAAGATGTGACTGAGATATGATATGGATTAAAACTGTGGTTTCAAATCATAATTATACCTATATATAATATATATATATATATATATATATATATATATATATATATATATATATATATATATATATATATATATATATATATATATATATATATATATATATATATATATATATATATATATATATATATATATATAGATATATATATATATATGTATATGTATATATATATATATATATATATATATATATATATATATATATATATATATATATATATATATATATATATATATATATATATATATATATATATATATATATATATATATATATATATATATATATATATATATATATATATATATATATATATATATATATATATATATATATATATATATTGTTAAGATTAACTTATAATATTTCCCTAAATAAAATACATCATTGTCATGGTATGTTCATTAGGAGAATCAAAACTCTCAATATGATGGTGATGTTTGATTCAAGATAACTATATCTTCCTTTATTCCAAAAGATATCAAGGTTAGAAAGTTGAGTATGACTTGAGCTAAGAAGATTAATAAGATACCATTATATATGGAATGTGATGAATCATGTTATATCTTAAATGGAGTTCGGATTTTGCTAAACTACTTATGAAGTGGAGTGTTTAGAAAATAAAGAGTATAGAACTACCATTGTGTTTTTTAATGTCCCATATAGATAACGTTGGATTGTTGATCTTTTTGCTATGTATTTAAAGAGTAATTTTAAGCTACTAAAAGCAAGTGGGAGTTTTGATCTTGAAAGATAAAATTACAAGATACATAATCTTCTAAAATACACTAGTAATTATCATGAGGTAGGCGTGTAAATGCTAAACACTCATGATGAAGGAATTTAAGTCATAGGTCCAAAAGGATATCTAATAAGTGTGAAAACACTTATCCTTTTACCACTTATTTCCAATAATAACAAAACCAAAACGTGTGATTTATGTCGTAAAATTCGGAATTATGCGTGGTTTGTGTTTTTATTGTGTTTTAGGACCAAAATATGAAAAAGGAAGAAAACACGGGCTTTCACGGGCTTTTATCAAAGAAAACGGGAAAAGACGAAGTCAAAAGATCAAGAGTGCAAAAAGAACGGAAGTCCAAGGCCTATTCCGAAGATTTATCGAAGAAAAAGTCTAAAAGACGGAAGTTTAACGAAGTCGAAGAACTTAAGTCTAATAGAAGAAGAAAATTAAAAGACAAGTTCAAATCCCGAGACGACAAAGACAAAGAATTAAAGTCGAGTCGAGAAAACGTGAAGAAAGCAAGAAAGAAGATGCAACACATGCACTCCTTCCACCTTCCCTATAAATACCCTCCTAATAGTCATTAGGAGAGGAGTTAGTGGTTAGATAGTTTTAGCTAGTTTTCACTTTTCCATTTTCTTTCTAGTTTTAGAGAGAGAAAGTCTTAAACTTTCTCTCACTAAGTTTCATCTTTTTCTTAATCTTTCAAGATTAAACATTTGTATTGCTTATTTTTCATTAATCAAAGTTCTATTTTAAGCTTTTAATCCTTAATCTCACTCTACTCTTCTTTGATTTTAGATTGATTTTGGTGCGATTATCATATGATCCGTGTTGTTCTAAATGATTTCGTGCTTAAAAGTTAATCTTTTGATCATTTCATAAGTTTTCATTTGATTAAGCTTTAAGACTTTTGTGCTTATTGGCTTACTTTTATGCTTAGCTTATTTACTTTATAAAAAGTTTTCTTTAAAAAGTTTATGTTTTTATTGTTTGATCCAAAAAGTTGCTTATTTTGAGGTTGAATAAGTTGATACAAGTGCTTATTCGATCCGGTATAGTCATTGATTCGGCTTAGTTCGGTGATAAGCTTATTATTTAGCTTATTCATTAGCTTATATCCGAATCCCACCATTTTCGGAAGGGTATAATCCCCTTTCCGATTGTTGCCTATTCCGACCAGTCCACCCCTCTTTCCGATTGAGTCCAATCGGAAAAGGGTTTTGACTTTCCGATCACACCCACAATTATTCCGATCTAGCCATTGTTACATATTCCGATTGTGGAGTCTTTGATCATTCCGATTGGGACTAAAGTTAGTATTCCGATTAGTCTTTTTATGGTATTCCGATTGTGAGATTTTGGTGTATTCCGATTGGCTGAGTTCCCAACTTTCCGATTGTTTGCATTTGTTATACATTCCGATCGGGGCTCTTGTCCCCCATTCCGATTGATCCCCTTTTCCATTTATTCCGATTGCATAACACACCCCTTATTCCGACCACCAGATCGGAATACATTCCGATCTGGGCTTGTTTTAGCTTATTCCGATTGAGTTGTTTTAGTGTATTCCGATCTTACTTTCTTTTAGTACTTTTCCACTAAGTTCTTATTTTTAGAAAATTTTCCAAGAGTTAGTTTTATTTAGTGTGCTAGTACTTTTCCATTGTTACCTTTAAGTTTACAAGCATTTATTTTTACTCGTCATTTTAGTATTAATCTTTATTCTTCCATTTTACTCAACGACACTTTAATTACTTGCTAATAGTTTAAAATTAGACAAACAAACCAAACCCTCTTGATTCACCAAAAGACGATTGAGTCGCACTTTAGACCGGTTTTCAATTCGAAAAGACTTGGGACTACGAATTTTGATACAAGGGGTTAAAACCAAGTATTAAATGGCGCCGCTGCCGGCTCTTTTCGTTACGATTAACGGTTTCTAGTGAGAGACGCATTGAATTTTGGGATCCGTTCTTTGAACGTTATTTTCCTTGCTTTCAAAAATTTTCAAAAATCCCAAAAAATATAAAACTTTTCAAAAATACAAAACCATTAAAAAATCATTAAAAGCAATTCCTTTCCAAAAGGTTTTGCACCAAAAAGATTATATAGATATTTTCTTTGTGTATATTTTTCTTCTGCAGGTGTATGCGTACTAGATCTTCCAACTATTCTGAGCCCGAGACTCGTGAAGATTTAGATATGGCTGGTGTTAATAACAACAATAATAACCCACCTCAACCCAATTTGAACAACATCAACAACAAAAACAACAATGTCCACCTACCTGATCTACGGACAATGGAGGAATTGTGTCAACCCACCATGAACGGACGCGGAGGCCCGATTGCGCCAATGCACGTCACTGCTCAGGAGTTTTCGTTGAAGCATCACATGATTCAGCAAGTGCAAATGAACCCATTTCATGGAATTCCGGATGATGATGCCAACAAACACCTCGAAAAATTCATTACCATAACCCAAAGCATGAAGTGCCCCGGTGTTTCTATGGATGACCTTCGCCTCCAACTTTTTCCACACTCGCTTTCTCACCATGCCGAAAAATGGTTTGACCGTCTTCCTAAGAATTCTATTCATACGTGGAATGACATGACTCAACGCTTTTTATCGCGCTACTTTCCCCCATCCATGGTTACTAGCCTTCGTAACCAAATCAGTGGATTCATGCAAGAAAATGATGAATCACTCTTTGATGCTTGGGAACGATACAATGATTTGATCGACCGCTGTCCAAATCACAATATGCTCCCCGTCACTCTCATTGACACCTTCTACAATGGTCTCACTTTTCGTGATCGTGACACGATCAATGCCGCCGCCGGTGGTACCTTTATGAAAAGGAGACCGGAGGAGTGTCGAGAGTTGATCGAAAACATGACTACTCACCACAAGAATTGGGATTCATCTGCATCCTCAAGATCTAATCAGAGATTCAATGTTTCTTCTACTACTTCCAATTCCGAGATATCCGAACTTTCCCGACAAATCGTAAATATGCACAAAGATTTCATGTCCATAGCCACAAACAACTTTCAACAAGCTAAAGCCGTTGCTATTTCTTGTGACATATGTGGTGGTCCTCATTCTTACAATGATTGTCCTTCTACCCAAGCCAATTTTTCTGAAAACGTTAACGCAGCTTACGGCACTTATCCCACGGGAGGCTATCAAGCCCGCCCTCAAGGAGACCGTGGCTGGCTAAGTTATCGTTCCAACAATTATCTTGCTCCTCCCGGTTTCCCTCCTGCAAACCAAAACCAACAACAAAGCTACAACCAATCCCAACCTCGTGCTAACAATCAATATCAATCCCAACGAAACCCATACCCAACTCAAGGAAATTCTCAAGCTTACCAAGCTCCACCTCTCAATCAACCGATGGCAGTTAATCCAGACGTCGAGACATTCATGAAGACTAATCGGGAGATGGTGACGAATCTTCAGAGTCAAGTCCGCAACTTGAAGGGAGAAATGGCAAAACAAGGGAACGATATTCGAGCCGAGCTAAGAAATGACATGGCAAAACACAGCAATGAATATAATGCAAACATGCAACACTCTTTTAATAATCAAGCGGTTCACCTTCGTGATATGATTGGTTCGCTCATCCAAGGTAATCAACCCTCTTCTTCGGGTACTCTTCCGAGTAATACCATTGCAAATCCAAGAGGGGAGATGAAAGCAATCACCACTCGTAGTGGAAAAGGTTATATGGAACCCGAGCTTCCTACACCTCCACACGTGATTGTGAACAAGGAAAAAGAGTAACTTTCCCCACCTCCTTTACCTTCTATCCCCATTTCCCCACCACCCGTGGTTGTGATTGATCCTACTCCCTTAAAGCCTTCTTCTTCATCCAATATACCTTATCCTTCAAGGTTGAGGAAAGAGAAGCAAAAGAGCAAGGATGATATTCAGGTTTCAAACTTTCTAAAAATGTTTAAACAATTGAATTTTAACATCTCCTTTGCCGAGGCTCTCGCTCACATGCCCAAATATGCTAAGATGTTTAAAGATCTTCTAAGTGATAAGGAAAAGCTTCTTGACATCGCTCAGACTCAACTTAATGAGAACTGCTCCGCAGTGCTCTTAAGGAAATTGCCCACCAAACTTGGTGATCCGGGTCGCTTCTTGATTCCTTGCAACTTCCCGGGAGTAGAGAATTGCATGGCTCTAGCCGATCTAGGTGCCAGTATAAACTTAATGCCTTTAAGTGTTTGGAAGCAATTATCTCTCCCCGAGCTAGTCCCCACCAAAATGACTTTGGAATTAGCAAACCGTACGGTTGCTTATCCAGTGGGGATATCCGAAGATGTCTTTATTGGCGTTGACAAATTCACCTTCCCGACGGATTTTGTCGTTGTTGACTACGAGATGGATCCTCGTGTTCCATTAATCGTTGGACGTCCATTTCTGAGGACCGGTCGCACTCTCATTGATGTAGCCGCGGGCGAAATAATCATGAGAGTTGGTGACGATAAAATTGTCTTCAACATGGGTAAGATTTCTAAGCAACCTTATTCATATGAGAGTATTAATGCTATTGATGTTCTCGATGAGGCTTGTGAAGAACATTTTCATGATGCTTGCGAAAGTACTCTTTCTTCTCTACCCAATGTTGAGACCGTTGCCTCAATTGCTCCGGCATTGACTCCTTTTGGAGAAAGTGACTTGGATGATTTCGAAGCTAGCCTGGGTCCTCTCGATATTAAGTATGATAATTTGTCCATCAATTGGGATGAAGACATTCGTACTATTGAGAGACTTCTCAATGAGGACCCGTTGTCTCCTCCTGCTCCTAAAGAGGTGACTAATGATGATCCATTGTTAGTTTCACCATCTATTGAGGATCCTCCTACTCTTGAGCTTAAGGACCTACCTCCTCATCTTGAGTACGTTTTCCTAGAAGACGACGAGAAGTTACCGGTCATCATCGCAAAGGATCTAAAAGAAGACGAAAAAGCAAGACTTGTCGCCGTGTTGAAGAAGCATAAAAGAGTTATCGCTTGGAAAATCTCCGACATCCGTGGAATTGATCCTCACTTCTGCACACATAAAATTCTCATGGAGGACGACTTTAAGCCCACAATTCAAAGCCAACGAAGGGTGAATCCTAAAATCCATGAAGTCATCAAAAAAGAGGTTATCAAACTTCTTGATGCGGGTATGATTTACCCTATTTCGGATTCACCATGGGTTAGTCCAGTCCATTGTGTGCCTAAGAAAGGCGGTATCACCGTTGTGCCCAATGCCAACAACGAGTTGATTCCTACCTGTCTCGTTACTGGGTGGAGAGTTTGTATAGACTATCGCAAACTCAATGATGCCACGAGAAAGGATCATTTCCCTCTACCTTTTATGGACCAAATGCTTGAACGTTTAGCGGGTAATGAATATTACTGCTTTCTTGATGGTTTCTCTGGTTATTTCCAAATACCCATCGATCCCCAAGATCAAGAGAAGACAACATTCACTTGTCCCTATGGCACATTTGCTTACAAACGAATGCCTTTTGGCTTATGCAATGCCCCCGGGACTTTCCAAAGGTGCATGTTGGCTATCTTCCATGACATGGTTGAGCAAACCATGGAAGTCTTCATGGATGATTTCTCGGTCTTTGGGGATTCCTTCTCTTCTTGCCTAGCCAATTTGGAACATATGCTTAAGCGGTGCGAAGACACTCGCCTTGTTCTGAATTGGGAAAAATGCCATTTTATGGTAAAAGAAGGCATTATGCTAGGACACAAAATCTCTAAAGCCGGTCTGGAAGTCGACCGTGCTAAAGTAGATGTCATAGCCAAATTACCTCCACCTTCAACCGTGAAGGGTGTGAGAAGTTTTCTAGGTCATGCGGGCTTCTATCGTCGATTCATTCAGGATTTATCTAAAATCGCTCGCCCGATGACCCACCTCTTGGAAAAAGATACTCCTTTTATCTTTTCTAAAGAGTGTCTCGAAGCCTTCAATCTTCTAAAGGATAAGCTAACTAAGGCACCGGTCTTGGTTACCCCTAATTGGGAGCTGCCTTTTGAATTGATGTGCGATGCTAGCGACTTTGCTATTGGTGCGGTTTTGGGCCAAAGAGTGAATAAACACTTCCAACCAATCCACTACGCTAGCAAAACAATGACGGGGGCTCAATTGCATTATACGACAACCGAAAAAGAGCTTTTAGCTGTTGTCTATGCTTTTGAGAAATTTCGCCCCTATCTTGTTTTATCCCCCACCATAGTATACACGGACCATTCCGCATTGAAGTACTTGATGACTAAGCATGATTCTAAGCCAAGACTTCTTCGCTGGGTTTTACTCCTTCAAGAATTCAACATTGAAATTCGTGACAAGAAGGGTGCTGAAAACCTGGCCGCGGATCATCTGAGCAGACTTGAGGATCCATATCAAGGGGATCATCCGAACAAAGATATCAATGACTCTTTCCCCCTGGAGACCTTAATGTCTATAAATCTCAATCTTGATGGCACCCCGTGGTTTGCAGACATTGCAAACTACTTGGCGGGTGGTATTCTCATCAAAGGGTTAACATCCCAACAAAAGAAGAAGTTCTTGAATGATGTTAAGACTTACTTTTGGGATGACCCTTTTCTATTCAAACAATGTGCTGATCTGATCATTCGTCGATGTGTTGACGGACCGGCAGCTTTTGACATTCTCCAAGCTTGCCACAAAGGACCCACCGGTGGTCACTTTGGTCCCAACTACACCGCTAAGAAAGTGTTTGATTCTGGATTCTATTGGCCCACCATTTATCGTGACGCTCACGAAATGGTTAAGCATTGTGATGCTTTCCAACGCCAAGGCAAGATCACACATAAGGATGAGATGCCTCAAAATTTCATACAGGAATGTGAAATCTTTGATGTATGGGGCATCGACTTTATGGGGCCATTTCCATCCTCCAAAGGGAACAAGTACATCCTCGTCGCCGTCGACTACGTTTCTAAATGGGTTGAAGCTAAGGCTCTTCCTACGAATGATGCGAGGGTGGTTGTGAACTTTTTGAAGCAGCTTTTCGCTCGATTTGGCGTTCCTCGTGCTATCATCAGTGATCGCGGGACTCATTTTTGCAACGATCAATTTGCAAGAGTCATGGCTAAGTATGGTGTCAATCACCGTCTTTCCACCGCCTATCATCCCCAAACCAATGGGCAAGCCGAGATATCCAACCGTGGCTTGAAGCGAATTTTGGAGCGTACTGTGGGAGAGCATCGCGCCGCGTGGGCCGATAAGTTAGATGATGCTCTGTGGGCTTTCCGTACTGCTTACAAGACCCCGATCGGTTGTACACCTTATCGTCTTGTGTACGGGAAAGCCTGCCACCTCCCAATCGAGGTGGAACATAAGGCGCACTGGGACTTGAAGTGGGCTAACTTCGACATCAACAAAGCCGGTGATCATCGCAAGATTCAACTCAACGAGCTAAATGAACTGAGCAATGAAGCTTATGAGAACTCGCTGATCTACAAGGAGAAGACGAAGATCATTCATGACGTAAAAATCAAGAACCGAGAGTTCCACGTTGGTGATCAAGTCTTACTCTTTAACTCTAGGTTGAAGATCTTCTCTGGCAAGTTGAAGAGCCGCTGGTCTGGTCCATTCACCGTCACCAAAGTCTTTCCATATGGGACCATTGAGCTTTCTCAGCCGAATGGGCCCAAATTCAAGGTGAATGGCCAGCGTCTGAAGCTGTACTTTGGTGAGGACATCTCTCAAGAGATGATTCCATCCCTCACCACGTTCCCCATGAACTAAATTTGGGTCGAGTCAGGCTCGTGACTCGGTGAACAAAAACAAGCGCTTCTCGGGAGGCAACCCGTGATCTATCCTTTACTGCTTTCATAATAAGTGTAGGGGGAGCCCCGTATATGTTTGTTGTCTTGTTTCTTGTGCTGTGCAGGGATTAAAGTTTCAGAGAGCATCTTGATGACTTTTGACGAACCGTGATACCGTGTTCCCATCTTCCCGGTTCTATCCTAAACTCTTGTGATTCAATATTTCATATTTTATATGTTCACATTGAATTTACTTTAGTTGTCCTTTCCTTAGCAAGATTTAAACAAAGTGCACAATGTCCTAAGTGTGTGGGAGTTTACTCCCACATGCTTAAACATTGAGGACAATGTTTATCTCAAGTGTAGGAGGGACTTCTATCGAAGTAAGTGTCTTTTCCATGAATTTGCCCTCATTTTAACCGGAAAACTTGATTTTTCGACATTTTTCAAATTTTTTTAATCTATTTTGGCCTAGTTGTATAGTTGTATTTTCCTTTATTATGTTTAGTTTCTTTCCATTGCTAGAATAGTTCTTCAATAAAGTGGTTTTAGATTTTTCTTAGTCGTGAACATTTTGACTCAACCCGAGTTTACTTACATAAGTTTACTCTAGCTAGTATCCTTAATGTGTTTAAGTCAAGTTTTGCTAGGCTTTTATATAGGGAGCTATAAAACGCGAAAGTCTTAACTCTTACGGGTTAAGAACAAGAACTTTTCGCAAGTTCCTATAATTGATCCTAGAGAGTCGTTTATCAAGGGAACTTTAAAATGCGATTTCTAAACTTGAAAAAGTCCAAGAATTTGCAAGATCCTATAGGCGACTCGAAAACCTAAAACTTTGATTTAATTGGCTAAGCATCCACGAGTCTCATTCCTTGAGATTTTAAACTGTGGAGAACGAGAGATGATAGAGTCAATTATAAGTTTGGTATTCTTTCGTGAATTTATGTGAGTTAATTATAAGCCTATTCTCCCTTCGCTTGTTAATAAATTTATCTGCAATAAATAAGGTTTTACGATTTAAAAGGTTACTTAGCTTCTAGCCCCAGATCGTTTAAAAGTTGCTCGGTACGGATTAGAGTTCATAGCCAAGGCATAACTCATTGAAGCGGGATGCGAAGATTGGCGAGTCCGAAAAGGCCCTAACAAGGAATGAGGGCTACATTTTGTTGCTAAAGATCCGAAAGTGATGTGAAGAATCATTTATCGAAAATCAATATGAAGGATCAAGACACACGACGAAAAGCAAATACTCCCCAAAAGATTATGGAGAAGTCTATCCGAAAAGACCCTAACAAGGTATGAGGATAAATAGATCCAAGTCCTAAAAGGAGGCGGATCGTTGTAAATCGAAGTCCAAAATAAAGATTGGAGAAAAATGCAGAAGTCGTGGTCCAAAGATGAAGAATCTCTCAAAACTTCAAGTGAAGAAATTCCTAATATGAAGAGAAGACCATTATTTCAAGAACGTCTCTCAAAGATTTGAAGTATGAAGTCGCTGCCAAATATCGGTCCGAGAAAGGTCTCAAATCGCGAAGCGAGTTATGCCAAGATATGAACTTTATGAGGTCCCGAGAAGCAGTTTTAAAAGATTTGGTCCTTTAGCTAACTATTGATTAAATCGTTCACTTTATTTTCGGCCTAAATAACTATCGAAATAAGTCAAACAATGCATCCTCGTGATCATTTAAGACGAAAATAAAATATAAGAGATACACCTAGGAATAAGGGAGTCTAAGTGAGTAATTGGCCCACATGAGTTCGTGATAGTTTGCTAACTTATAACAACAATGATCTCGTTTTTAAGCTTGGTATGGGGAACGTGAAACTTGAGGATGATAAACGTTCATGGCTGCCAAAACCCAATGTAAGTTTTTAATTTCTTTGCTTTCATTTAATAAAGGCCAAGGTGGGTTATTTATGATGGGAAATGTAAACCGTGCTTTAAAATTAATGCATTGCATGAGGGCATTGCAATGGTCAAGTGTAGGGGATTTAATAAGTGTGAAAACACTTATCCTTTTACCACTTATTTCCAATAATAACAAAACCAAAACGTGTGATTTATGTCGTAAAATTCGGAATTATGCGTGGTTTGTGTTTTTATTGTGTTTTAGGACCAAAATATGAAAAAGGAAGAAAACACGGGCTTTCACGGGCTTTTATCAAAGAAAACGGGAAAAGACGAAGTCAAAAGATCAAGAGTGCAAAAAGAACGGAAGTCCAAGGCCTATTCTGAAGATTTATCGAAGAAAAAGTCTAAAAGACGGAAGTTTAACGAAGTCGAAGAACTTAAGTCTAATAGAAGAAGAAAATTAAAAGACAAGTTCAAATCCCGAGACGACAAAGACAAAGAATTAAAGTCGAGTCGAAAAAACGTGAAGAAAGCAAGAAAGAAGATGCAACACATGCACTCCTTCCACCTTCCCTATAAATACCCTCCTAATAGTCACTAGGAGAGGAGTTAGTGGTTAGATAGTTTTAGCTAGTTTTCACTTTTCCATTTTCTTTCTAGTTTTAGAGAGAGAAAGTCTTAAACTTTCTCTCACTAAGTTTCATCTTTTTCTTAATCTTTCAAGATTAAACATTTGTATTGCTTATTTTTCATTAATCAAAGTTCTATTTTAAGCTTTTAATCCTTAATCTCATTCTACTCTTCTTTGATTTTAGATTGATTTTGGTGCGATTATCATATGATCCGTGTTGTTCTAAATGATTTCGTGCTTAAAAGTTAATCTTTTGATCATTTCATAAGTTTTCATTTGATTAAGCTTTAAGACTTTTGTGCTTATTGGCTTACTTTTATGATTAGCTTATTTACTTTATAAAAAGTTTTCTTTAAAAAGTTTATGTTTTTATTGTTTGATCCAAAAAGTTGCTTATTTTGAGGTTGAATAAGTTGATACAAGTGCTTATTCGATCCGGTTTAGTCATTGATTCGGCTTAGTTCGGTGATAAGCTTATTATTTAGCTTATTCATTAGCTTATATCCGAATCCCACCATTTTCGGAAAGGGTATAATCCCCTTTCCGATTGTTGCCTATTCCGACCAGTCCACCCCTCTTTCCGATTGAGTCCAATCGGAAAAGGGTTTTGACTTTCCGATCACACCCACAATTATTCTGATCTAGCCATTGTTACATATTCCGATTGTGGAGTCTTTGATCATTCCGATTGGGACTAAAGTTAGTATTCCGATTAGTCTTTTTATGGTATTCCGATTGTGAGATTTTGGTGTATTCCGATTGGGTGAGTTCCCAACTTTCCGATTGTTTGCATTTGTTATACATTCCGATCGGGGCTCTTGTCCCCCATTCCGATTGATCCCCTTTTCCATTTATTCCGATTGCATAACACACCCCTTATTCCGACCACCAGATCGGAATACATTCCGATCTGGGCTTGTTTTAGCTTATTCCGATTGAGTTGTTTTAGTGTATTCCGATCTTACTTTCTTTTAGTACTTTTCCACTAAGTTCTTATTTTTAGAAAATTTTCCAAGGGTTAGTTTTATTTAGTGTGCTAGTACTTTTCCATTGTTACCTTTAAGTTTACAAGCATTTATTTTTACTCGTCATTTTAGTATTAATCTTTATTCTTCCATTTTACTCAACGACACTTTAATTACTTGCTAATAGTTTAAAATTAGACAAACAAACCAAACCATTCTCTTGATTCACCAAAAGACGATTGAGTCGCACTTTAGACCGGTTTTCAATTCGAAAAGACTTGGGACTACGAATTTTGATACAAGGGTTTAAAACCAAGTATTAATATCTCATATATGCGTGTAATATGTTGAGAATTATGAGTTACAAATAATCGTTATGATTTGTTACCAAATGTTGAATTGGGTAAATTACTCATATTATGAATGTTATAGATGTTGTCCAATAAGATAATCAATTTTAGATTTATTTTATCTTAAATAGTTTGACTAGAAATTGGAGGTGAGTTTCGTCAAAGGAAGAAAAACACCAATTGTGGTGGTTTAATCTTTGTGTTGAAATTATATGGACAAAATTGTACACATATTTAATGTATGTATTATGAATAGATTATTAATCACACTTAAGTAATTAATTGTGATTGAGTATTCTTTCCTAAACGCATTAAATATATAAAGATTTTGATGGTCATATTTTAATTGACAAATTTGGATATGTATGAACTATTTCTTGAATGACTACTTGAGCAAGGACTTAAGTAATCAAAATGAGTTTATTACTTCAAAATAAATCTTTGGAAAAGTACAAAATGCAATTATCCATGAATAGTTAAAAGCATGCATCTAGGAGATTATTCTTATGTTTAATTTGAAATCCAAGATTGGATTTAAATTTGAATAAGATGATTTCTGAGTATTCCTAAAAGCTAGTGGGAGTATTATGGTTATTTTCTTAAATTATATGTGTCAAATAGACATGTAAGAAAGTAAGTTTTTATTCAAATTAAATGTTGATTTGGTTTATATTTGAGATGAAACTTTGCTTTGGAGATTCAGAAAATAAGATATACATAACCTTGGAACAAATAAATTTATTTATTTATGCGGTGGAAATACAACGTAATATGCCATGTAGTAAGTTTACATGGATATTTAGGACATGAAGAAATCTAAATCTGGTTTGAGAAATTTTCATGTGTGTTGTGTTGTATTTATATCATGCTTAAAATGCATGATGATTTGAATATATTGATCTATTTTAAAAGTTATTAAATAATTTGTGTAATGAATATTCTGAAGGAATATGTTTGGAAATAGAATAACATCCTAAATCTTAGATCGGCTTCCATATTCTATAGATGACCAATTTGTCAATCTTTGTGCAAATTATCATAGCCAACAAACTTGGAGGTTTGGTTGGAATCAAACATTACATAATAGATATTAAAAGTAACGTATTTATATCTTTTATGACAAGTTGTAAAACTTGAAAAGATATAATTGAGGTAACACTTAATATTAGTCATGGGATATTTGGAGATGACATGTTGATTAAAGTTGCATTATACATTAAAGAATTAGAATACTTTGAACTTCAAATGTGCTTTGGAAGTTTAGGAAATTGGTGATCAAGGATGTTTCACAATTTTGATACTATGTGACAATATCAAATTGTTTGAATGCACATGTACAAGAGTTTCAATTAATTGAATTCTTGAAGAAAGTATTCTCAAAATTTCAATAGGTCAAGACTGGTTATTTTATGCTTTGCCGAACAAGTATGAATGTCATTACTAGAGGCATGATGTATGTACCAGTTTTATGCATTGATCTATTTAGTATTTGGATAAAGGATGTTAAGACATTATTGAATTGATGAAATAAAGATTGGTTTCGTTTATTTTCTGTTATTTGATTTTGTATCCTATTTTACATGTTTTAATCCATGAATAAATTGTTATGCTAAATGTCCGTTGTCGATTGATAATATGGGAATATTATTAAACTAAGACAATTTAAAATAGCGACAGAGTATACTTGAAAGTATATTGGTCAATTTTGGATGATATTTGATGAATCAAATATTAGACTTATCCCAACTATATGATTTTACTTTATGGATCTTTGTCATCAAGTAAATCATAAATAGTTATCCTTAGATCTGAGATACCAGGAAACTGTCGTGGATCTAGTGCATTTCTGTGAAATAATCTAATGCTAAACGTAACTGGTAGCTATAAGGGTTATCTTCAGAAGTGTTGCAAAATTCATAAGTTTTGCTTGTAGTCAATATGGGATTTGTTTCCTTTAAATTATTTTTGAAGTATAATACAGCTGGGCCCCTCGGGGAAGTAGTAAGATATTTGTGCGGCCGCACCCAAATTTGTTTTGGTGATCTTTCTATATCCGTAAACGAGAAACAGAATGGTTAATGTAAGGAATGACTGAGATCCATATCCTATTAACGTTGTATTTGAAATGAAAGGATAATAATAATGATAGTAAATCATTAAAAGGTTTTATCCAAGAGACCTTACTCGAGATCGGACTAGGGCATTGGCGTGTAACTAGACGCTAACCAATGTGATCACGATATTTTGAAATATGTCCAAGTGGGAGCTGAAAGTTTTATGGACTTATATTTAAATAGTCGTGTGTTAGGATCGAACTCGGGATTACGGGATTGCACGCATTACGTAAAGGGTTAATTTATTTATTAAATATTTATTATATTTAGTAAATTAAACTGAAGCTTAACTAACGACCGTTAATAATTAAAAGTTAAGTATAAACGACCGTTATTGTCACACTCCCAAAATATCAGAGTATAATGGCAACAAGGGAGTGGTGACGTCATGATTATCATACACACACAGTTACAAAGAACGACCTCTAAATGAGACGTTCGGAAAATAGATCACTTGTAATTGATAAAATAAATAGTTTTAACATAGTGCGGAAGCATAAAACTGGTCACAGTTACAAAACATAGTTTTCCAAATAGTACAAATGATCTTTGTTTCAATAGAAATGACGGCAATGCATGAGACCTCACTTAGCATCTTCCTTCTTAATACCTGAGAAAAACATTGCTAAAGCGTCAACATAACGTTGGTGAGTTCATAGGTTTAGTTAATTTGAAATGTTTAATGAACCACAAGATTTTCCCAAAAGTGATGACAATATAACAAATACAAAGTCATCCTAAAAGTATTTATTACAGTCTAAGCTCGTGACACCGAAGCGTTAACAACACCGGTAGTATAATCATATAAATGTAGCCCAACTGGATGCCTAAACCCACGACATCCTATCTCAGACTCAAATGAAACTGTGCCCGCTTGTCCCCTTGTTGGACAAGACAGACAGGGACGTCAATCCCGATAGATCTATCCATAACATTCGCGCTTACACAAAGTAATTAACGGTTCACGATTCACGGGCCAAAGCAACTGGGTTTTTAGTGGGACTTAGACTAATATATAAATCAGTAAATGCACTTGTGTTCATACGTTAAATCAAGCAATGTCTCACCCCAAAAAGCAGTAAAAACAGTTAAACATGGGGCTATAAACTCACCTCGTAAATCAGCAAAGTGACAAAGGTAAAGGTAGCTCGAGAGTACGGTTACGCTAGCCGCGACCTATTTAATTATAAGGATCCTGTTACGACATTGAAAATTATACTAATAAAAAGACACGACACCCTAGTTGTGCTTGACAATACTTTACGTTTATGGAAAAACACGATACATAAAAGTCGGGTATTAAACAATCGAGGTTTACGGGCTAAATAATACTTTTAAGTTAACGAATTTCGTTTTGGGCCTTTAATAACCCAATACACCAAAACTGGCCCAACAATAACCAATTTAACCAACCAAGGGTCGGCCCATTGGCCATTTGACCCGGCCCGGCCCAAGGCGACACAAACAAGGCAAATAAGGGTTAATACGTGTTTTCATAACTCACAAATTCCCAAAACACTCAGACATCTCTCTCTCTTCTCTCGAAAACACTCCCACCGCCCCTTTTCTCTCTCTCTTTAAAAATAGATCGGATCTAAGCCCTCCCATGGCTAAGATGGTTTCCAGATTAATAACATCAATTATTTGTGATGGTTTATGGTGATTAAACTCGCGTGGGATGTGGGGTTTCATCCCCACATCAAACCGATTGGGTTTCGAGGCGTTTTTCCCAGGAGTTTAAGTTATTGATTCATCAATCAAAGATAAGTTTTCATCTCTTTTTCCTTTTAATAAAGTGGTCTATTGATTTTCGTTTATAAAAGATTTATGGTTTTAAATCATTCGTATACACAAGCTGTGAACAAAGGCTCTCGAATTTAATAAAAATGAATTAGGGTTTCGAAAATAATTGGGGGTTTTTCTAAATCTCATGTTTAATAACAGTTAATTAACGTTTTCTATCATAAAAACATGTTAATTTCAACATATAGCCGATTTGTAAAAATTAGGGTTTCGGTCAAATTTGGGGGTTTATTCATACCTCGGTTCCAATTAAATTAATTAATTAATTCGGGTTTGGATTGGGTCTAATTAGGGTTTAAATTAATAAAATGAAATTTAGGGTTTATATAAATTGGGGGTTTTGTACACGGTTGATTATTTGTAATTAAATAACGTTTTTGGAATATATAATGTATTAATTTCGTAAATAAAAAGGTTTACAATTTTTAGGGTTTCGGATTAATAAGGGGGGTTTTATACCCGCGGCTTATTTGAGGGTTTGGTGATGTTTCTGTAAAATGAAATAGATAAATTTTGGGTTATGGTTACTTTTGAGTGGTAAGGGTTTCGGCAGAAACAATGGTCTTGGTTTGGTCTTGGTTTGGTTCTCGGTTTGGTCTCGGTTTGGGTCTCGGTTTGGGTCCCGGTTTGGTTATGGCAGAAGTAAGGTAAAAGACATGGTAAGGGGGGTCTCGGTTTGGTTTTTACAGAAAGTAATGGGGTTATGGTTTGTGTTCAAAGTCTAAGTTAAAAAAATGCTATGATTTATCTTCATATTTTTGATTAAAACCGAACCGTGACAAAGACTAACACATTTGTTTTATTTTCGCAGGTTTGGTTACAAATGACGAGCACAACTAGGACTTGTACAGAAAAATAAAGAGGTGATTAAAAGACTCACAATGGATGTTTCGTTTCGGTTTGCAGGTGTGGACGAGAAGGGATGGATCGGCTTTGACACTACCCTTTACTTTCACCCAGGATTTGTGTTTAAAACTTGTCCAGGAACAATTTTTGTAATATTTGGACTGTGGATAATATTTGTGTTATGTTTGGACATTGGATAATTTTGGGCTGTATTTAACTTGTATTATTAGTTTAGGGTTAGACTAAAACTGAAAATGGTATGCTTGTGATGTACCCATTTTGGGTAAACTTGGCATGTGTGTTGGATTGTAGTGTTTAGTGGGTGAATAAACAATGTAATCAAGTCCATGACTGAATATTGACTCTTGTTGAACAAGTTTTTGAAATATAAGTAAATAAAAGTTCACAATTTAAATTCTTGTACATTTTGCACCAATATACCATTCGGCCCAGGTTTGTTAAGTGTCTAAGTCTTAGACGCGAAAACTTAATATGCACGACTTGATAACAAATCGACACACGATCTGAATCAAAGACGGATCTGCGTGATCACGAGGGATTCAGCAAATAATTCAAATAGACACACGGCAAATGCATAATACGTTTATTAACTCGTACGTTTCATTCATAAACTAATAGACACGAAAAACTCGAGTTGTTACATTCGCTCTCCCTAAAGAGGGCTTTGTCCGCAAAGCAAAGTAAATAATACATTTATATCGGCACCTCATTGGTAAATAATTAAGGTACTTCACTATATGAAGAAACAAAGATGAAAATTTGACGGATGTCACAGTATTCCCATGTTTTAGAGATTTCGTCACGAAATCAAGACGTTGTTGTAGTAGGATGATTAGCGAAAAGATGAGGATACTTGCTCTTGAATTGATCTTCACGTTCCCACGTGTATTCTGGACCTCTACGCGCATTCCAACGGATTTTTACAATAGGTATACGACTTTGCTTGAGCTGTTTGACCTGACGGTCCATAACTTCCACCGGTTCTTCTACAAAGTTGAGTTTGTCGTCGAGTTGAATCTCTTCTAAAGGAATAACGAGTGTCTCGTCGGCTAAACATTTCTTCAGATTGCAAATGTGGAACACATTATGCACTCGACTAAGTTCTTGAGGTAACTCCAAACGATAGGCTACGGGGCCAATCCTCTCTATAATCTTGAAGGGTCCAATGTAACGAGGATTCAACTTTCCATGCTTTCCAAAGCGAATCACACCCTTCCAAGGTGAGACCTTCAACATGACTCTATCGCCAACCTCAAACTCAAGGGGTTTGCGTCTCATGTCAGCATAACTCTTTTGTCGATCTCTTGCGGCTTGCATACGGCTCTTGATCTTAAAGATCTTCTCAGTAGTCTCGTGTATGATCTCGGGTCCAGTGAGTTGTGCTTCACCAACCTCTGCCCAACACACGGGTGAACGACACTTTCTACCATACAGTGCTTCGAACGGTGCTGCCTTAATGCTAGTGTGATAACTATTGTTGTATGAGAACTCCACCAGAGGTAGGTGTCTATCCCATCTATTTCCGAAGTCGATCACACAAGCTCTCAGCATATCTTCTAAGGTTTGAATGGTCCTTTCACTTTGACCGTCAGTTTGGGGATGATACGCAGTGCTCATATCCAACTGCGTTCCCAATGCCTTCTGCAGCGACTTCCAGAACTGCGAAGTAAATCGGCTATCTCGGTCGGAGATTATAGACACAGGCACACCATGCCTCGTGACTACTTCCTCCAAGTATGTTCTTGCTAACTTATCCATTCCATCAGTCTCCTTGATTGGTATGAAATGAGCCGATTTGGTGAGTCGGTCGACGATTACCCAAATGGTGTCAAATCCGGCTGAGGTTTTAGGTAGCTTTGTAATGAAATCCATAGTGATCCTTTCCCACTTCCATTCTGGCAGTTCGGGTTGGACTAATAATCCTGATGGTTTCATATGTTCGGCCTTGACCTTGGCACAAGTCAAGCACTTGCTAACATATGTAGCAATGTCCGCCTTCATGTTCGGCCACCAATACAACATCTTCAGATCATGATACATTTTGTCAGATCCCGGGTGTATGGAGTATTTTGACTTATGCGACTCATGCATAATCAAAGGTCGTAGGTCACCATGGCACGGTAACCAACTCCTATTATCAAGGCACAACGTTCCATCCGAGCGAGCTTCTAACTTCTTTATCATGCCTTCAACATCTTCAGTCTTGAGAATTTCTTCCTCGACTGCCTCCTTCTGAGCCTTGAGAATTAAGGATGGAAGGTCTAAGTCAATGGTCATCACCAAGGCCTTCACCCTAAGAACTCTCTCCTTTCGACTCAAAGCGTCGGCCATGACATTTGCCTTGCCCGGGTGATAACGGATCTCGCAATCGTAATCACTGAGCAACTCTAGCCAACGTCGTTGTCTCATGTTGAGTTCCTTTTGATTCAAAATGTGTTGTAGACTCTTATGATCAGTGAATACAACACACCTAGTACCATAAAGGTAGTGTCTCCAAATCTTCAGGGCAAACACCACTGCTCCCAACTCTAGGTCATGAGTTGTGTAGTTCTTCTCGTGCACCTTTAGTTGTCTTGATGCATAAGCTATGACCTTAGTCCTTTGCATCAGTACCGCACCTAACCCTTTTATGGATGCATCACAATACACCACAAAGTCTTCATTACCCTCAGGTAGGGCTAGTATAGGTGCTTCACACAACATCTGCTTCAATGTCTGGAATGCCAAATCTTGATCCTCTTTCCACTCAAACTTCTTGTCTTTTTGAGTCAACTCCGTCATTGGTTTAGCTATCTTGGAGAAACCTTCAATGAATCTCCTATAGTAACCGGCAAGACCTAAAAATTGGCGGATCTCCGTGGGTGTTGTTGGAGTCGCCCAATCCTTCACGGCCTCGATCTTAGCAGGATCGACGTGAATACCACTGCTATCGATCACATGCCCAAGGAATTGCACCGTGTTTATCCAAAACTCACATTTGGAAAACTTTGCATATAACTTCTCCTTCCTTAGCAGCTCTAGTATGGTCTTCAAATGTTCCTTGTGTTCTTCTTCATTACGAGAGTAGATGAGAATATCATCGATAAATACAATCACAAATTTGTCCAAGTATGGTTTGCAAACTCGGTTCATGAGATCCATGAATACCGCATGCGCGTTTGTCAAACCGAAAGGCATAACTTGGAACTCGTAGTGTCCGTAACGGGTTCTAAAAGCCGTCTTATGAACGTCTTCCTCTCTAACCCTTAGCTGATGATATCCTGACCTTAAATCGATCTTCTAGTATATGCTAGATCCTTGCAATTGGTCGAAAAGATCGTCAATTCTTGGCAATGGGTAACGGTTCTTTATCGTCAGCTTATTCAATTCTCGGTAATCAATACACATCCTAAAGGATCCATCTTTCTTTTTGACAAATAGGACCGGTGCTCCCCAAGGTGAGGAACTCGGCCTAATGAAACCTTTGTCAGAAAGTTCCTTTATTTGTTCAGCTAACTCTGTCATCTCGGCTGGTGCCAAGCGGTATGGGGCTCTAGCAACAGGCGCGGCTCCTGGTGTAAGCTCTATGTGAAACTCCACTTGCCGTGCTGGTGGTAATCCTGGTAAGTCCTCTGGGAATACGTCTGGAAAGTCTCTAACGATCGGTACATCTTCCACTTTCTTTTCGTGATCTTCTTCTCCTTCCTTTTATGTTATTTGAACCAAGAATACTGGACATCCCCTCTCAATGTATCTTTGGGTTCTAATACATGAGATGACTTCCAGTCTTGATCCATTCTTCACTCCACTTCTTTCGCCTTGTATGATGAGTACATCGTTTCCATAAGGAACACGGACGCACTTCTCATGACATACAATTTCCGCGTGATGCTTCGACATCCAATCCATTCCAATGATGACGTCAAAACTTCCCAATTCTATGGGGAGTAAGTCAATACTGAACGAACGATCTTGTAACCTTATACTACATCCTTTCAGAATAGCGTCGGTGGTTACTGACTTCCCATCGGCAAATTCTACATTATACTTAACATCTAACGCAGTAGGGGTAATATTTAGGCGTTCACTGAAAACAGATGACACAAAACTCCTATCCGCACCAGAATCAAATAGTACTGAAGCATAGTTGTTATTGACTAGAAACGTACCAGTCACAACGTTGTTGTCTTGCACCGCAGCTTCAGCACATAGATGATACACTTTGCTAGGTGCCGTGAATCCTCCAGGAGTACTAGTTGTGGCTCGGTTATTCCCTCCCCGGTTCCCTTGATTCTGCTTTTGGTTTCCTTGGTTGTGATTCTGATTGCCTCGAATCTGGTTACCACGACCTTGGTTCCCACTGCTTGGACACTTGTTCTTGTAGTGACCTTTCTCTCCACATCCAAAGCAAGTGACATTTGCTCCTTGGCCACCTTGTGTTCCTGGTCCTCTTTGGTTAGTAGGACGAGGTGGTGCTCGACATTCCTTTGCCTTATGTCCGGCCTTCCCACAGTTGTAGCACGTAGGGGGACATGCTCCTTCGTGGTGTCGGCCACACTTTCCACAGAAAGGAAGTCTTCCAGCGTAGTTTCCAGTATTACCTTGTCCAGCAGAAAACACCCTTGCTACTTCTTGTCTCTTGTTCTGGTTGTAGTTGTTTGTGTTGTTGCTGTTGTTGGTATTGTTGGTATTGTTGTTGTAGTGGTTGCCAGACCACTTCCTCTTATCCCCAGTATTTTCTCCCAACTCTTGTACCACTTGGTACATCAGACTCTGAGCCATATCGATTGCCTCGTGCAAATCAGTTGGCTTGGATGAAGTCACATTCCCTTTGATGCTCAAAGGTAGTCCTTCAATGTATCGCTCCAACAATCGGTCGTCGTTGGGCACCATTTCGGGACATAACAAGATCAGCTCTTGAAAGCGCTGGTTGTAAGCAGTAAGAGCGGTACCCTTGACCTTCAGGTTCCACAGCTTAACCTCCATCTGCTTGACTTCATTTCGTGGGCAGTATTTCCTCACAAACATAGCTTTAAACTCACTCCAGGGCGTCGCTTGGGCAACGTCAATGGTCACTGCACGAGCATAGACGTTCCACCAAGTCAAAGCACCATCCACTAACGTGCTTGACGCAAACTTTACCTTATCAGCTTCAGCAACATTGCTAATCCCAAATTGGGATTCTAGCTTCTCAAACCATCTGGTTAAACCTACTGCTCCTTCAGTACCGCGGAAACTTACTTGCGTAACTGCACGAAATTCCTTGTAGGTACAAGTCCGTGCAATGGCATTAGTAGCTCCTTGGTTGGTCTCCTCCTGTGTGCTTGCTGTACGATTTGCTTCAGCTGTTGCGAGTGCCTCGGCCACCCGTTCGGCGATCATTTGACTTAGCATGACGGGATCAATTCCACCGGTAGTAGCTGGTGGATTCTGTGTCTCAGATCTTCTAACTGGCGCCATAATCTAAAAAGGTAATAGGACAATGAGTTTTGCCAGACATAACATGCATGTCACGCACAATACAATTATGAAATACTTCATGGTATAATACACAATATATAATGACTTCACAATTTTTGTAACCCATAATATCATTCATAGAATTGTTTTGTAATACATCATAGTTTGTCATACATAATAAAGAAAATGAAAATGCCAACTAGCTGAGATAAACTTCAAAGCTTATTGGTCGTACAACAATAAGTCAATGGTACAGGGTAAATCTAACTAGTGCCCTCCCGGCGCTGATGAAGCTCTCTCTCCAACTCTGCTAACCTCCTCTCAACCACGATCTCACGAGCCTGGGAATCTCTAAGTCTAACATCGGTATCATAACAAGCGACTCTAAACCTCTTATCCAAGTCTGCAACAGGGTCCTCCACAGGTGCCTCTAGTCCACCTGTCTCAACCAATGGCTCTACTCCCCAACGGGTCATCAGGCTCTCGATCTCCTCAAGACGAGCATTCGGCATGGTATCCATCTGATCAAGAACAGCATGGAGCTGTCCTCGTAGACGGGTCACACAAACCGTTAACACTGTCTCATCCCTAACTGGACTCTTCTTTGCTAGTGCCTCCAGCTTATCCTGCACCTCATTATACTCCTCACCCAAAGCCTCTACAGCATCCTCCAACCTGTTTAAACGAGTCGTCACACATCCATCTGCTGCCCTAAGCATCACCACTGTCGATGTAGCTCTCCTAGGAAGAGGAGTCGTAGCTCTCGGCCCAGTAGAGATGCCAACATCAGCAAGCATCTCCTGGTACACAGCAGGTACAGTCTCTGGTGGTGGTAGTAGTAGTGACACCTCTGGAACAGGACTGGCAGGTGTGCGGGCTGCATGCCTGTCAGTGGCAGTGAAGGGTATGAGGGGTCGGTAAGGTGAAAGTGGTGGTCGAGCAGCTCTCCCCCGAAGACGTCGCCTCACATAGTAGAAAGGCAGAGTACCAGGTGCTGGAGCAGGGATGTCAGTCCTCTCCCCTTCGTCTTCAGATGAAGATGAGGAGATGTGTGCGAGGGAAACCTCAGGAGTAGCAGCATATGTAGTAGGTGGGTCCTCAGTGTCAGTGACCTCCATGGGTTCGCCTTCCCCATCGGTGAACTCCATATCATCATCCTCTGTCTCCTCCATCGACTCATCCCTAGTGACTGATGCCTGTCCTGGTTGTTGATGCAAAAGTTGGTTGATCCTTACTAGACCCGAATTAGGCTTAATTCGGGTAGACTGGGCTCCGGCTCCTGCACCAAGTGAATTGTTTGGTTGGGATCCTGCACACTAAACAACACGCGTTAAGCTTACCGTGGGAAGGTTTCCCACGATTAAACTCCGGCGTGAGAGTAAGTAATCGATTTAGGGTTATATGAGTTTAAAGTAAGTCGTAATACCTTTGTGGAACCCTTAGGGAGTTCCTTTTATAGGCAGTGAAACCCTAGTGGGCTTTCACTGATCCTTCGGCCCCAAGGAAGAGATAAGCACCAGAATTAGAATGATTGTTATCTTCTAATTCTGGTAGTGAATATCCTCTCCTTATTGGGGTAAAGATATTCCTAGACAGAATATCATTCTGTCTAACCCTATGTCGGCCGTGTCGGGCGTACTGGGCCGTGGGCCGCACACATGTGTGCGGTTACTGTTCATCCAAGCCCATAAGCCTGACTGACATTATCCCACCCATCTGTGATGGGCCGGATACGGGTAGTACCCTTGGGCCGGGTCCATGACCCGGCTGGGGACTATACGTCATCATGTCCCCCCAGTCTAGTTGTTACAACCGTAGGTGGAACCTCTAGACTACAAAGATGCTCCCGGACGTTCCAAGGAAACCATAGCAAAGGACTATTTTGTTCAAGAATTTACGTTGGCCGCACGTGGCAACCTGGCTTAAGAAGTTATCTTATCACTTCTTCATCCATACATAGCAGCCGAGACAAATTAAATATATCATTAAATGTCAAGTCTTACGTAAGAGCCGCATAACCCGACATGAACAACTGTTCATCTGACTTGTTTGACTGACAAAAGTGCAGACAGTCAGAACCTTGAGCAGTGCAAACGTGTGGGTCAGATATGACCCGTGGGTCTCACCTGACGTTTCACTTGCCACTTGCCCCCTAGCCACACGATTAAGAATAGTGGCCGACACGTGTCACACATCCAACAGGCTGTGACTCTCAAGGCAACCCTATAAATGAGCCACCCCTACGGCTGTGTGAAACACACAGTTCATAACCTCCATTTCTGCCATTAAAGCTTTTCTCTTAGCTTGAACCAAGTACGCACGGATCCCTTCACACACAGGTTAGAATACCACGTCCTTACACTCTTTTTTAGTAATGGCTCATAGAAACAGCCCTACCATCGGATCCGTGCTAAATGTCATGACCCAAGACCAATTAAACCATTTTTGTACAAATTACTTCATCCCTACCAACCTACACCCCTCACTTCCTGGCGCCAGAGACCTCATAACTGAGGCTCCAGCGGGTAAGATAGGCCTCTATACTCGCCTGTTTGACGCGGCTAATTACCGCATCCCTTTCACCCACTTTCTCGTAGATCTGCTAGGATATTATAATGTACACATTAGTCAGCTCCACTGCATAGGTGCCTGTAAGATTAGCCAATTCGAGATTCTTTGCCGTGCTAGGAGAATCCCCCCAACCGTAGAGTTATTTAGGTTGTTTTATACCCCCAACTTAGTGAACGGTTGGGTATCTTTCAAGAAACGAGCCTCCAACAGTCCACAATCACACAACAAACCAATGGATTCACTGAAAAATTGGTATGATCATTACTTTTTCATTGACGCAGTGGTATGGCCGGGTGATTATGTCATTAGAACCAGATTCCCGCACGACCCCAAGCCGCACATCAGTACATACAATCCTCGTCACTCTCAAGATTTAGATCTAAATAGGACTGGATTCCACAGAAACCTACCCGAATCATTCCTATGCTTGCTAGGAATTAGCCGCAATTACTTTGGTCCTTCCAATAGGTATCCCGTTTTTTGGAGAAGGCAGGGCGAAGGTAGGCTAATCATCCGTACGCCAAGTAGAATGTATACATGTGTTTGCATAATAACTAACATTTATTGTTTTGTGCTGGACATAAATGAACTTTTTTGGACTGTTGCGCCAGGGTGATCCAAGGCTTGTGCCGGAAGGTCTCCGTCCTCTTCGTGAAAATGAACAACCCCTTCTCGAGCACACCCGACCAGTGACGGTTGCCTTGGAAGCCGTGCCTGATCCCCATTCTGACGAGGAACATGGAGACAACGGCGGTGGTAACAACCAGATGAACCAAGGAGGGGCCGGGCCCTCCTCTCCACATAGAGAACAACAGGGAGACAATATTGAACAAACCGACTCCAGCATTCGCCGACTGATGGGCGATGATGATGATGAATTGCAACAACACGTCAACTTGGACGAAGAGGAGGAAGCCGAAGAGGAGATTGCTGAACTAACAACGCAGCCCATCACCAGGCGTACCCGGAAGAGGGGGAACCGTGCGAGAGGGACCGCCTCGGTCGAGATTGGTGAACACAATGCTCCCGCCAAGAGGCTTCGAGAAGACCACCCCATGTATCAATCTGTTGGGAGTGCCACCCAGGGTTCCGAGGCTAACCGGGCCGCTCATGTCGATCCCGTCACCCAAATTGCCCCAACCGCCTCCGAAGTAGCAAGAAGCAATATGTAAGAAACCATCTCAATATACAAGAATTTCCGCTTCTTTTTTTTTTTTTTAAGCCATACTTAAGATATTTCGTAATACTCGTGTCGCAGGGACAACCAGGCTGGTGCCGCGCCTCCTTCTGACACCCAAGTGGATAAGGAGAAAGGAAAAGCTGTCGAAGAAAACCCCACGACCCCCACAAGGTCCGGCCCTGTTTTTGAAGATGGTTCACCCCTAGCTTCCCATGACTTCCCCACATCCGGCGCTCCCCAACCTTTTAACCCTGTATGGACTATAACCACGGCGTCGCGATTGAGGAATGCTGACGAGTGCCGGGAGTACCTCAATAAATGCATACCACCAAGCTTGGTGCAAGAGGTAAATTCGCTCAGTCATGCGGATTTGGCGGATGAGTATAATGGGACGCTAGTACATCAAATGGCGATGGGAACCTCAATGAGGGTTAGGTTTGAAGCTGCGCTTGGGCATGTTGACTCTCTCAAGAGGAAAGTTGGACGGAGAGAAAAGATGATTGAAGATAATGAAGCCCTAATTGCTGACCTCCAATCCCAACTAGTGAATGCCGAGGCGACCATCAAAAAACAGTCAGCCCGTGCGAGTGAATACGATCAACAAGTGACCCACCTTGAGTCCCAACTAGATGCTGCAAACACCAAGGTACATATCCGTGCCGCGCCACCCATATTAAAAAAGAAATGAATGTACTAACACGTTTTTCCCTATAGGTAACCACGGCTGAAGCTTCTGCCCACTCTTACTCCAGCCAAGTAAATGTTCTGAACCAGAAACTAGAGGACGCGCACCTAGCCGTCCAAAACATGGAAAAAGTGCACACAGACCTTGCTGAGGAGAGGGCCGTCATCCAAGAACTGAAAGAGGCAGTTTCCCAAAAAGAATTGATGGTTGATGCCCTGACCGCTGAGCGTGACAACGTACTATGCCCTCAACTGCTAACAGCCATTGCCGGCCGTAGGTGGATGGTTGGGCATGGAGCACGCCTAGCCGTTATGAAGGTGCTAGAGGCCCTATCCTTTATACAACAGTTTGCCAACCTTGTATCTGATGGTATTGACCACGGACGACACGAAGGAATGGTTGAGGCTGCTGAGCTGATCACAAAAGGGGGAGACATCGCCCGTCATACCTTCTTTAAGCCCGAAGCTGCCAGCAAGATGACTGCCTCCATGGCCGCGATGCAAGATCTACATTACCCTTTCCTGGATGAGCTGGAGGCCACCAAAGATGCCCCAAACACTGAAATCATGGAAAAGCTCAGTCCTAGCACGCCTTCCAATGCTTCCTTTCCTCTAACCCTTCCTATATACGAGGACGTAACCAGGGTCGTGCTTGACGAGGAACCCTTAGGTGTAGTGTTGGAAAGAACCGCGGCTCAAGCCCAGAAGCGGGGAGAAAGTGATGAATGGTTGCCGCGTCTGATCGAAGAGCAAGCAGAAATGGGTAGGTTTCTCCCCTCTATTTAGGATGCTCCTTTTTCATGATCAAACACTTGTTTTGTAATCTATGAATATGTATTGTTTCGATTCGTCCGTGCATGTACACGGCTAACAATATTTGTGTTTTATAAGTCCGTGAGTAACCACGGCAATTTTGACATGTATAGAAACCTGTGTATTTTACTTGTGTTTGAAATATTGTAGATCAATACTGCATGATATATCACGTCTTACACACAAAGAAAATGCATACAAGTCTATAATTTACTAGACATGCGACGTGCGTCTTTTATGCGGAGTACCATGTGGCTATAGCATATGAAACTTACCCCAACGTCTTGTGAGTAAGGTGTCTAGTAAGGATACGTGATCCGTGCGGCTGGGGTTGCATCCCTCTTACGCGGCAAGTTGAATTAGTAGGTTCACTTAATCCTCTTACCCCACCTGGAGGCGTACGGTACATGTACAGTAATTTGAGAGAATGCATACGAATGAAACATGGCATAGTATAATACAAGTAAAATTCATACGGCTAACAGAAAATATAACAAAGAAGGAAAGATGGTTTGCACGAAACAGGCCGTGGAGCTAGCTAGGCACCACGGCATTTTATTAGAACATTTATACTTTCGTTTGAGTAATGACGACAAGTCCTAAAAAATAAGAAAGGAAACTTAAACAAACATGAGAAAAACAAACAAAAATAAATGACCCGCATGGTTCTTTATTAAAGCCGCTTATAGCGAAGTCCCATGCGGAAGCCGTAGCTTTTAAAGATAGCACCTTTTGAGGTTGGAGATGTTCCATGTGCGCTCTAGGTCGCGGCCATCCATGTCAGGTAACTTGTACGCGCCTCGTCCCAAGGTTTCAGTGACTTCATACGGTCCTTCCCATTTAGGGCCCAGTTTTCCTGTATTCTCCACTCGACTCGCTTCGTTAGCACGATAGACGTAGTCTCCCGGTCGAAAAGAAACACCCTTGGCCTTGGCGTCATAATAAGCCTTCATCTTAGCCTTGGACTTAGCCTCATTGATGGCTGCTATTTCCCTTTTTTCTTCCAACAGATCTAGGTTGATTCGCAGTTGTTCATCGTTTGTGACGACGTTAACTTCCGCCGTGCGGATAGTAGGCATCCCTATTTCTGCTGGTATAACGGCTTCGGTGCCGTAAGCCAATGCAAATGGAGTATCTCCGTTGGCTGTTTTGATCATGGTTCTATGTGCCCATAGCACGTGTGACAACTCATCGACCCATTTGCCCTGTCGTTCATCTAGCCGCGCCTTGATTCCATTCCCCGAGCTCCTATTTGCTCGTTCGACAAGGCCGTTTGTTTGTGGATGTTTAACGGACGCGAAGCGCCGTTTGATGTTCAATGATGCACACCAATCCTTGAATGGGTTGTCCGTGAACTGCTTGCCGTTGTCCGAGATAATTTCTCCTGGTAAACCGAAACGGCACACGATGTGTTCCCACACAAACTTCTTGACCTGCTTACCTGTGATAGACTTGACTGCCTTGGCTTCTATCCATCGTGTGAAGTAGTCCATTGCAACAATCAAGAATTTAACCCCCCCCCCCCCCCCCGCAGCTACAGGAAATGGTCCTGCAATGTCAATTCCCCATTTGTAAAATGGCCATGGGGACGTGATAGGTGTAAGCTCCTGCTGCGGGTGTCGCGGGACTGGCCTATGCACTTGGCAGTCGTTGCATTTGCGAATCATGTCGCGCGCGTCCCTGTGCATGGTGGGCCAATAATAACCTGTTCGTAAGGCTCTAGCCACCACGGATCGTGGGCCTGCATGCATGCCGCACAACCCTTCATGTATGTCACTAATGACGTAAGCCGCCTGACGTGGCCCAACACACTGCAGCCACGGCTACAAGAAAGAGCGCTTGTAAAGGATGCCTTCTCGGAGTTCAAAATGTTGTGACTTCCTTTTGATGCGTCTTGCTGCTTTTTCCTCGTCTGGAAGGGTTTCATTAGTCAAATAGTTGATGATTGGGGTCATCCACGTAGGTCCCTCCTCCTCAACTATAGCGGCTACCTCTCCTTCCGTGATAGATTTCTCCTTGAGTATTTCCACCAGAACCTGTTTGGACAAGTGGGCGAAGCTCGTGGATGCGATCTTGCTAAGAGCGTCCGCTTATTTGTTCTCGCCCCTTGGCACCTGCTTGATGGAAAACTTACTGAAAGTCGCGATTAACGACTTGACTTTTTCCAAGTACCTGACCATGTTGTCCTCCTTAGCCACATACCCACCTAGAATATGGTTCGCGACAAGCCGTGAGTCCACGTAGGCCTCAAGGTTGCGGACTCCCATTCTAGCGGCGATTTTTAAACCCGCAATTAATGCTTCATATTCCGCTTCGTTATTGGTGGTCGTGAACTCAAAACGGAGGGCGTATGTGAATTCCATTCCTTCTGGATTCGTGAGGATGAGACCTGCCCCGGACCCGTCTGTGCAGGAGGATCCGTCCGTGAATAGCACCCAAGGTTCTGTTGGGATCTCGTCTTGCTTAATGACTGGTTCTTCCTCATCCGGCTTCTCGATCAGGAAATCTGCCAAGATCTGGCCTTTGACCGCCGTCCTTGGTCTGTAAGATATATTGTGGCCCCCCAATAGGATGCTCCATTTTTCCAGCCTCCCCGCCGCGTCTGGTCTAGAGATAACCTGCTTGATTGGCTGATCCGTAATCACCACAATTGGGTGCGCCTGAAAGTACCGGCGCAGTCGCTTTGTAGCAAATACTAGTGCTAACACCAATTTTTCCATGGAGGAATAATTCAGCTCCGCCCCTTGTAATGTTCTACTTATAAAGTAGACCGGTGTTTGTATTGTGTCTCTGTCCGTCATCAGTACCGCGCTTATTGCGCCATGAGTAGCTGAGAGATACATAACGAGTTCCTCCTTTGGCCGGGGAGCTACCAACATGGGGAGAGATGCGAGATGCTGCTTGAGTTGGCCAAAGGCTTCCTCAGCTTCCTTCGTCCAACGGAAGTCTCCCTTTCTAATACACTTCTTGAGTGTCTTAAATAGGGGTAATGACTTCTCTGCGGATTTAGATAGAAATCTATTCAGCCCGGCTAACTTCCCATTCAGGGACTGCACCTCCTTCCGTGTCTGCGGGGACGGTAGCCGTATCACTGCGTCCGTCTTCTCTGGACAAGGTTTGATGCCGTTTGGGTCAATCAAATATCCCAGGAACATTCCTTCTGTTGCACCAAACGTACATTTCTTTGGATTTAACTTCATGTTAATCCTTCTCAGCGTGTCGAATGTCTCCTGGACATCCCGGAGTAGTGCCTCCTCCGTGTGGCTTTTTATCACCAAGTCATCAACATATACTTCCAAGTTGCGTCCTATTTGTGATTCGAAAGCTTTATCCACCAACCGCTGATACGTAGCGCCGGCGTTCTTTAATCCGAACGGCATTTTCGTATAGCAATATACGCCCTGGCTCGTGTGGAACGCCATTTTTTCTTCATCCTCCTCCGCCATCTGTATTTGGTGATACCCTTTATATGCATCCAAGAAGCATTTGAAAGGATATCCACACAAGGACTCTACTTTCCAGTCGATTTCTGGTAGCGGGTAACAGTCCTGTGGGCAGGCCTTGTTCAGATCCGTGAAATCCACGCACATGCGCCAACTTCCGTCATGTTTCTTGACCATGACCGGATTGGATAACCACTCGTGGTAGTATACCTCGCGCATGATGCCTGCGTCCACCAGCTTCCGCACTTCCTCCAGTATAACTTGACTTCGCTCGGGCGCCTGGCCGCGCTTCTTTTGCTTGATGGGTTGGTACCCTTGGCGGATCTAGAGCTTATGCTCTGCTATCGCACGTGGCACACCCGTCATATGTTTTGGCTCCCATGCGAATATGTCCAGGTTTGCACTTAAAAGAGAGCACATGGCCCTTTTGCCGCTATCCGAGAGCGCCCCTCCTATGGATACCTCCTGTTCCGGATAGTCAGGGTGAATGGCCACCTTCCAATTGGGTGGTGGTGCTCCATCCTTGGGTGGGACAGGTGGTGCCGGTGTTGTCACAGTGTGACACTCGAATGTTGGCACGACTGTGTTGTAAATAGTAACGATTCCCCCATCAACGGGTAATTTAATCATTCCGTGTGCCGTAGAGGGTACTGCCCAGATAGCCAAAATGCCTGGTCTGCCTATGATTCCATTATAAGGAGAGTGTGAACGTATCACCATGAAGTTCATCCACGTTGTAGTGGAATGTTCCTCATTCCCAATGGTGACAAGCAAACGCAACTGCCCTATCGGCCAGATAGTGTCTCCACTAAAGCCAGTAAGCGGCGACGTGGCCGGTACTAATTGGCTTCTTATTTCTGGGCATAACTGCACAAAGCAGTGTTCATACAGCACCTCTGCTGACGACCCTCCATCCACATACATGCGACGAACATTGTGTGTTCCAATGCTTACCTCAATAGTGAGAGGCGCATCAATCACGTCGCTTGCTGTAATGAGAGGGAATGAGATTTCCTTGCCGCGTGAAAATTTTTGGCCAATTTTCTGTCTCGTGTGGCGCTGTCTGGATTGGATCATGTATATGGTAGAAGGCTTGTCCTTTTGGGGATCCTTCTTATCATACTTCTTGTTGTTGTCTTTTCCGTCTTTCCAATCCTTAACTAGGTGCTTGAGTTTGCCTGATTTGATTAGCGACTCAATATGTTTCTTGAGCTGGATACACTCCTCCGTGTCGTGTCCTTTGTCATTATGGAATTCGCAGAAGCGACTTCCTTGCCGACGTTCCGGGGGTGTGGTCATTGGGGGAGGCCTTGGAAAGTTCGCCCCTTCAGTCAACAGGATCTCCCGGTAGGACATCTTTAGGGGGGTGAACTTGTCGTCCGACCGTCCGCCTTTGCTTTGGCTCTTATAGTCCGAGCCCTTGTTATTGTTCTGGTTGCCTTGACCGCCCGACTCTCCGGGACTGGTCATTTGACCGGTACCCATTTCCTCGGGATGGGTAGGCTGCGGCAACAACCGTCTCTCCCTCTATGAAATTTCTGACCCTTTCCATGAGGTCATCATATCTCTCTGGGCGCTTGTCGTTGAGGCGTCTGATTAGTTCTCTGTCTGTTATGGCGTGCATGTAGTCAGAGATTTTCAGGAGCTCTGGCATGGTTCTTGTGCGTGTGCACTCATCATTGAAGCGCTCAGTGAAGGCTTCTGTGGACTCCCCCGGCCGTTGCTTAACGGTTGCCAATGAGACCGGATCCCTATTATACTTCTTCCTTTGAGTATAATTGTTCTCGAACGCAGTGCGTAGTTCCGTGAAACTATCAATGCTCCGTGGGGGGAGTGCCTCGAACCAGTCACGAGCGTTTCCAATCAAGGTTGAATTAAACATTTGGCACCATATAGGCATGGGCCATCGCTCAATTTTAGCCTGAGTATCAAATATTTTGAGGTGATCCACAGGATCACCGGACCCATCATAAGTCTTGATACATGCCGGCATGCGACGTTTGGTGTCCTCCGAATAGTTCCGTATGCGGAGGGTAAACGGATCTTCCCTGGGATCAGCCCATGGCCGTGTGAGCCTAGGGTCATCCCATGGTTCACACCATGGACGCGAGAGGTCCTCTGCTTCCGTATCCCGATAGTAAGGGCCACCATAATATTCCTCATTATTTGGTGGTGGAGGCGTGCGCCTTGGCCGGCGGCGCTTAGGTGGATGGTCATCCGAGTCCTCCCCAGACGGATCTGGGGACGGTGGTGGTGCCCCGCCCTTTGAATAGGGACCACTTTTTTGAGACGAACCAGGAGCCTTTCTCCCAGTGTTCATTCTATCCCACACACTTGGGCGGCGTGTGGTTCTGGTCAGCTCTCGATCTGGCCGCTCGGGTGAGCCATCCGACCTTTCTCCTTCTTGGGACTGTGTTAGTTCTTGCATAAGGCGGTCCCCTATGCGTTCAAACACATTCCGGGGTTGAGGGTTTTCCTCAAAGGTTCCCTGCTCCTGAGGCAGGGTTCTCCTTTTCCTCCGGTTTTGGGAGGGGGTGGTTGGTCCACTGTCACCAAAGTTGAGTCTGGCTTGGAGGTTCCTCCCTAGACTCAATCTTGATGCGATCCCTGGGACGATCCTTTCAAAGTTCTGAGTGAGAACTCGAGTAAGATCCTCCTCACTGAGTGGCAGGGCTTCCACTTCTTCCTCCGTCGAGGGTCTGTGCGGTTCCTTGTTAGGAGGGTCTGGCGCACTCCCTGGATCAGGGTTGTCCAGGGTTGAAGTAGGCGGGGGTGTCACCGAGATCGTGCTCGTCACCCCCGCGGGTTGAAAACCGCTACGGTTACCCAGCCAGCCTGCGAGACGGTTAGGTGATTGGTTGGGGATGAGAATCCCTTCCCCTTGGGACTTCCGGGTCCCAGGATTCACATTCCTAGGGTTAGTAGGCGGATGCCCCTTCGTCATTGGAGATTCGAGATGAGATTTTGTTCTAGCTTAGTGTTATGGTCCCACGGATGGCGCCAACTTGTTGATGCAAAAGTTGGTTGATCCTTACTAGACCCGAATTAGGCTTAATTCGGGTAGACTGGGCTCCGGCTCCTGCACCAAGTGAATTGTTTGGTTGGGATCCTGCACACTAAACAACACGCGTTAAGCTTACCGTGGGAAGGTTTCCCACGATTAAACTCCGGCGTGAGAGTAAGTAATCGATTTAGGGTTATATGAGTTTAAAGTAAGTCGTAATACCTTTGTGGAACCCTTAGGGAGTTCCTTTTATAGGCAGTGAAACCCTAGTGGGCTTTCACTGATCCTTCGGCCCCAAGGAAGAAATAAGAACCAGAATTAGAATGATTGTTATCTTCTAATTCTGGTAGTGAATATCCTCTCCTTATTGGGGTAAAGATATTCCTAGACAGAATATCATTCTGTCTAACCCTATGTCGGCCGTGTCGGGCGTACTGGGCCGTGGGCCGCACACATGTGTGCGGTTACTGTTCATCCAAGCCCATAAGCCTGACTGACATTATCCCACCCATCTGTGATGGGCCGGATACGGGTAGTACCCTTGGGCCGGGTCCATGACCCGGCTGGGGACTATACGTCATCACTGGTGACTGCACCACATCAGCGGCTAGGTCATCCTCTCCTCCGCCTTCTAGGCTAAGTACGTCATCAGCTGATGCATCAGGGATACGGATCGGTGAACGATGAACCTCCTCAGTCTCTCTCTCAGTCTCATCATCTGAAAACATCCGGTACCACGGATATCCTGATGGTGATCCCCTAGGTAGTCCTACTGATGAACTGATAGTCGACTGTGAACTACGGTTGTAGTATGCTCCTGTAGACGTGGAATCATCAGAAGAAGACATCGCTGTAACATAAACAAAATAAGTGTGGGTGAATATCTCATATAATTAGTCCGTAAAAAGGGACATTAACATAACATAGCAATCATTGTTGAACTCACATGTATCCCATATAACATAATTCAGATTTTGTTGTCGCACATGTAACCCATGTAAATATACCTCGTAATTGTTAAATCACATGTATCCCATTTATTACTTATATATATATATCCATATATATATATATATATACTAAATACTTACAATCCGTATGATAATCGATTAAACACATAGCAGTTATAGTCTAGAGTTACTAAATGCAACCTAGTTCTCTATTACCATGGCTCTGATACCAATCTGTCACACTCCCAAAATATCAGAGTATAACGGCAACAAGGGAGTGGTGACGTCATGATTATCATACACACACAGTTACAAAGAACGACCTCTAAATGAGACGTTCGGAAAATAGATCACTTGTAATTGATAAAATAAATAGTTTTAACATAGTGCGGAAGCATAAAACTGGTCACAGTTACAAAACATAGTTTTCCAAATAGTACAAATGATCTTTGTTTCAATAGAAATGACGGCAATGCATGAGACCTCACTTAGCATCTTCCTTCTTAATACCTGAGAAAAACATTGCTAAAGCGTCAACATAACGTTGGTGAGTTCATAGGTTTAGTTAATTTGAAATGTTTAATGAACCACAAGATTTTCCCAAAAGTGATGACAATATAACAAATACAAAGTCATCCTAAAAGTATTTATTACAGTCTAAGCTCGTGACACCGAAGCGTTAACAACACCGGTAGTATAATCATATAAATGTAGCCCAACTGGATGCCTAAACCCACGACATCCTATCTCAGACTCAAATGAAACTGTGCCCGCTTGTCCCCTTGTTGGACAAGACAGACATGGACGTCAATCCCGATAGATCTATCCATAACATTCGCGCTTACACAAAGTAATTAACGGTTCACGATTCACGGGCCAAAGCAACTGGGTTTTTAGTGGGACTTAGACTAATATATAAATCAGTAAATGCACTTGTGTTCATACGTTAAATCAAGCAATGTCTCACCCCAAAAAGCAGTAAAAACAGTTAAACATTGGGCTATAAACTCACCTCGTAAATCAGCAAAGTGACAAAGGTAAAGGTAGCTCGAGAGTACGGTTACGCTAGCCGCGACCTATTTAATTATAAGGATCGTGTTACGACATTAAAAATTATACTAATAAAAAGACACGACACCCTAGTTGTGCTTGACAATACTTTACGTTTACGGAAAAACACGATACATAAAAGTCGGGTATTAAACAATCGAGGTTTACGGGCTAAATAATACTTTTAAGTTAACGAATTTTGTTTTGGGCCTTCAATAACCCAATACACCAAAACTGGCCCAACAATAACCAATTTAACCCAACCAAGGGTCGGCTCATTGGCCATTTGACCCGGCCCGGCCCAAGGCGACACAAACAAGGCAAATAAGGGTTAATACGTGTTTTCATAACTCACAAATTCCCAAAACACTCAGACATCTCTCTCTCTTCTCTCGAAAACACTCCTAATACTTCGCTTTTGGCTAGGTATAAAATATTATCGTCCGAATCTTTTCGAATTGAAAACCGGTCTTAAGTGCGACTCAATTGTCTTTTGGTGAATCAAGAGAATGGTTTGGTTTGTTTTAAACTATTATCAAATACTTAAAGTGTCGTTGAGTAAATGGAAGAATTAAGATTAATTTTAAATGACGAGTAAAATAAAAGGCAGCTAAACATAAAGATAAGATTAGAAAAATACTTTAACACTTAATAAGAACTAACACTTAGAAAATTACTAAAAGAAAGTAAGGTCGGAGTATCAAACAAGTGCAACAATCGGAATGAGCCCAAAATGAGTCCCGATCGGAATGTTTTCCGATCGGTTGATCGGAAAGTGGGTAGGACAGCGATCGGAATAATGGACTAAGGCTACTAATCGGAATGTTACCCAAAAGCATAAATCGGAATACGTAGAAAACCCCAATCGGAATACGATGAAACAACCACAATCGGAAAGTTCAAAAACACTCCAATCGGAATGTTGAAAAGTGATACCGTCAGAATACTAAAATGCTCAGTCGGAATCTACAAACCCTAATCCGATTGATCAATCGGAATATGGAGATGGAGGCTGCTCGGAATGGGGACCAATCGGAAAGGGGTTTTAAACCCTTTCCTACAATTAAGGAAATCGGTTAGGATGGTGTACCGGTCGGAAAAAGCCAATCGGAAAGGGGTTTTACCACCCTTTCCGAAAATTGTGGAAGAAGGTTAAGCTAGGTAATAAGCTATATTTGAGAGCTTATCACAAAACCAACCCGAATCAATTAAAAATCCGAATCAAATAAGCACTTTAATCAACTTATCTAACTCGGAATCAAACAACTTTTTAGATTAAACAATAAAAACATAAACTTTTTAATAAAACTTTTTAATAAGAAAAATAAGCTACTCATAAAAATAAGCCAATAAGCACAAAAGTCTTAAAGCTTAATCAAATGAAAACTTATAAAATGATCAAAAGATTAACTTTTAAGCACGAAACCAATTAGAACAACACGGATCTTATGATATACGCACCAAAATCAATCTAAAATCAAAGAAAAGTAGAATGAGATTAAGGAATAAAAGCTTAAAATGAACTTGATTAATAAAAATTAGCAATACAAAGTGTTTAATCTTGAAAGATTAAGAAAAAGATGAAACTAGTGAGAGAAAGTTTAAGACTTTCTCTCTCTAAAACTAGAGAAAACTAAAAAAAAGTGAAAATTAGCTAAAAACTCTAACTCTCCTCCTAATGACTATTAGGAGGGTATTTATAGGGAAGGTGGAAGGAGTGCATGTGTTGCATCTTCTTTCTTGCTTTCTTCACGTTTTCTCGACTCGACTTTAATTCTTCGTCTTTGTCGTCTCGGGATTTGAACTTGTCTTTTAATTTTCTTCTTCTATTAGACTTAAGTTCTTCGACTTCGTTAAACTTCCGTCTTTTGACTTTTTCTTCGATAAATCTTCAGAATAGGTCTTGGACTTCTGTTCTTTTTGCACTCTTGATCTTTTGACTTCGTCTTTTTCCCGTTTTCTTCAATAAAAACCCGTGAAAGCCCGTGTTTTCTTCCTTTTTCATATTTTGGTCCTAAAACACAATAAAAACATAAACCACGCATAATTCCGACTTTTACGACATAAATCACACGTTTTGGTCTTGTTATTATTGGAAATAAGTGGTAAAAGGATAAGTGTGTTCACACTTATTAAATCCCCTACACTTGACCATTGCAATGCCCTCATGCAATGCATTAATTTTAAAGCACGGTTTACATTTTCCATCATAAATAACCCACCTTGGCCTTTATTAGATACTAAACATAAAAGATATAAATAAGTAAAGAAATTAAAAACTTACATTGGGTTTTGGCGGCCATGAACGTTTATCATCCTCAAGTTTCACGTTCCCCATACCAAGCTTAAAAACGAGATCATTGTTATTATAAGTTAGCAAACTATCACGAACTCATGTGGGCCAATTATTCTTACGCGCACTTGTTTTCCAGTTTGAGTATATGTGAATGTGACAGCATCATTTATTTACCTTAGTTCGCAAACGTTGTTTTATACTTTCGCTTTTCAGCATCCTTATAAAGCAAAAGATACAACACCAGTGCCAGTTGCCAACTTACGTTATATGCTCTAAACTGGAGGGTAAGGCTCGAGATCCAATTGTTATAAAATAGCATTAGATAATGAGTTCATCAAAATTATCTTGTTCCTTTTTACACAACAATCATGCAAAAACCAACATGACTCTGTTTGATTTCTCTACAAAAACAAAGTATCTAGTAAACAAGTTGAGGATCCATGTCTGCAATATCAACTGATCCTGATTCAATTGGTTTCATTAGGTAAGCAGCCAACAATTCTGAAACCAAAGCAGCAATATGTGGAATTCTCTTTAAGTTCTTCACCAACGGGATGTCATCAGATTCCCCAATTGCTATTATCTTGGAGTTGATGTCAGCCATTCTGTCCAATTTCCTCTTGAACTCAGGGTTCTCTACATCAAGTACAGCCGGGAATATTCTAGCTGTGGTGCGGTTTGTCTACAATAGCACAACAATAATTCAGTTTTCTTAGTATAAACTTGTTACAAAGACCCTCAAACAATAATTTTAAAGATGATCCATAGTAGAAAAAGGGTGGCTCGGATACGGGTAGCTTTTTGGTACACTTCCGGTTGCATAACCGCAAAAATATTTTTTTCTGACTTTTAAATATTCTTTTAGAGTTAAAATTGTGACAATATAACTTTTTGGATAAACCAATTCACAATATCCCTCTGAAAGACACTGCTAAACCTACAAACTGTTCGACTCATGTGATCTATTCAAATCCTTTGTCTCGCTAGTTATAGAAAACACCCCAAACCGATTCATCCATATGCAAATGGGTTTGCGTGTTTGTGTTTGTGTTTGTGTTTGTCTGTGTCGATAAATAAAGATTATAAGTTATGAGGCTGAGACGAACCTCAATGATGACATGCATGTCAAACTCCTTTGTGTTCAACCCAATGCCTTCGTAGAAAGCGGTTCTTTGAGTATCATTCAGATACATGGTAACATACACCTACACACCAAAACAATGATCAATACAAGATCCTTCTCGGATACAAAAACATATATCGAACAAAGAAGAGGGTATACAGATAAGCAGAAGAAACGAGCCCAAAGCTTGGCCTTCCAGTCATTAAGAAACTGCGGCTGTGCCTTCATGAGTGCAGAGAAAAAGTCACCGTGTCTGTTCTCGTCTTGGCACCAGTTCTCAAAGTACTTGAAAATTGGGTAGCATTGGTACTCAGGGTTTGCTTTTAGGTGTCTGTATATGGTGATGTATCTCCAGTACCCGATCTTTTCAGACAGATATGTGGCGTAAAATATGAATTTTGGCTTGAAAAAGGTGTACTTTCGTGCTTTGGTCAAGAATCCTAAGTCCAATGCCAAGTTGAAATCGGACAATCCCTTGTTCAGAAATCTGCAACAAAATTTTACTTCGTTAAGTATACATATTGAATCATTACATGCTGGATATTAATTAGTATATACATACCCAGCATGGCGTGCTTCGTCCCTGGACATGAGAGAGAAGATCTCTGCAACCACTGGGTTTGTTTTCTGCATACCCAAAGAAAGATTTATCTGTTAGTTTTTGAACTATCGGTGAACTATTTGACACCATGATACCACATAGCACAGAAATACAACGGACAGCAATACCCAAAAGTCCAAGAAGCAAACACATGTAAGGAAACAGAGTCTTTAAGAGTGTTTCAACTCGTGTTTTAAAATTCACGCGATATCGAATTAACTAAAGAAAGAAACTGACTAGTTTAAATAATGAACTAAGTGTAGGAGAGTAGCATTTAGGTAGGTCTGCTACTCTGCTGCATAACGACCAACTAATGATTTTAAATAGCTTACATAAGTGTACAACAATAGTGTACTACTATTTTTACAGTACCATTACCTAAGATTAAAAAGATCTGATGATTAAGAGCGTTAGGCATTGCTTGTTTTTCCTGCATCTGTTTTCTGCTTAGGTGCTTATGGTAGTGTTCGGATAATCCGGTACTTCTCCGTATCATTTTTCAATAAGCATGTTCCGAAATGTTTGGTGTAAACTGCTTGACTGAGATAAATTAAGCATAATTCCAAACAACCCCTATTCAAATCCTTAATTAACCACCAGTCAACCCAAAAGTCCTGAATTCAATAAGAGTCAAGAACACTCTCTAGGGGGGGTTTGTTTCGGCTTATATGTGGGCTTATGCGCTTATTTCATAAGTCCCAATTTTGCAGCGTATATTTCACAAGCCCCAATTTTCGTAAGTCCCAAGTCTTGTGGGCTTATATAAGTCTATTACTATATGATAAACTAATATAAGCTATATAGCCAGAAGTGTCAATTATAAGCCAGAAAATCCAATAAGCTCATAAGCCTAGAAACAAAACATAAAAATAAAAGAGCAATAACTAAAATGAGACAGAAAGAAGATACCTTGAGCCTCCTTCCAAGCTCCTTGTAAAGCAAAAAACCGGAAAACTCAGCAGTACAAGACCTCTCCAGAAACTCAACGAAAATCTGTCTCAAAGGACCTTGCATTCCATCAGCAGCTTCTTTAAACTCCTTATTCCTAACGAAATGAGTCTGGTTATAATCTGTTTTAAACTCCTGCAACAAAGCTTCAAATTCAGCTTCATTCAAATTCTTATTCATTTCTGTATTGAACAGCTGTTCCATTTCATCAAAATCTGTTGTGTAGAATCTTGGTGCAAGCAGTGTTTCCTTAACACCCTTTTTGTTGCTCCCACTGCTGCTGCTTTTTGAGGTTGTTTTTGTGGTGGTGGTTGATGATGACATGCTGATGATGGTGTGACGTGGCAAGGTGGTTCTTGGGCTGGTGGTGGTTGAGAGGTGGTTGAGCTTGGTTATGGGTTTAAGGAGTGCCATTGTTGCTTGTGTTTGTGTTTGTGTTGTTTGTGTACTTGTGTTTTTTTTAAGGTCTTGTGTTTGTGGATTTTGTATGCAAGTTTTGTTTAGGAAATACTATGTGATCTTAAATGTCATCCAATGAAATCTTGGATTATGAATGGGAATTTGACACGTGGATATGTGAAGATGGAAATATGTTTTCATGTGTTTATGGTCTGTAACAATTCTGAATTCTCACTAAGGCCTCAAAAAGTTCTCAGCCACAAACTATGAAAACAAAAATATTCTACACCATATGTATTTGATTATTTGTAAGAGTATGATTATATTATTGATAGGCCCTCCATTATTATCTATCAACCAAAAACACGTATTTTATAATAAATATATTACTTTTAAACTTTTTTTTCTTTTCACTTTTAACCAATTAATTTACATACTTTTAAGTTGGTGTGATATAGTAAACTTACTTTATATTCCTTACTTATTTTTTATAAGTAGACTATTAATTTATTTTTGAAACGAATGAGTAGTAATTAAGATATTTCGTCCATGCCAAAAATGATTGGAAATCAGCAAATTGACATAAATAGTGTAAAGCGTGACTTGATGGCATGACGAAGCCTTACTCTTTAAGAGTAATGACGAAGCCAAAACGGTTTTTAAGACGTGACTTAAAATGATACAAAATATAAAAACATTCGAGTGCTTGTAAAATTATACATCATAATTTGAGGATTTGAAATTCAGTATTTCAAGGGATTACTCTTGAGCGGATTGCTTAGTCAGTATGAAGAGTGGGTGGGACTTGCAGACTAGCAAGTATTTTCGGTTATCGACATTTGCCAACAAAGGGTCGTTAAACTCCAACGGATGCCAAGACAGGCATTTTGGTTTTTCTATCAACTAGGGAGTATATAAATTTGTTTAGGCCTTCTCGAAGAAATCTATTGGACTTGTTAACTCGAAAACCGTATATGTACTTGATCAAATGAACACTTTTTGCCAATGTCAACCAAAAACCCATGTTAATATAAACAAAACAACCTGAAATGAACACATACATATGGATGGCAGTGGCACCCGTGAACAATAGGCATGGTACCTCTTACCTGCCACCCACTGATGGTACAAATGTTCACAAACTACCCACCCTGTGGGTGAAAATTGACAGGATTACCCACCCATTCGTGTGCAGGTGCCCACAGGTTATGGGTTTTTTCTTGCCCATTATCATCCCCTACACACACGTATTGTTCTGGAATGATAGCCTTAAAGTGTCGAAAACATCCTGATCAACACAGTGATTAAATTTATCCCACTAAACCTACCTTCTCGATACGAATTAATGATCCCTAACCATTATCTGATCACCTACTTGTCTAGAGGATTTTGACTTCCGATCTTTTACCTTTAAAAGAGTAAAAAGCAGAACACTATATTTAGAATCATACAGCATATAACAATTAAATTTCAGGATCCTTTATACATTACAACTCAAACCAATAACATATTACCCTAGTCCTCAAACCAATACAGATAAAACTGTAAAACTCTCCTATCTTTACACAGCAAATTATAACCCGTACCATTACCAGGTACAAGTCATTATAGCATTATTGCTCGGTATTTGACCATCTCAGCTGCACGAAAATCTTATACAATAACAATTAACAAAACAATAAAATCACAGTCGCCTGAAACAGCTAATAGACCACAACAAAAGGTAAATTTTAGGTTAACTTTACCATATATACCTCTATCTTCTCAACGAAGGATCAAATAATATATTTGCGCTAACTTGATGTGTTGATCTCCTTACCATTTTCATTAAGATGTCTTTTTAACCTTCTGAGCCAAATCTCATAATCCATAGGATATGGTGTTCCACAGAGACTATCGACATAATCTGCAAATGCTTTCAGGACTGCAGATATGTCCCCAAGCCTTTGCTGAATTAACCGTTTTGACCAGAAGGTATCTCTCCATTCTAACGCCCCTTCGACAGAATCCAGTTCAGGCAAATCCGCGCCAGATGAAAAATAAAGTAAATAAACGAGACTTTCTGCATCAGACGCTGAGCACAGCTTTCCTTCTTGAAGGGCGTATGTGGATGAGAAATGAAGGTTCATTACCGGGCGGTCCCGTTCTTCCAAAATGGCGTGACCCCATCCGACCAGTACGAAGTAAGGCTGATGGCTTACACTCGATGTTACATAAATTATATTTTCGGGTCTAATGTCTCCATGACGAATACCAGCAGAGGAAGCGGATGAGAGAGCTGATAAACAATCATGACAACATTTTATAGCTTCGTCTAACCCAAACTGACCTAACCGAACCATGTCGGCCACTGTTTTCCCAACAGGGCTTGTTACAAGAATCGGGGTCCCACACCATGGATTGTCACAGTTTCCACGTGAGCTAGATTTCCGGCATGGTCCGGGATGAATTATTTTACCTGACATTGTTAAATGTGGTAGATACTTGCTAGATAAACCGTTCTGTTTCATAACGGAAAATACTTTAGTTTGTCTCTGGACTTGATACCATAACTTCATATCTTCCCACGCAGGTTCGAGCTGAGACGGATGTGACCCCACATATAAAAAAAGAGCCTTTCCATTATCCTCGATAGAATAAGCAATGTAATACGGCATGTCACCGTCATTTAAAACTTCGTTGATCTGATAACTCTTTTGCCAATTTGAATCTTCCACCAGCAAAACATCACCTACTTCTAATTTAATTGATTTTTGAGGTTCTTCGATAACAGGTTCTTCTTGTACTTCAACAATCTCTGGGGATACACTGCGGTTATGAAGTTGAAATAAACCATTCCCATTCCCATTGATTCCGATTTCCATTTCCCCTAAGCGTCTCTCATTTCTTCTTGTTTGAAGACGAGAACTGTGATCAGCAGCTAAATCTTCAATCGAGTTTTTAGGCATTCCCGCATACTGCACCATTGAATGAAATGTCGCGAAAAGTACTTGTAAAGCACCAATATCACCCCAATTCGCATTCCCGAGCTTGTTCCAGATCCTATCGAACGGACTAACCGAAACCTGTGAATAATTCTTGATCCATTCAGCAGCACACTGATACACATTATTGATATCAAACTCCATTTTGGTCAAATCACCTTCAACTTTTACAACGCCACCGTATTCACAATCGGCAAGAATTACAAATACTGAATTTAGAACCGACGGGTTTTTTGCTCTTCGGAGACTTCTCGATAACAAGATGCGTACACCATAGAACAACGCTTCACCCAATATAGATAAGGAAGGTGACGTAATTTCACCATCATGTGCTAAGCTTTCGACTCCGGGTCTTAAAAGTGCCAATTCAAGAATATCGTGCCATTTACCATGTGGGTGTCTAGGGTTATTAACCAGGACACCTGTCGCACAAAGACCTCCGAGTTTTCCATTCGAAATGGCCTTTTCAGCTTGATAAAATTTCAAATTTGCATCATAAAGACAAGCAACGGCTAGAGGCATGGGTTCATTTTGGTTCCAAAATGCTTCCCATAAGCCTTTTACACTTGCGTGTAGAAAATCTTCTATTGCGAGAAAAGCGGTAGCTTCGATGGTACCAGATGGTGCTGCATAACTGGCACTGGGCATACGAATTAGTTGCTGAAAAGAAACGCCTTCTAAAGCATAATCGAACTTTTGGAGATCTATTAACTCGAAAGGAACATCAAAGTCTAATGCACTTTCTTCTAAGGTTTGAAACCAGTCTTCGAGGTGTGCGACTAAGATTTGACTGTCGGTGAATCTATGGAGAAACTGCTCGCGAACCCTACCACCTGACGAAATGCTTGACTTTTTCGTCCCTGATACTACCGAGTCTTGGTCTGTTGACCCACCTGCATGCAATAAACATTCGCAAAAAAATTGGTCTAAATCCCATACTAATATTCATTCTATTAAGCCTATGTAAAAAACGTATTTGACCCATGTTAAACCATATTCAATCCCCGCCTAGGGCGATTACTATCAACAAGGGGGTCGGCCGCCCGACAAGCGACTAGAGATTTTTGCAACCATGCGCATGTAATGTTCTTAATTGGTTTAAGGGCACAATGTGGAGCTCAACTCATGATTACTTGTATGTCATCAGCTGTATTTGAGGAATTACTCAATTTGTGTCTTATGTGCTAACATAAAAGTTTCGGTGAGCCTAAAAAATTTGATTGTGGGTTCAACATTCAAGTCCCAACTGGGACAAGGTTGTGGGAAGTGGGTGTGCGAGTTTGCAGTACAAAAAACTATTAAATATCCATGTCCAGATATACTTTGAAAGTCTTGTGGTGCCTAACAACTATGAGACTAACCTACTAGCCCATTCAATTAGTTAATGAAATGTACCAGTACCACAACAGAAGTACACAATATATCACCATTTTTAATCAAATTATCGAGGACACCATATCCTGTACTCACAACCTGGCATCATAATAACATGCCTCATTAGGTGCCCAATCAACACACACAATATTTTAATAGGTTACAGTCCATGCTTGTAAATTGTGATACGCCAAGATACAAAACCCATTGTCTGAATGACTGATTAAAGGGAAAGAGAAAAGTAAAAACATTCATGGCACCAAATACCGTGCTTAGTCCTTGAATTTGGAATAGGGTATAGTAGCTCCTGGGTGGGGAACGACTCATTTGATGGAGGTCGCAATGGCTTTATTTGCCGTATTTATATCTATTATTTTGGAGATCTATTCGTACCCAAAAAATTAGTTATTGTATTGACAGTAATTATATGTAAAACACAAAGATTATCTGAGTACACAGGAACGAAAGTAGTCATACAAGTCCAAAAAGGAGACAAAACTCTCTAATGTCACTCACAGACAATGACCGAGTTCACATGACAAACACTTAAAAGGTGCTTAAACACAACAGGACTATAACACCTACAACCCTTTCATGCTTGAGAATTACCTATAAAAGCACCACAGGAAGCTCTAGGCTCATACACTAATGTAAGACTGTCCGTTGAAAAGAGTAACACTTTTTTTGCAGGAGTACCAAAGGGAACTCTTTACATGTAGGGAATGATTCATTTTTCTGGACTATAAAGGCATTACAGCTAGACCCCTAAATACTTCTTCAACAATTAGTTGACAAGATTGATGGAAGTATGGATTTCGTGTGGTTTTTCTCACACAAAAAGGATAAATTCTATGGTTGCAATGTTGTGGTTGCCTTAAAGCTCATAATGCCAAAAGTGATGCTTCTAATACTTAATGTCTTTATTCTACAGAAATGCTACACTAACATGGTGTTGGACTGTTGGTTGATATATAATAGCAACATTCCAAATCTTCTAAACTAGGTGGGTGGATTAAAATGAAAGAAAAAGGAGCAACACAATGACAACAGTAAATACGAAAAGCAACCCTTAAGGGAGGTGTCTATCAATGTACTCTTATCTCAATCCTAATTGATACCAATGGTAGGTGCATTCAAAGGATTGCATTAGTTATGACCAGAACAGCCTCCATCAATGTCGGCTAAACTTTAAGCATTTAACATTCTTGTAAATCCTAACAGAAATATCACCATTTGAAAATCTCACCTTTCCAATCCAATAATTTTTTGCGATAAAATACCCTCGCAGGTTGTTGTATTATCCTATGACTAATATCCTTATAAATCCCTCAAGAATACTAGAAATCATTAAGAGAGCATCACATCTCATGCCCCACGGATCAGTTAGAGAGGGTTAATAGCAACTTTGATAATCTAACAACTTAGCAAGAAAAATCACAACAGATAGTTCCAAAAAGTACAGCTCAGCTTATGGATGGGCCCTGAGAGCTAATAACACTTTCATCTGACCTCTGTTTCTAACTTGAACAAGGTATAATGCAACAAATTGACCCATGATTGAGCATATCAAGCCGATTCACAGACAAGGGAAGGAACACAGAAAACATAGAATAAGAACCCATATATAAAAGCTAGCGCAAATGATCATCACTCTAGAGTTGTTATTGAGTCAGGAAATCATGTTTATGCTGCATCAACAATTTTTTTTTCCAAACTGGCGCATATGTGCTGCTACTTTGTGTAAACACAAATTATCCAATAAAGATAAAGTTCGAGACTTTCTCCCCAAAATCACTTAACACGCAACTTAGAACACTACAATTACCCTAACACCACTCAAATCCACTTAACCAGACACAAAAACCTCCATCGTGATTGGACAACATGATTTTGGGGAAAATTCATGTTTATGCTGCAAATCAGTTGTACTTGTCATGCATATCAAGAGTTCTCATGTTTTGAGGTTAAGCTTCATATCTTGTAAGGGTATTTTCAGGGTTCTAAATAGCGCGCTATAGCGCACCTTATAGCGGGTTATAGCGTGAAGCGTGGCCTCCACGTTACGAAACAGACTAAGGCGGCGTCTTAAGGCGTAGCGTGCTAAAAAGCGTCATATAGCGTGATATAGCGCGCTATAGCGCGTAACGTGGCGCTTTTTTTCGAATCTTTTTGCTGATTTACAAGAATTTTGCTGGTTTACTAATTTTTGGCTATTTAGTTGACTTCGGCTTAGTAATTTTACTATGGAAATAAATCCTTAAATAACTAATAGCCGATTTTGTTTTCAACTAAAATTAAAATATTTGTTTCATTTTATAAACTCGCTATATAAATACTAATTTATAAATATTTTGTGCCGCTATATGTCACGCTTTAGAAAACGCCATAGCTTCGCTATAGCTTCTGTAGCTTGTAGCTTGGCTATAACGCTACGCCACGCTTCACGCTATTTACAACCTTGGGTATTTTACAGCATAACTTTGCCTCGAGTCCAAGTTTTTGAAAAACTAATAATAAGTAGTGATGCACTTTGTAGAAGTTTTTGTCCATAAATGTTATTAGTTGTTGCTGCTGACATCTTCTTATTAATCCTGGTTTTGTTATTTTTGTCTATTATGACAGTCTATACCTATCTTAAGGACAAGCCAGAAAACTTGTCAAGAATTTCCAAACATACATAAAAGTCTGATGTGTTTTTTCCACGAAAGAAATAACCAAATGCAATTTGAGTACTTATTACAAAAGAAGAGTTGGTTATCACTTTATAGTTTATATTATATAGTGATTAAAATTTTCCTTGTCATCTCGTGTTTCATAAGACTACTGCAGCATGTATTTTTTTTCAGTCCCAGATTACACATATTCGAAGAAAGAGAAAGGCCTGCCCAGCAGGGTCCAGATTACTGAACAGTAACCACAAAACTAACCCCAAACCTCAGAATGGGGACACTGCATAGAGTATGCGATAGCAGTTGGATACTCAAATGTACATATAAAACAGCCACCTCTTATGTGCTCTATTGGTCAGAAAACGGCATAGGCGAAAATGGTGACTACATGGTTCCATTAGCAGCACCCGATACCGTCTCTAATGACCACAAAACGGAATTGAAAGGAAATATGTCCCAACATGACTTTGGCTAAGTACACCTATGCAAAACACAAGTTCTACATGGGATAGCGTACATCAATAAGAAGGTACACACTGCCTAAGATATGCTATTTCGCTAAGAATTCCTATAAAAGAGTGCATATGCGCTTCTCAGATCGTAACATCTATTTCATGCCCTATATAGTGTTTGCTGCTGAAGCAAACAAATGTCAAGACTTCAGTCTCCTTATAAACTAGAATTCCGTTCTCTCTAGGCTACTTGTTAAGTAAAGGTGATGACTTGTTCTTGCGAAAACACATATCATCCGATACAGATAAAGTTCAAGACTTTCTCCCCAAAATCACGTAATTCGCAACTTAAAACACTTAGAAATTACGCTAAGACCACCCAAATCCACTTAACCCGACACAAAAAGCTCCAATCATTACGCCAATTCAACTCACCCATCAAACAAAATTAGGTCAACTAAAAAGGGTGAAACCCAAATTGAAACAAAAGCCAAAAACAAAAAAAGAAATCGAACAATCTTAAACAACACCCATCTCATTAAAGAAACCAACTAAACATACAGATATAGATAATTAACATTAAAATAACAAAAGGGTATTAATTATTATTAAAAGGATATATACCTTCCATGATGATAAAAATCAAGAATTGAGATAGGTTTTTAGTAGCAGCAGATCATGAATGAGGTTTAATTTGAAGTCGAAAATCAGTCCACCCACGCCAGACAGATACTGTTCCACTCTCTTCTTCTTTGCTGTTTTTTTCTTTTTATATTTTTTTTCTTATAATTGATATATGATGATATCAGAGGGTTATTTTTTTCTTACTCCGTACTACTTTTGTTTTCATTCATTCGGCATATATATGTGTCACGGTAAAAAAAAGAACATGTGGGATCGGTAAGAAAAAATAAAAAAAAAATCGTAAATGCGGAGGGGCAAGCGTGGAACGGTTTGAGGCGGTTTTTAGCTAAAATCAAACCCTTAACCGAAAACTTCAGTTTTAAAGAATTACAACCGTTTGGTGTCGGTTTTTTTTCCGGCTTTTTGGTTTTTCCTACTATATCGGTTTGGTTTCGTTTTTTTATTTCTTTAAATTTTACCAATTTGTTAACTTTAAAGTTGTGATCCATACTTTAACTAGTTTCGTTTATAAATAAAATAAGTAACTACTATAGTTTTCATATCACTCTCAACAACCTGTTAATTCATCGTTTAACATGTTCACTATCCAAATCAAAACGTCTTCATCTTTTTTGTTGCTAACCTCATCCTCGTTGAGGATTTGAGGTGCATACTTAAAAAAACAACAAGATAGTCAGTTTATAGATAGAAAATACAAGTTACATAAGCAATAACCGTTAACAACAAATACTCCACTAACTCGATTACTAGTAACAACCATAAGAAGCTTCAAAAATTAAAATAATATAATAATAAATTAAAATATTAGGCCACAAGTTAGAATCATCATCCTTGTTTTTCTAATTTATATGCAAATGTTTTATACGTATATGTACCAAACTTCTAACAATAATGACGTAAAGTCGTAAACCATAGTTGGGTTAAGAACAAAAAGTGATTATAAGTTTATTAAATCAACATTATGGCCAAAATTCAGTCATCGTTATGTATACAATTCAATCATTCTTAATGAGAATAAATAACAAGTGATAACTAATTAGCTACTACTTGCATTACAATAAATTCGACTAAACATAAAATCACTAATAAGTCTATATATAAAATAAAAGAAATAAACAACATATAATTGGTATATTTATTTTAATTATACATTAATAAACTATGAGTAAGAAGAAGTAAAATGTTCACGATTCATGATCGGACATATAATAGTATTACTTGTCAAAAAAGTCTTCAAATGAAATATTCAAATCTTTTTTATAAATAGTTTAACATCAATGGTTTTTATAAATGTATAAATATTTTTATAAAATATAAAAGATATATAATGGTGGGGCGGGGCGATTTTTTCAGTTCGATATTTTGTATGTAACCAAAAACCACCCTAAACATTCGGTTTTTCTAAAAAACAAAACTGTTCACATCGGTTTTTCAAATGGTTCGGTTTTTGGGTGCGGGGTTTTCGGTTTTTTCAGTTTTTGTGCTCACCCCTAAATTTAAACCGTTCACGTCGGTTTTTCAAATGGTTTGGTTTTTTCAGTGCGGGATTTTCGGTTTTTTCGGTTTTTGTGCTCACCCGTAAAGCGGTGTAGATGCAGTTTTACTTTTGAATGTATGTTATAAAACGTCTACTACATACTAGCATGCTACCCGCGCAATGCGACGACAGATACTTGGTGATGATTTTTTAGGTGAAGAAATGTTAATCTTTTACCCATCAAATTTTAGAAAATACTATGTACATAATTAAAGTTGTCAAAAATTCTAACCAAAATAAGCCCGCTAAATAAAAAAATAACAATTAATAAAAATATTGCAAAATGATTATTGAATTATTGAGAACGAAATTTTAGAAAATATGGTAAAATTATATTATGAAAAAATAAATAAATTAAAAGATATTTAAATTTAAAATTAAAAATGATTTTTAATGGGTTGTACAAAAGTTTGTTACGAAATATTGTTACAAAGAGTTATGATATATAATGTAAGAAGGAGATCCAACAACTTGTTTTATTTAGTAAATAAAAGTAGCTGAGAATTCACCTTGGCATGTTGAGAAGGTCTCAAATGTTTTATAATGTAACTAGTATGGTGCCCGCACAATGTGACGGCGAGTACTCGATGATGATTTTGAAGCGAACAAATTTTACTATTTTACCTATCAAGTTCGTATTCACATGTTAAAGAGGTAAAAATATGAAATCAAACTAAAGCTCGCTCAAAATAAAAAATAACAATTGAAAGTTAATAAAATTTATTGAAATTGATATTGAATTAAAGAATACAAAAAAGGGAAAGATACATTGCATTACTAGTCCTTAAGGTTTCAAAAATTGCACCAAACATCTTCAAGGTCTCAATTTTATAGTGATGCATCAGACAGTCAGTGTTCTCAACATTAACTAAAGTCTCTTAGATTTTGTCTTTTAAACCTTTAATGTTCAAAGATTCTTTTAACCTACATATAACACATATACCTACAATTCTACGCATTAATCCAAACACCCATTTTTTCAACCTCTTTACCACCCTCGATGTCGCCATTGTCATTACCTCTTATCATCTCTAGCAAACCAAACACACAAAAATTTGATGATATGAGATTGCGCATAACCCCATTTGTATATCTCTCTCTTTCCGCCTCGTATACTTTCTCATCCGTAGATCAACATGATTTGATTCATATCTAACCACCGCATACCCTTTGATGTCGTTTATCTTTTCGTTGCCGTCATCTATGGTGTGTGGCGTTGGAGTTCGGCTAGTGACATTGGTTGGGTTAGGTGGGTCGTTTGTTTTGTTAGTTGTCTTAATTAGCTGAGGATTAGACTTAAAATTGATGATGTTTGAGATTGTTATTTCGGAGCGCAGAAAGTTGTTGGATTGTAATTAAAAGCCCTGATTATTTTTGTTTGCCGGGAAACACTGAATTTTGGCCCTTTGCGGGTCTTCTTATTAGTTTCGTCAATGACATAACATGTATTTGTAGTGCTATTAAAGTTTAGGAAATGATGAAAAGCTAAAAAAAAGTTCAACGTTTCAAAGTTTTATGGTTAGTATTTCAGCACTAATAGGCTGCTTATTAATTAGCTTATTTTGTATGAAAAGCTTTATATTTCTGATTATAGTGTTTAGTTATTTTTTTGTGATAGAAGGTTTATGAAATCAAAGGATGTTGTGTTTTAGCACTACTTGGCTGCTTATGGATTGACTTATTTTGTATGAAAGACCGACCTCTTATCAGCTTTATATTTCCAACTCTAATTCTAATTGTTTTTTATAGAAGGTTTATGAAATTAAGAGGTGTTTGAAATTGCATGTAGAAACGTGTATAAGTTGTATATATTGTCTTAAGTAGTTTTCATAAGTCGTGTATACGCTTATTTTATAAGCATCTATAAACGGTGTCGTTTGGCATGATATTGTATAAAGTTGAGCCAAGGGAGTTTGTTTGGTGTTGGTATGCCTGATGTCGTTGGTTTTAGTTGTGGTCTTGAAAATAAAACTAGCTATCGATTAAAACTGTTTCATGTATGGTTGATGTCGCTGTTAAATGGTCTTTATGAGATGGTAACTACAACAAACTTAAAAGGTTGTGACGCTAAAATTTGAACATACCTAACCGATCGATTAAAGTATGTACTATGTGCATCTTGGCGGCGCAAAATTGCTTAGTTTGCAGTCATGACGGCGATGTCCTCTTTTTTTCGGATGGTTACGTATCCGAGCCTCCTGATAAATCTGGAAGCTTTTACCTCAACAAAGGTATTGTGGAATAGTGGATTTGCTTGATCCAGTAAGTGTGGGTGCATGTATATGTTCCTGTTTGGTTTCTTGATGTTTTTTTAAACTGATGCTACTATAAAGTGGAATTATGAACAAAAAAGGATATGATGTATTCGAACATATTTGATTAAAGTCGTTAACATCCACGTTTTAGTGTGGTAACCCATCATGTTTGCATCCATGACATACGTTTCTGGTTTTTTAATCACTGATCAATCTAAGCCTCAAGATACACAGTAGTGCACTTATATGCTATAAGTTTTCTACCTTACTATAGACGGTCTATCCATGGCCGTATCTTGGTTGGGTAGTCACACCGAAAATGTGATTGTAGCCATGACGGGCGTTTATAACTAGAACCGTATTTATGAATCTAAGCGTTGAAATATGTTGATGTCATTAGTTTAGCAGCCCCGTATTCATCTTTATGATATTGGTTGCCAAAAAGGTTATATTAAGCCGATCAAAGTTAAGATTTTGCATTTTGGTAGGGCAACTAATAGAGTTCGCATCTATGTTAGATTTATCCACTTTTTTCGGTTGTTTAGAAAACCATGGGCAGCTCTACGAATCAAATGGGGTCATTCTGGCAAAACAAAGAATAAAAAATATATGATCCAATAAAGCCAGTTTATAAACTGTTGGGAATAACATTAGTATTGGTAGGTCTTGCATTACCAATATTAATACTGGTAGTCATATTTTAGTACTATTGGTACAGAAGAAACAAAAAGGACTAGACTGACAGTATGAAGATTCTTCAAACTAATGGAGTACATGGAAAATACATGAAGATATGTGATGAGACTACAATTATACATAGTCTCATCGTCCAAATCGGGCTTAAAATGTGTTAAAATGCCATAAAATATGCTTGTATTTGTTCATTGTGTAGTTTAGGTACGGATATCGTGAAATCAACAAAAGATCAAAAAAATCAAACACAAACGAACACGGGAAACGAAGTCGCACAAAGAACCGGACCCGAGCAATGAATTTCCAAAGAAGTCCTTGAAGTTTGAAGATTTGTCAAGAATGGTCCCTTATCTTTTGAAGACTTGTTACTTTTGACCCTTGTAAATCTCAAAATTACAACTATGGTCCTTAAAGTTTCAACAATATACAACTTTTTAGCCCTTGAAGAATGCATTTATTGTATAATAAGTCTTTGTTCATAAGCATACAAATTGGAGGAACTTAATTGTCATTTTCCCTAAGTTACTTAACAAAGGAAAATGAATGAATTGCTATTGTAAAGTTTAATGTCATCTTTTTGGAACTTGGGGGACTAAACCTGGCCAAACTACAACCCATACCCACATTTTACCCAACCTGAGCCCAAAACAAACCCATAAGCCCAACTTGCTACCCGAAATACCCGGCCCACACCCTTCATTCCACGTCATACTCCACTCACCCCCACTTAACCCATTTTTAATCAAAGTTTATTAAATTAAAACGGGGGGAAACCAAAACACCCCATTTGTTAAGATGGAATGCTACAGTAATATATGGCGTGTCATCAAAGCATGCAAGGTAAATGTCTAAACATTCGTGACCATAAAAAGAAATATAGGAACAAACATCGGTAGTCTAAGTGACTCAACACAAGCAAATATAAGTACTGTAAAGGAAAATGACTAAACAATGTCCAACATGAAGTAAAGTAAGATAAAGTATGATAAATGCATACGATATAGAAGGCTGGATAACTTCCATCCAAATGCACATACTCTTGAGATCCTACTTGCGACCTTGGGTACCTGCCGTTTGGGAACATGGAAATGGAAAACGGCTGAGCTTAACGCCCAGTGCACGGATATACAATAAAACATGGAGACATAGAGTAATGAAAGCATATAATAGCATATAAAGCATGAAAAGCAGCGGAAAAGAATAAGTCCTGGGAAACCTAGATGTAAGTCATGTTTACTGGTTTTAGTTCTGAAAACATAGCTTATGTTTACTTATGAAAATCTGTATTAGTTTAATACACTAAAATCTAATATAGGTCATGAGGTCAACAACGTGCATGAATACTTGGAGGGGTGACCTCGTCATGCAGTTAGAGGGGATACCTCTAATTAATATGGTAATGGGTAGGAGGGATCAGCTCCTTGTGAAGGATGCAAGGCACACACCACATTCACCATGAAATCCTGACTGACACTATAACTAGGATGCACCCATACGCCCACATGATAATATAATAATAAAGGACAAATAAACTGAAAGGGATGCCACGAGCTATCACTCCGTCGTGGTGAAGTCTTAACACTAGTGCCTCTAGTGTTATGGTTATGGTACCTCCATAACTAGGTGAAACTAGCATGCATGTATATGGCTAAGGTAACTAATAAAACATAAGCATTTAAATCTGTAACTACTGGGAAAACAATTGGCTGCATACCGGGAATCCTAATAAAGGAAGAGATTGTCCTTACTGAAGGACGGGAAATCTGTACCTTGTGTCCAATAGAAGCTAACAGAAAACGCTGAAGAACCTACTCCGCCTTGACGGATAATACTACATAAGAATAGGGACGTGTATGAGTTGTCTGAATTATATGTGTTCTACTGGTTCTGGGTGTTCTTAGCTTATTCTTCATGTTATGTCATGTTTTAACTGTTATAAGTGTTAATCTGTAGTTATTCTTGTATTATGTTATTTATTATTCATGTAGTATGGTATTATAATACTTGTATTGTAATACTAAGTAACTTTCTAAAAATAGCAGGTTTCCATAAATAGTAAGTTTCTAAAAATAGAAAGTTTCCAAAAATAGTAAGTTTCCATAATTAGAAATAAGCTGGGTTATTAATATCAAATAAAGTTTAATTATAAAATACAAGTCACGGTTCAAGTATTATAGCTTATTACATAATTAACTTGGTTAATTTAATAAACTATACATTATAAGAATTTAATTAAAATAACATGTTTTAATTAAATTAACTAAGTAAAATACTTAGGTTATACATGAAATATTAATTTTAATATTTAAACCTAAGTCATGCATTTAATTAAACTAAATAGTCTAGAAAATAATTTAATTAAATATATTTTTCTGATTTTAATACTTCCCGAACCCGAACACGTGATTTAAAATTAACCCTAGCCTAAACCCATGTTCTATAAATAAGCCGAGACAAACACCCATTGACAGTGGCTACCCGGCCTAGCCGGTTGCCACTGTCCGAGCCATTTTACCCGCTGCCAAGCCCGGTTCACACCGGCTCACTACCGGTTCCCACTGTTTTCTGTCGACTTCCCACTGTTTTCACTCTAAGTCCCACCGAGACCCTATTGGTCTCGGTTGATACGATTATCAAACTAAAACCCAAAATCGACCATACCCCAACTCACGTCGGGGTCCCTTGTCGTGCGTTCGAGCAAAACAAACCAAGCCGAGACCTTATATAGTCTTGGTGGTGGTGTTGCAGCCACGCCGAGAGCTTTTACTCTCGGTTGTGGGTCTCGGTCGAACCAAACAAACACCAAACACCCTTAAATCATGTTTTTAATTAATCCCCTCATGTTTTCCTTGTTTGTTTATAAGATTAATAACATGAATTCATAAAAAGAATTAAAAAGAAAAGGGGCTTTGATTATACCGAACACGTGGAAGAGATAGGTTTATGATCACGAACACGTACACGCTAAAATCAAAGAACAAAATCGTCCCGAACACCCCCTTTGGTGATGAACAGCCGGCGGCAAGAGGGAGAGAGGAGGAAGGGTTTTTCTTTTTTTGTAACCTAAAAGTTATGATACATGTTTCCCTGTATTTTCCTTAAACATGTATTGGTTATGGGTCATGGGCCAAAAGGCCCACTCCCTTCCTTTCTTGCTCTCTTAGTCGCGGCCACCTAAGCCGACAAGGGAAAACCCATAGATTTTGTTAAGTTAAATATTTACTTGATCGTTCGTGTTTTATTTATCGTGCATTTAATTATCGAGCTCGTAAACACATTTATAATATATACGAAAGTACATGTTATTTAATATCGTGACACGTGAAATATATTATAAATGGGAAGTTTAAATTTTATCGTATTTTCATGTATTTACTGTCCACGTGTACTGTTCATAGTATTTTAATGCGGGTTTTACAACTCTTCCCCTCTAAAAGAACAATTCGTCCTCGAATTGGAGAAAACATAAACTAAAAGAAAACATACCCGAATTAGAACTGGAAATGAGGGTAAGAAGTCCGTATAGACTCCTCCGTCTCCCAAGTGGCTTCCCGCTCAGGATGATCCCTCCAGAGGATTTTAATGAAAGGGATTGTCTTCCTCCGCATGACACGATCTTGTCGCTCAAGAACTCTCTCGCGTTCTTCGACATATGAAAGATCCTCTCAAATCTGATCAAGCGGATACTGAACAACATGAACGGGATGATAGTTGTATCCTCTAAGTAAGGACACATGGAACACGTTGTGAACATGTGATAGCTAAGGCGGTAACGCTAAACGATATAACACTTCACCAACGCGTTCTATGATGTCGAACGGTCCGATGAAGCGAGGATTGAGCTTCCCTCTGGTTCCAAAACGCTTAACTCCTCGTGCAGGTGATACCTTGAGGAAAACGTGATCACCTACGTTGAAAGATACATCTCTACGACGCTTATCAGTATAGCTCTTCTGACGAGCACGAGATTCCTGAAGTTTCGCCTTGGCGACGAAGACCTTCTCATTAGTCACCTCAAGCATCTATGGACCCTCAATTAGTCGTTCGCCCACCTGATCCCAACAGATTGAGGCGCGACACTTTCTACCATACAATATCTCAAAAGGTACACACTTGATGCTAGCGTGCCAGCTGTTGTTGTATGCAAACTCCACTAGAAAGATATAATCATCCCAGCTTCCTGTCCACTCTAGAGCACACGTCTGCAACATGTTCTCCAATGTCTTAATGGTGCGTTCCGACTGTCTGTCGGTTTGAGGATGAAAGGCAGTGCTGAGCTTAAGTCTGGTGCCCCAAGCTTTCTGCAGACTGTGCCAAAAGCACGATGTGAAACGAGGACCTCTGGCAGAGATGATTTCTGATGGAGTACCATGCAGTCTCATGATCTCCTTCTGAAAAGTATCTGCCAATTTGCTGACCGGATGCTCCTTGCAGATCGGCAGAAAATGAGCAGATTTAGTCAATCTATCAATAATAACCCATATGACGTCGTTTTTCTTTCGAGTCACAGGAAGACCAGTAACAAAATCCATGGAGATTTTGTCCCACTTCCATGTTGGAATATCTAATGGTTGTAATAACCCACTAGCTCTCTAGTGTTCGATCTTCACCTGCTGACAGATCATACATTTAGAAACGAAGGCGGCAACATCCTTCTTCATACCACTCCACCAAAAATGCTGCTTGATGTCGTGGTACATCTTGGTAGAACAAGTATGTATGGTAAATGGAGAGCTGTGAGCTTCAGTCAGCACAGCTTTCCTGAGTGTAGAGTCATCAGGAACCACTAGTCTAGTGCCCTGCCATAAGATACCGTCATTGTCAACACGAAACTCCGTCTGATGATCAAGCTTCTGAATGATAGCCCAAATCTCACCATCGTCCTTCTGAGCTTCCTAGATCCTAGAATGTAAGTCTGGTTCCACTCTAAGATTCGCCCAGTAACCATGTTGTCCTCATACACAAAACTCAATATCTGTCATCTCTAGGTCACGAATGATCTCCTTTGCAATCTAGATGTCTGCAATCATACCCGACCTTCTGCTTAGAGCATCTGCCACCACATTCGCCTTACTAGGATGGTACTAAATATTGGTGTCATAATCCTTCAGTAGCTCTAACCATCTTCTCTGTCTCATGTTCAGTTCCTTATGGGTGAAGATGTACTTGAGACTCTTGTGATCGGTGAATATGTCACATGATTCACCATACAAATAATGTCTCCAGATCTTCAATGCGAAAAAAAACTGTTGCAAGCTCCAAATCATGAGTAGGATAGTTTTCTTCATAAGGTTTAAGCTGCCGTGATGCGTATGAAATAACCTTCCCATGTTGCATGAGAACACAGCCTAGACCCTTTCCTGAAGCGTCACTATATATCTGAGATCCACCTGATCCAGATGGGAGAGTAAGAATATGTACAGTCACTAACTTTTGCTTAAGATCTTCAAAGCTCTTCTCTCGCTCCTCAGTCCAGACGAATTTCTCTCATTTCCTCATCTACTTAGTCAAAGCTAAGAATAGCCGTTAAAAGTTCTCTACAAACCTGCAGTAGTAGCCAGCTAAACCCAGAAAACTTCTGACCTCTGTTGTAGATGTAGGTCTCGGCCATTTGGTGATAGCTTCAACCTTTCAGGATCCATGGTGATCCCATCTTCAGATACAATATGGCCCAGAAATGCCACCTTGCTTAACCAGAACTCACACTTGGAGAACTTGGCATACAACTGCTTCTGACGAAGAATCTGCAAGACTGTATGAAGGTGTTCTTCATGTTCCTCCTTGGATTTGGAGAAAATCAAGATTTCATCAATGAACACGATAACGAACTTGTCCAGAAACTCATGGAAGACACGGTTCATCAAATCCATGAAGACAACTGGAGCATTAGTGAGTCCGAATGGCATGACTACGAACTCGTAGTGCCCATAACGTGTACGGAAAGCAGTCTTAGAAATATCCTGCTCTTTAACCCGTAACTGATGGTAGCCGGACCTCAGATCGATCTTGGAGAAATACTTGGCGCCCTAAAATTGATCGAAAAGGTCATCAATTCGTGGCAAAGGGTAACGATTCCTGATTGTGATCTTGTTAAGCTCACGATAGTCTATATACAAATGCATGTTGCCGTCTTTCTTCTTCACGAAAAGTACCGGTGCACCCCATGTCGATGAACTTTGACGGATGAAACCTCGCTCCAGAAGTTCCTGCAACTGGTCTTTTAACTCCTTACGCTCTGTCCCCGAGCATAAAAAGGAAAGAAGAGAAATGGAGAGGGGAAAAAGGAGAGAAGTAAAGAGGAGAAAAATATGAAATGATTTTTAATATTATGTTTCTGAGTCGGAAAGAAAAGAGTAGAAAGTAAGTAAAAAAGCTTTAAAAATCAACTTCACTCACTTTCATCCCAATTTTGGAAGAAGATTTGGAGAGTAAATATGGTGTAATTTACTCTCCTTTACTTTCCACTTTTCTCCTAAAAATTCTCAGGAACACAAATCATTTTATTTACATCTTAAAGCTTTCCTTTTCACTCCAAAATATAAACTTGGGAACAGAGTGTTAAGCTCAATGGGAGTCATGCGGTAAGGAGCCTTGGAAATTGGCTCTGCACTTGGAATGAGCTTAATTCCAAACTCGACTTCACGAATAGGTGGTATTCCCGGAAGTTCTTCAGGAAATACGTCAGGAAATTCTAACACAATAGGCTGATCTTGAATTGATGGAGACTCGGCAGAAATTTCATGAATGTTGGCTATGAAGCCCTGACAGCCGTGTGATAGTAATGCACGCGCCTCCATGGATGAAATAATTTATACAGATCTCCCTGGCAGAAAAACCATGGTGTATGTACTCTGGAGATTTAACATCACAGAAGATAACCCGATAAGTGTGGCAGTCTATCGTAGCCTGGTGTTTGGATAACCAGTCCATGCCCAAAATCAAGTCAAAATCGCACATGTCCAAAGGAAGTGCGTCAACTCTGCGGATTCTTTCATCAATTTCTAGGGGAAGATCTCTGTACACCTGGATGATTCGTACAAAGTCCCTAAGTGGCGTGGAAATTCATAAGGCATTATCTAACAGCATAGGGGAAATCCTAACAAGTGTAGCAAAAGTAGTGGGTATGACTGAATGAGTCGCTCCAATATCAAACAGAACGCATGTTGCCAAACCATTCATAAAGAGATTCCCAGTGATGGTACATGAAGTCTTGTTCGCCTGGTCTCTAGTAGTAGTGAACACGCGGCCAGAAGTAGGAGGTGGTTTGGAGTCGGCATGTCCAGAGGTGCCTTCTATCTCACCTTGGCGACAATCCTTCTGCTGATGGCCTTATTGGCCACACTTGAAACAACCACCAGTACCTCGGCGGCAAACCCCATAATGTCTGCGCGAACAAGTAGTGCAGATAGGATGCGTGAACCCTCTAACAGGCGTCCTAGCTAGCTGAGAGCCTGTTTTAGGAGTACATGCATGAGACAGGTTCATGGAACATAAGCTTGATTACATAGAAGTTTTTAAATTTTACCAGATGAAGTAGAACGGTTAGGCTGCGAAACTTTATGGTCTTGATCCCTGCCGTTACCATTGTTCTTGAATATGAGTCGCTGGAGTGTCAAAATATAGTAACATAAAATAGTTTAACATGAAAGAAGGTAAATGTAGGGACCTGCTGTTGTTTGAGTTATTGGCATTGTTACGGTAATTATCATTACCGCCACGCCTATATGAACCAGAACGGTCGTTGGTCTGACCGTTTCCCTTAGATGATCGCTGCTGAGCAACCGCAGGCTTACGGTCGTCACTCTTCTGTCTGAAATATAAAATTAAACAGAGGATGAAATAAAATGAAAATACTTAAAGAATGAATGGTTTACGTTTGGTGATTGAAGATACCTCTTCACTGATCGGTCATCACCAAACTCCTCTCGTTCCTGAAGCATCTCAAGCTTACAGGCTGCATCGGCCACCTGTGCCACTGTAGTGAACGTAGCACAAACCAAACTGTTGGCGACCGAAGTGCGAAGAGCCCAACAAAACTTCTCAGCTTGCTCCTCAGCAGTACCAGCTGCTGCACCCAAGAATCCAGCAAAACGGGGAAACCTCTGCATAAACTCGTTGCCGTTCTCCCCAGCAACCTGTCGAATGTTATGATAATACCTCTTGAGTTTCTCTTGTTCCGCATGTGGAAAGTACTGATTAAGGAGGAGCTCCTTAAATTGGTCCCATGTCAGCAATGCAACCCAATCATCACCACTGTTGGACTGCTTGACTAACTTCCACCACTGCAGCACATCACCTTCAAACTTATAGCAAGCCAGACTTGACTTGAAGACACCTTCACAACCCATCGCATCAAATATCTTCTCGATGTGAGAAATCCAAGCTTCAGCCTCATTGGGGCTGTTAGTCTGCTCAAACGAACGGGGTCGATGTTTGTTGAATCGCTCCAACCAGGTCATAAGAGTAACATGCGGTGGAGGTGGAGGATTGTTGTTGTGCTGTTGATGAGGGCCGAACTGAACGCTCTGAGCTTGCACTTCAGCATGAACTTCGTCCCTAATTTCATTGCGAAGTTGAGGAAGGAGGGCTTGCAAAGCTGCATTGACAATTGCAGCCAACTCTTGAGTATTGCGTGTGTTCACCATCTGACAGTTTAAAATAAAATGCAACATATATAATGAGTCTGATAAAATATGACATGAATATAAAAATGCATGAACAGTGTATATAAAACATGAAATGATTTATGATGCATAAAACAGTTTTAAAATGCATGGTAAATTTAATATGATGATATGTCCATGAGTGAACGCCTATGGGTCGGTTCACAAAACAAAAGGCAAGTGTGGACGCCTATGGGTCGGTCCACTAAACAAACAAAAAGTTTCAAAAAAAGCACATGCGACTAAATAGGACCAGTCCTGTACCAACCATTACTTAGTCAAAATTCCTGTGACAATGAGATGAATGCATGAAATAAATACATGAAATGAAAATGAAATGAATGCATGAAAACCAACCTGTCAGTTCTAGGAAGACGCTCGTGACTACCCGTAAGTCACATGTCATGTTTACAGAGCTACAGGTCAAAACCTTGACTCTTATACCATAATTGTAACACCCCATTTGTTAAGATGGAATGCTACAAGAATATATAGCGTGTCATCAAAGCATGCAAGGTAAATGTCTAAACATTCATGACCATAAATAGAAATACCGGAACAAACATCGGTAGTCTAAGTAACTCAACACAAGCAAATATAAGTACTGTTAAAGAAAAGTACTAAACAATGTCCAACATGAAGTAAAGTAAGATAAAGTATGATAAATGCATAAGATATAGAAGGTTGGATAGCTTCCACCGAATGCACATAGTCTTGAGATCCTACTTACGACCTTGGGTACCTGCCGTTTGGGAACATGGAAATGGAAAACGGCTAAGCACAACGCCCAGTGCACAGATATACAATAATACATGGAGACATAGAGCAATGAAAACATGTAATAGCATATAACGCATGAAAGGTAGCGAAAAAGAATAAGTCCTATGAAACTTAGATGTAACTCATGTTTACTGGTTTTAATTCTGAAACATAGCTTATGTTTACTTATGAAAATATGTATTAGTTTAATATACCAAAAGCTAATATAGGTCATGAGGTCAACAACATGTATGAATATTTAGAGGGGTGACCTCGTCATGCAATTAGAGGGGATGCCTCTAATTAATATGGTAATGAGTAGGATGGATCAGCTCCTTGTGAAGGATGCAAGGCACATTCACCATGAAATCCTGACTAACACTATAACTAGGATGCACCCATACACCCCACATAATAATATAATAATAAAGTCCAAATAAACTAAAAGGGACGCCACGAGCTATCACTCTACCGTGGTGAAGTCATAACACTAGTGCTTCTAGTTTTATAGTTATCGTACCTCCATAATTAGGTGAAACTGGCATGCATGTATATGGCTAAGGTAACTAATAACACATAAGCATTTAAATCTGTAATTACTGGGAAAACAGTTGGCTACGTACGGGAAATCCTAATAAAGGAAGAGATTGTTCTTACTGAAGGACGGGAAATCCGTACCTTGTGTCTATTAGAAGCTAACGAAAAACACTGAAGAACCTACTCCGCCTTGACGGATAATACAACATAAGAATAGGGACGTGTATGAGTTGTCTAAATTACATGTGTTTTACTGGTTCTGGGTGTTCTTAGCTTATTCTTCATGTTATGTCATGTTTTAATTGTTTTAAGTGTTAATCTGTAGTTATTCTGGTATTCTGTTGTTTATTATTCATGTAGTATGGTATTATAATACTTGTATTGTAATACTAAGTAACTTTCTAAAAATAGCAGGTTTCCATAAATAGTAAGTTTCTAAAAATAGAAAGTTTCCAAAAATATTAAGTTTCCATAATTAGAAACAAGCTGGATTATAAATGTCAAATAAAGTTTAATTAGTAAAATACAAGTCATGGTTCAAGTATTATAGCTTATTACATAATTAACTTGGTTAATTTAATAAACTATACATTATAAGAATTTAATTAAAAATAACATGTTTTAATTAAATTAACTAAGTAAAATACTTAGGTTATACATGAAATATTAATTTTAATATTTAAACCTAAGTCATGCATTTAATTAAATTAAATAGTCTAGAAAATAATTTAATTAAACATATTTTTCTGATTTTAATACTTCCCGAACCCGAACCCGTGATTTAAAATTAACCCGAGCCCGAACCCGTGTTCTATAAATAAGCCGAGACAAACACCCCTTGACAGTGGCTACCCTCCCTAGCCGGTTGCCACTGTCAGAGCCATTTTAACCACTGTTGAGCCACGGCTAGCCGCTGTCGAGCCCGGTTCACCGACTCACTGTCGGTTCCCACTGTTTTCTGTCGGCTTCCCACTTTTTTCACTGTAAGTCCCACCGAGACCATATTGGTCTCGGTTGACACGATTATCAAATTAAAACCCAACATCAACCATACCCAGACTCACGTCGGGGTCCCTTGTCGTGCGTCTGAGCAAAACAAACCAAGCCGAGACCTTATATGGTCTCGGTGGTGGTGTTGCAGCCACGCCGAGAGCTTTTGCTCTCGGTTGTGGGTCTCGGCCGAACCAAACAAACACCAAACACCCTTAAATCATGTTTTTAATTAATCCCCTCACGTTTTCCTTGTTTGTTTATAAGATTAATAACATGAATTCATAAAAAGAATTAACAAGAAAAGGGGTTTTGATTATACCGAACACGTGGAAGAGAAAGGTTTATGATCACGAACACGTACACGAGAAAATCAAAGAACAAAATCGTCTCGAACACCCCCTTTGGTGATGAACAGCCGGCGGCAAGAGGGAGAGAGGAGGCATGGTTTTTCTTTTTCTGTAACCTAAAAATTATGATACATGTTTCCCTATATTTTCCATAAACATGTATTAGTTATGGGTCATGGGCCAAAAGGCCCATTCCCTTCCTTTCTTGCTCTTTTAGCCGCGGCCACCTAAGCCCACAAGGGAAAACCCGTAGCTTTTGTTAAGTTAAATATTTACGTGATCGTTCGTGTTTTATTTATCGTGCATTTAATTATCGTGCTCGTAAACACATTTAGAATATATACGTAAATACATGTTATTTAATATCGTGACACGTGAAATATATTATAAATGGGAAGTTTAAGTTTTATCGTATTTTCATGTATTTACTGTTCACGTGTACTGTTCATAGTATTTTAATGCGGGTTTTACATAAACGATTACTGTGCTAATTAACCTCCAAATTCCCCCTAGAAAGAATATAAACCCTAATTTGCATAAACCCCAATTACCATGTATTGGGTCAAGATGATGTTCAGATCCACAATTCACTTCATTTTAATCAAACCCCAACCCACAAAAACAACAACCCATGACTAGTGGTCCCTCCCCATACATGCCATGCACCCTGTTTTGGGCAAAACTCCAAAGATGGCAGAATTGGTCAATGGACCATGTTTTTTTCGTGTTGGCTAAGCAAAATTGGACGACCAAGATTGTATACAATAGTTGTACACAGCAAAATCATTCACATACCATTTGACTGAATTTTAAAAATTCAAAATTGAAGGGCAAACTTGGAAGCTTAGTGAGCTAGGGCTTTTCCTTTTTATGTTCTAGATTCTTCTACTTTGTGGTATAAGTAGGGAGTCGATTTGTGACTGCCCTTTTTTTCCAGCTTTTATGTATTTTTTTTATATAATGAATATTCAAAGTATTTTTATAAATCTTGCATAAGCTGAGTTCCAAGTAGTCTAATCTTGTTTTAAATTCATGTTATGTTTATTTTGCTGCACTTAGTATAATTGTATCAAAAAAATATTTTGTGTTCATAATTTTGGCTAAAAATACTTTTTTGAGATCTAAAGGTTTGAAGCTTTTGGACAGGCTTGATCTGACAAATCATGGGTGTTAATAAGCTTGATATCTTTGTTATTTTATTGTTTGGTGCTTATATTGTTTCACCAGGTTTTGGTGTTCAAGGTTTTTAACAGAAAAACCTTTGTTCTATCTTTATTCTTTTTGTTAAACCCTAGCTTCCACCAAGATTCTTCCAAGCATTGACTAAACAAACCAAGGCTTGGAGGGGAATTTGTGGCTTGCTTATTTTCTTTGTGTGTTGGTTGTTTAGTAGGTAACACAAGATATGCAGGTGGACTGTAGTAGTCCACCATTTCTTCTTCCCTTTTCAAACAGAAACCACATTCACCCTCAGCTCAAAACCCCTAAGCTTAAGCTAACTTGGAGATGGCTTTCAGCCATAGTGGGGCTTGGAAGTAGGTCCCACAAGGTAATTCTTCAGGCTTGGACCCTCTTGTTGCAAAAGTTTGGTTTTAAGTTGAAATTGGTGATTATAGGTTAAAGATTGTAATTGTGTTAAATTTGTGCTCATTTGGTGTTCTTTAGGTGAGATATGCATGTTAGGATGAATCTTAATGATTTTCAAATCATCTTGGTTTAGTTTTGTTTGAAAAATCTTGTTTTTTATATTTTTAAGGGGGTGTTTGGATTTGTGCTTAACTGCTTGTGGGTGACACACAAGGGGGTGGGTCTGGTCTAGGCATACTCATTTAGGGTATATTAGATTGTTTTAGTACTTGGTTATGGTAGTAGAGAGTAAAACATCTAGTTGCAAGTTTGCTAAAAACTGTCAAAAAAATTCAGTAGGTATCATTTGATCTTGTTATTGTGTTTTATGCCTTGAATTTTGGTTCACAGCTAGAGTGTATGGTAGATGAGGTTTGCTAGTTATTAGATTTAGGATTGGTAGCCTTTTGTGGGCTGTAGAGCTTGCCCTAACTCACTGTTAGTACCAATTAGACCATCTGATACCCCAAGTCTGCACAATAGGCTACACTAAGGTATTTAAGGTTTTTTTTTAGTTTGAGGTTTTGAAACCTTGTTCACAGCTAGGACTGGTAATAATCTAGGGTTGTGTTTTGTTTATTAGGTATTAGGTTGGTTTAATTTCAAGTTTTGAAGTCATAAAAGTCACTGTGTACCCAAAATATCAACAAGTTCACTTTCTGCCCAATTTTTTGTTCTTTACCTGATTTTTGTGGATTTAGGTGGTTGAGTTGTGTTTGTTTGTGGAGTCTTTGTGTTTGTATTGACTCCCCACAACCCAGCTGGTTGTGCGGGTGCCCATTGTGCCCAGCGAAACAAGAACATACCCCAAAAACGGGCTCCAAGACAACCCCCTGTGCATATATAACTGTCAGTGGGAACCATATTGCCCGTTGACTTTGTTATATTGCCAGTGTTAGTTAAAGTCAAGCTTTCCTCAGCTTATTTTTGTCTTATTAGGCTTAAATTCAGCTTTTGCCAGCTTTTTCATTTTCCACATTAATTTATGTATCTTAGGATTTTCAGAAAAAGTTTCATATTTTTCTTATTATTATTTTATTTTTTATTATTATTTTAATTTAAAATTTTAGGTATTTAAAAATAGATTTAATTGTTTAAAATTTTTAGAAAAATACTTTTTAGTTATAAAATAATATAAATGAGATTTACATTTGATAAAATATTTATTTGGACTTTTTGTTGATTATTTTTAGTTTTAGGTCTTTAATTAGCATTTAAAATTAAATAATAATTAAATAATAAGTTTTCAAAAAGTTTTATTGAATTTTTATCCTTATTTATATTATTTAGGATTTAATTTTGATTTTTATTATTTTTTTAGTTTAAATTTTTATTTTCGTCGCGTTTTTACGTTTTACGTTTAATTTACGTCGTAGTTTAATTCGTAGCATAACTCGTCTTTAATTTTCAATCTTTTATTCCAAAAACGAACTAATCCAAACATTTTTTAATATTGTCCTACACATATACGCCTCATTCGAGAACGAACTTTCATTTCGAGCATTTACGTTTCCTAACGTACTTGTTTAATACTTACCGCATTTACGCGTTTTTCCTAAAACGTGTAGTTTACCTACAATCAATATGATCAAAGATATAGAGAGTAAAGATATGAAATCACAACAAGAATATTCAAATGATTTATATGTTCCCAATTATTAGGAAAGAATTAAATGTGTTGTAACCTACTAGGACTCCTTAAACTATAAAATGAGGTCCTAGGGTGTAGAAAAAAATAATTATTCGCTACATCACCGTCACTCACACGTTTCATTCTCACTTAGTTATAACTTCAAGGTTGTAAACCCTATCACTGTTTTAGAGTGATTGTTTTAATATATTGAGGTTGAAAGGTTTGATTAATTGTTGTTATTCTTCTTAGTATCACAACCTAGTTTCCGCATAGTTTGTGATATTCTCAATCAAAGTTTCTATCATAGTTATTTTGGATTTATCCAATACAACTAAACCTTAAATCAGCTAAGGAGTTAAAGATCTATTTAGAAAGGGATCAAGAAGTGGTACCAGAGCTGGTTGAGAAGCTTTGAATAAGAAAGAGAAAGTTTTCTACACTCAAGATTTGTTCTACTAAGGAAGACATGACTCGCACCTCAAACTCTATCATAAATTCAAGTTCAGACTCTAAGGGAATTCTTGATAAACATTGTACTATTGCTTGTCAAGAAAAATATGATGAGTTAAAAAAATATTCTGATGGAATTACCAGAAATTATCACTAATTTGAGTCTAAAATTATAAGTTATAAAGAGGAGCAGCTAGATTAGACGAACAAATAGGATGTTATAATGAATAAGAGCTTACTTTTAAAGATAAAATCATTCTTCTTAAAAGGTAAATAGCAGCACAAGCTTTTGACATCACTGACCTTACATCTAAATTAGAAGCTAGTGAAATTATCAAACTTGAAAAAGAATTAAAATTCAAAAAGTTTTGAGAATGCTACTAAAAATCTAGAAATGATGGTTGGTAGTCACGTTCTGATAAGTGTAAGTGGGGTCTAGGTTATAATAATGACAAACCCCCACTTGTTTATTTTCACTCTATTAAAGACTTGCCATCCACTAGTCTTCCAGAGTCCAACATTACAAGGAACTCGAGTTTGAGCCGATTAAGGTAGTGGCAGAAAAGGATGATGATGTCATTACGTCTAGCAAATCTTGTGTTGACGTTCCACAAGATGCACCAGTTACTATTACTAGTGCTGGTGTTGCTCAGACTGAGGAGTGTACTTCTAAATTTAGTAGCTTAGATATCTCAAATCATCACATCTTTATTAAGGTAGAAGAGGTAAAAAAGGATGATAAGGTCATTCCTAGCACAACTAGTATTGACTCTCCACAAGATACATCTATCACCAATACTAGTACTAAAGATTGTACTCATAGGGATGATAGTTCAAACAGTATAATCTCTTAAACCACTGATAAGATGGGTGAGGAAGTTCTTGTTAAAAATACAGGAAATTTAAACCCCAATGCTCCTACTTTTAAACCAGTTAGAAAACCAGTAAGTATGCATAAATGTACATAACAAATAAACCTAGGGGTAACCAAAAAAGATGGAATGGTCAGAAATCCCAACAACTAGGAAAAGGATTTTTAATGTACAATAAAGTTTGTTATATATGAGGAAGTTTAGATCATTTATAGGCTAAATGCAGGGATAATCAGAGAAATAGGGTGAGGTATAGGAATAATCTTAACTGAGTTGATAACAGTGATTTGGGAGTTGACTTTTTGAAATATATTTATTCTCAAATCCAAGGCTAGGTATGTTTGTAACAATCCTCTTTGTGCTTTATTGTTTTATTCAAAAACTTGATAGTAGGTGTAGTATCAAGTTTAGGGGAGGATTGTTGGTAATAAAATGTTCCAAGCCTTAGCCACTGGACAGCAGGTTTCTATCCACTTATGAAGATTATTCTATCCACTATCAAGATATGTGTAGCCACTGTTATGAAGCCACTATTATGAAGACTCCCACCCACTGTGGGATTGAATGGATCAACACGTTTGCTAGTTTATGGAAGTTATTACCGTATAAGTTATTTACTATTATTATCTTTGTGTAACTTCCTATTTTAGTTGATTCTTAGCTTAATGTACAAGGCTCCTTGTACTATAAAAGGAGGCTTTGGGGTTAGATGTCATGTACGCTTTCATACACTGTTATTGTGATTATTATCAATCGATTGAAAGTTTAGTGATCGTGTATTCTTTATTCTAGTTGTTATATTTCACGTAACAATTAGTTTGGTATTCATACAAAGTTTATCTACGTATTACTCTTGATATTATCTCGATAATACAAATCTTAATCGATCTAAGTTTGGGATCAATAGTCCATCCAATACCTCACTTTTGTAGTTCTAGACCAAGACCATTTGTAGCACAACTAGACATTAGGGGGCCTTTTTAGAGGAAAACGGAGTTAGATCATCAAGATTCTTATAAATACTGATAGGTCTGAGTTTAATGCTGGTAGACCAAACTTTAATTATGGTAGTACTAAATTTAATATTGGTTTCCAAAGTTCAAATTGGTTAAATAACTTCAGACCATATTCAATAGTAAGGGGCAATGCGAATGGGTTAAATGCTTATAAACCTTTAGCATGCTGGGTTTAGAAACTAGAACATGGGGCATTAGATCATGGTTTCAAATCAAGTAGTGCATCAAAGACCTTGGCAAGATATGATTATGTTGATGCAAAGGAAGGTTCAAGTCTGTTCTAGCTTGGGACTTGAGAAAACACTAATTTTTCTTGCAGGGCAATTCATATATGGAGTGTGATAGTTATGAATTGTTAGGGTTTGTGCTTTCAGTGTATGAGAACTAACCTTTTGTAGGAAAAGATGACTGAGTTATTCGATGGTGGAAGTAGTGAGTACAGGTACAAGTAATTAAAGCACATGCAAATGATATTGATGATTTGAAAGGAGGAGACTGTCTATGATTTGATAATGATGAAGTCCTCATTAAGCAAGGGGAGGATTTAGTAGAGGCCTAGTTTGATATGTAAGAAGCTTTAGGATGACACAGAATGAGAGTGTTCTAAAGGCTGCTGATATAGTTTTGGGGTTGTAGAGTTTAGTATAGCTTCAGGGGAGGCTAATAATAGTGAAGAGATTAGTAATAATGGCGCAGGTCTTAATGCTGGTTTAAGAATCTCTCTACCGGGAATAAATATTCATACTGGTATTAAGAATATTAATACTGGTATTAAGAATATTAATACTGGTATTAAGAATATTAAAAATAGTATTGAGAATCTTACATGCTGTTAGATTAAAAATTTAAAGGGGCAAGAGTATTGCAGAGAATAAGGTGAAGAACGTTGATTATGAAGGGGCTCAGAAAAGTGCATAGAAGTCTCAAAATTTTTTTGTACCAGATTAAATGTATTTGACGTTCTCTAAGCTGCATCCAAGTTGCATCCACCTTTCTCTGGACAAGAAGTAATTTCCTAGTGTAGAATGTTAATCCCACTTCAATCCATAACACAATATTAAGATGATATTTAGAGAGAGAAATAGATGAAGGTAGAGAGAGAAAGTAGAGGGAATTGGATGGTTAAAACATAACTAGAGAGAGAAAGTAATTATGAACCAACATCCTCTTCCACACATGGAAGAGGGTTTATATACCCATGAGCTTGTATGTCTCGTGGGCTTAGTAACACGAGCCGAGCTTGGCTTATCTTGGGCTTAGAGCCCCTATCTTATACAATATTAGCTTAAAGTCCAAGCCCGGTTAACCCGACTAACCTATTACAATACAAGACCAATAACGACTAAGATGACCTATTACATTCTTGTTCGACTATATAAAATATAGGCTAACAATCTCCCCCAATGTATCGGTCATCTTTAAATGCATAAGATGATTGAGTGAATACATTCTTGTGGAGGTGATCTTCCTTCTTTGGTCTTGTATCTTGGTCTTGATCTTGTTTGTAACGGCTTTGTTCCTTCGTGATTTTGTAATCTTTATCTTGAGCCTTTGTCATTTGACTTTGAGTGCTTGAGATCTTCAACTTGTGCTCCTTGTGACTAAGATAACCTATTACATTCTTAGGTATCTTGATTATCGCTATCTTGTGCTCTTGTGACTTTTGAATCGACATGTTCACACTTTGTTGATTTTGAAAGGCTAACAATTTCCCATGCACATATAGTTGTAGTTAATCCTTCAAATATTCCTTAGAGTTGTGCAAGACTTTATCTTTTAGTATGAACATGTGAAGACGACTTTGGTTAGTATACAAATACGCCACCATCTTGATATGCAGCAACATATATAGACACAGATAAAATGGCTTTGAACATTTCATCCTAACTCGGTAGCGTTTTACCTTCGGTCGGTGAAGACCGTTAGACGGTATTAGATACCGTACCTGTGATCGGGTAGATTCAATTAAGAAACTCCTTGACAGGGTTTCCAGGCGGTAGTAGCCAGTTCTCTTTACTCGACCGTCTCAAAGCAGACTACGAACGTAAAGAGTGAATCATAAGGATAAATTAACCGTCTGATTATAGTCGTCAATTCAGAATTCCTGGAACAAGTTTGATTCAAAAAGAATCGCACCATTGTTGCTTTCCAGTTTGTCACAAGCTTGATTCATAGAGAATCTTGCGAGCCACCTACCGCAGTGCTGTTTGATGTTGACACTGGAAGGATTTTCATTCGTCACTGTGAGCATTAAAGAGTGTCACTCTGAATGTTCTGGCAAGATCACACGGATTTTGTGAAGAAACCTAGAATCAAGTTTGAATCAATTAAGAATCCAAACTTAGTTGCTTTATAGTTCTCATAAGTTTAATTCGTGTAGAATCGCACAAGTTACCTACCATGAGCTTGTTTGATGCTAGCTCAAGCAGGATTTCCATCTTCATTGTGAATCGTATCACTCAGATGTTCTGGCAGTATCACAAGAATAATGTGTAGGACTCGATTGTGTCCTAATGAGATAATAGATTGATCTCTTTTGGCTCTAGACTCGATGAGTGAATTTTTGTTATCGGAGGCTAGAGCAGACTGCCACCTTTTCAATATTAACTATCTCGGAGTGAGAAAGTCAATAGATACGTGTTGATCTCCGTGACAATGAGACAAGTTTCTTTTGAGAGAAACTCGAATGGCTGGGGAAGGGTTGTGCATTGCATCACTGGGTCCATGAAACTAGTCTTGAAAAGATGTGTTAACCCGGTTTCTACCTATGTTGCATAGAATATTCAACTCCTTCAATGCTTACCAATACATCATCACTAGCACCTTGTTGTGATTGTTCCAGTGCTAACTTAAGTAATTGGTTCGCATTCAGCTTCATTCCACTCTATCATTCCTAAGGACAACTATTTCTAGCTATGGAATATCCTTGGGTAGATCCCTCCGGTTCTAGTTGGATCATAGGACTTAGTTTCCTATCCTAAACCACCTTTTGACTCCATCGTTCCGTCATAGATAGTAGGTTGTTTTGGGTATTGATCGTAACCATAAACCATTGAAAACCATTCAAAGTGCTTGATAAAAATCAGAACTTTTAACACTTTAAAAGTTTTACATTTCCGAAAAGCTTTCCCTACACACATGCATCGATATACGAAATAGTTTAGCATGTGTAGGAAAGAGTTGCACTTGAGTCTTTAAGATCACATGTTGCGATATGTTACATTTTAATCACATTTTCTCCCCTATCTCTAATATAAAAACATAATGTATTAGAGATACCAATTGATTAAAATATGTCAATTTCTGAAAACCGATTGGGAGAGAAACATGTGTGCACGCATGAATATAGAACTTTTGTAGTCGAGTCGCTCCCCCTCAACAATATATGTGGGTCTTGAGACAAAATTTTGACAAAATTTTAGAAAAACGACACCACAAAATATGTTGAGGTACGGAGATGAGATCCTTTTTCCGATATAATATATTACATTTGACAATTTCATATCATTTTCAGAATGTGTTGGATACATAAATTGTGACAGTTTCAGAGATGTACCCAACAACATGAAAGACTTGATTTTAAAACTCTCCCCCTCAAAAATTGATCAAAATAACATATGACATTTTTGAGATATAAAAAAACCATATTATGAGGAAGGGAGTGTTGAACACACAATTTTGAAAGATTTAGAAAAATCTTTGGAGAAATTCTTGAAAAAATGTGTCCAATGGTTTTAAAATAAATTCCGATTTACATGAGCTCAAAACTTTTGAATAGTTTTAATGTAAGCTCGTGTCCGAGAAAATTGAATTTCTCGCTGTGAGGATAAGTCATACTCGGGATGAACTTTCCTTTCTTTTGAGTCCAGGTTACAGTCTGTAATTTGACTATAAGCCATTATAGAAGCTTAATTAAACCCCTGAGACACTTGATTCTCTGATATTTGCTTCTTGAGCAACCAAACTCTGAGAGTGTCTTTTGTTGAACAGGTTACAAATATAGGTCCTTTGTGTTCCCGTTGAATCGTGACGTCGGTACCTGTACTTTCATTAGTAGATTGTATGCTTGCATGTGGGTTAGTGATATCTTTGTGAGAACCATGTGGGGGTTCACTGTGAACCTTTGTCGTGCTAGAGGGAAATATCTTTCCTGTAGGAACCCGCGTAAGACCAATTGTGTTGAAGATTCTACCCGTTGGTATCCACCTAAGACAAGGTCTAGGAGACATAGGTTTCTCACATATAGCGGAAGACTTAATTGGAGAAACCCTATTTCCTTTAGGGTTTCGTATTTGAGGTGCTCTAGCTGTTTGGTTCATCGTGTTAAGGACTTTAGTGATACAATCGTCATGAATGGCATTAAAGACACATTTGTTACATTTTTTTGCAAACAAAGTGCTTAGCATCTGAGAAAGATCTAGTGTTTCAGGGTAGGCTGATTTGGGCACATCATAGAAGGGTCTAGAATTCCTAGATGTGTGATTAGCGCTCCTAGGTTGTGGTTTGGTCCTATCTCTTGCTTGTGTCTTATTCTTAGCATCCTCTAGATAGCTTTTATGACCCGTGTCATTTGAACTACGCCTAGGCATGTTCTTGGAGCTATGTATAGAGTTGCTTAAAGCACTCATGTGATCGGGTTTTGTAGAAGAGGATTTTCTTAAGGAAGGTCCAGATTATGGAGTGACTGGTTTTGGCAAATTGCTACGCGTGTCAGCTTGGGAGGCAAACCTCGGGTTCGATGTTCTAGGTCGTTCAGACTTAAACGCATTCGGTTGTCTAGCAACTGAGCGTGGTTGGATTGGTTGAGAAGGAGGTTTCCCCAAGACAGACTGTTTGGAAAACTTAGTATCCACACTATTGCCTCTTAACTTCCTTAATTCGTTTTTCACAGCTGTAAGTGCAAAAACCTTTTCCTGAAGCTAAGCTTTTAATTGCTCATTTTGTAGAAGTAATTGAGCAACACTTTGTTCTAACTTAATGTTCGTATTGTCAAATATGTTGTTATCAGCATTTGCGTCATTACTTTCTACAGTGTCGATAGGTTGCACAGATATTTCACTTAATGAAGTAGGCGGAGGACTTGGATTTCGAGAAGCCAACTTTGATTCTAACAAATTTATTTGTTTCACAAAATGTTCTTTTTCCGCATTGAAATCTTGAATCTTACGATCCAATTTTTGTTCAAGAACAACATTTGCTTTTTCAAGCTTTTCAAAATAAGCCTCAATTTTTTTATTTTTATATGAAAAATCGAGTTTGGCATCCTCATAATCTTTTGTCTTCTAAGATAACAGAATTTTAAGCTCGTGAATCTTAGAATTAACATCCTGGGCACTCTCTCCTCCATTAGTACTTGTATACGATGAATCAGGTGGGGTATTGCTATCAACCTTTTCCACTAGACACGTGTCAAAAATGGGTTCAGATTTCTCAGTATGTTGATAAACATCATATACATCATTTAATTGTACCTTAGCCATTGGCTCATCATCATAAATGGGTCTGATATCCGCATCATTGGCTGTGTGATCATTCCCTGAGCTGTTGCTGGTATGCTACTTTTCAGATTCTGACCCGCTGCGTTCTGTATCAACCGAACAAGCATCTAATGCTTGACCATTATCGACATTATTATCTTGTGCATGCATCAGTCTTTTATGCACCCTTCTTTCAAATTGTCGTTTATGACGTGTTCTTTTAGCAATGGACTTCTTGACATTACTCATGTGATGACGGAGTTTCTCTTTGAACTCGTAAAGGTAGAATGCCTTGTCCTTTGAATCAAGGAATTGTTGAAACTGGAGGCTGCCATGGATTCATCCTCTTAAAAATCATCTTTTTCAAGTTGCATGTGAAGTTGATTCATGTTGAGTGTGAGTGCGCTGTTGAATGTTCCAACCTCTTGACCAAGTAGTAAGATGAATAGCTGGTTGTATTCGAATGCCATATTAGTTCTTTTGATGAGTTCATTTGAAAGAGTCTGAAGGTGTGACTGAAGTTGCTTGAAATGTTCCAAACATCGCTCTTTAGCTTTCATCATCTTGTACTTGATTGCATGATCGTTTGTGTATGAATTCGAGCTGTTGTTGGACATTTTTGATGATTGTGAATGGATTATGGATCTTAGTAGATGTGTTGTGATTTTCTTGTGGTTGAAATTATGAAAATTCCGATTTTTTCTCAGTCCGATAATAAATTCCTCAGTCCGATATAACGGTAGACCGAAAGTTTTTGAATTACCAAATTTTGAAATCGAGTTCTAATAGACAAAAACTAATAGGGAAAAATTTTGAAATTTTTTTTAACGAAAAATAAAACCTAAAAAATTTGAAATTTGGCCTAAAAATTTGAATTTTGGTCCGAAAATTTGAATTTTCGGTCGAAATATTTTTCGCATCACCAAAATTTGAAATCGAAGCTTAAATGGCCTAAAAATGGTGTAAGAAAAAATAAATTTTACTTGGGTTTTCCCGCCAAAAAACTCTTTTTTTTACCTTTCTGAATAAAAATTGCTTCAAAAAATGAGTTTCGGATAATAGTTTTCAAAAATGAGTTTCAGATAAAATTCTAAAAACTGAGTTTCAGAAAAATGGCGACTTTCGAATAAAGTGAAAGAGGACTTTCGGATAAAGGTTGAGTTTTGGGAAAAAGTAAGTTTCGGGAAAAAGTGAGTTTTAGAAAAAAGAGATTCGGAATGATTAAGTTTCAGATAAAAATCAGTTTCGGAAAAGATCAAAATTTGAGTTTTGGAAACTTCAAGATTTGAATTTCGAAAAAAACAAATATTGAATTTCAGAATATAGCAAATGTTGAGTTTCGGAATATAACAAGAATTGAGTTTCGAAATACCTTGACCTTCGGAATGCCTTTTGAGTTTTGGAATACCTTGAGACGAAATTCCTTGACCTTCGGAAAACCTTGGGTTTCAGAATAAAGCTCTACTTGGAATTTCGGAATACCTTGAGCTTCGGAATACTTGTGACTTTCGGAATACTTGAGTTTCGGGGAAGATGAGTTTCGGGGAAAACTTGAGTTTCATAATTTTTCAAAACCCTTATCCGAAACTCGCTTTTTGGCCGACACAAAACCAACTATTCTCGGATCTAACTATCCAAAACGTGATTTTGAGCCACAAATTAATCCAAATACCCAAAACTTTTGTATTTTTAGCCAAAGAAACAATACCAAATCTCTACCACTACTATGTAGAAGATTTGTATCAATATTAAACCATAAAAAAACACAAAAAAAATTGGATCAAGGATTATGGATCAGATACCTCACAAGATCAATAAGAACACAAACCACAGATCTTTAATCACCTATCCACTATAGGCTCTTGATACCAAATGTTAATCCCACTTCAATCCATAACACAATATTAAGATAATAGTTAGAGAGAGAAATAGATGAAGGTAGAGAGAGAAAGTAGAGGGAATTGGATGGTTAAAACATAAATAGAGAGAGAAAGTAATTATGAACCAACACCCTCTTCCACACATGGAAGAGGGTTTATATACCATGAGCTTGTATGGGCCGTGGGCTTAGTAACACAGACCTAGCTTGGCTTGTCTTGGGCTTAGAGCCCCTATCTTATACAATATTAGCTTAAAGTCCAAGCCCGGTTAACCCGACTAACCTATTACAATACAAGACCAATTACGACTAAGATGACCTATTACATTCTTGTTCGACTATATAAAATATAGGGCTAACATAGAAGCTGCTTTCAAATTCATTAATAAAGCAAATAGGATACTATTGGATAAAGGGTTAAGGTACAAGATGAAATACACAAAGGAAGCAAAATCAAAGAATGATGTTTTTGAACCAACGACAAGTCCAAATGCAGAAGGAAGCAAGTGAAAGAACACGATTGGAAAAAAGGATAAATTGAAGGAAGAAGATGATATGAGTCCAAATGAAGGAGGAAGCTAGTGAAAGAACACGATTGGAAAGAAAGATATATTAAAGAAATAAGATATATTGAATGTTGATTCTTACATAGGTCTTAAAGATAAGAGACTCCACAAGATGTTGAATTCTCATCAAGGGGAGGAAAAAGAAGTTTAGTTATTTGATGAAGAGCTTCCTAATAAATGAGATTGTTTTGGGGTTACATTTTGGCAAGGTAAGTAATAAGATTGATGATATTAATACTGGTAATGACATTAATACTAATATTAATGCTGGTGCATATTACTGTTGGTAGTGAAGTTACCGACATTAATACTCGTAATGTAGATATTACTGATGGTTGTGAATCTAAAAATAATGTTCGTAAAATTATTGCTGTTAGTAAGAGTAATAAGAAAGAGGTTACTGCTAGTAAGGATACTTGATTCACAATCTCAAAGAGGGTCTACAAAGTACTTAGGTTTAAGGGGAGGTTAATAGTGGTGGCACATGGATTAGTACTGTCAGTTTGAAGGTTAATACTGGTAGTACAAATATTAGTGCTGGTGTTGTTATTCTTAATACTGGTGAGATACATAATGGTTGAAGAATTGATTATGGTGCAAAATAAAAGTGGTCTAGTGGTTGTTTTTATTCAAAGAAAAGAGAAGAAAAAGGTACTAGTCCAGGATCCTGTCTAAAGATATTAGTGGTCCTAGGATAGTACAAAAGATGTGTCTCTTTGTTTCTATTGACATGTTATGGTTCATGATAGAGGTTTGATAATGGTTGTGAGGATCAAGGATTTGTTCTCTATTTTGTGCTGCTAATGCTATGAAAGGCAGGAAGCTGAGATGGAAATGACAAAGTTCTTTAAGTGTTGGTTTTATCACCACAAAACAAATGGCCATTAGTTCACCATGTCTAACAGACACTAAGAACTAGCTATTCTAGAGCAAACGACTACTGGTAAAGAGATTCCAAATCTATTGATGGTTGACAGTTTACCAAAAACTATATGGTTATCAATTCACCATGTTATTATAATAAAAATTGGCTAGTCCAGGGCAAACAACAACTGATAAAGACATATCAAATCCGTTTATGGCTAGTAGTTGGCCAAAAACTACAAAGCCAACTTAGATGGTGTTGTTATAATGCTGACAAGACTGTACAAGGCAAGAGTTGATGTTTAAAAATAAGGAGGGGAATTTATGATGCATATGCGATAGTTACAAAGATGCAAAAAGTGGAAAATGGAAAACAAGCAACTCAAGAAATAAAGAAGTGTTTGAATACATCCTTCTGGTAATTTTGAATCTTTCATTAAAGAAACTTGAAGTTAAGCAAGTAAACATCAATTTTAGGGCAGGATTAATCATAGTTTCACAAGAAGGCATCTAAATGATGGTGCTGGTGTATCTAATCAACTTGATTGTTATGTGACATCAGAAGACCTTCTAATCGATTCAAGGGAGGATTTACTTGACGATTTGAAAGGTCTTCTAATCAACTAAGGAGAGGATTTTGTTTGATGCTCAAGAATCTAAGGAGATTCTATTCCTAAGAAACTTGTGAAATTGAGAGAGGTATCACAAGTTTAGGGGAGGATTATTAGGAATAAAATTAGTGCTAATAGGTTTTGCATTACCAATATTAATACTGGTAGTCAAATCTTAGTATTGTTAGTACAGAAGAAACAAAAGGACTAGATCGACAGTATGAAGATTCTTCAAGTTGATGGAGTACATGAAAAATACATGAAGATATGATAAAAAATATAGAGAGTAAAGATATGAAGATCACAACAAGAATATTCAAATGATTTATATGTTCCATATTTTTAGGAAAGTATTAAATATGTTGTAACCTATTAGGACTCCTTAAACTATAAAGGAGGTCCTAGGGTGTAGAAAAGCTACATCACTGTAACACCCCCAAATTTTGATGCGGAAGCTACATATGAGGTGCTACTTCATAATACAATAACTCAAGTAATAGAAAACGACTAGGAAAGAATCGTTTTTAAAAGTATCATTCGATTTAATAAAATGATGACAAGTTATCCACAACATGGTCCCAAATATTTAGATCAGAAAAATATACAACATTCTTCACTTAAAAGTTATGGAATGATTTTTCCCAAAATAATGAGCCTTTAACATCTTTATTTTTCTACAAGCACCGAAATCCCTCCTTAGCCATTACCTTCAAGGACCTGAGATAAAACATGCTAAATTTGTCAATAAAAGTTGAGTGAATCTATAGATTTTATTTATAAACATTACCGAACACAATTATATTTTAAAACCATCAAGAAATAACGATGTGGATCAAACAATGTTATATGGATTATTATAAGCCTCATGACATTGATAAGTTACCACAATATTTTCCCATCATACACCTCGCTAAGTGTGTAAGAAAACTCTCACACATGTATCCACTTCGAGCAACATTCATGCCTAAACGATAGCTAATCGTTTCCGGATAGGAGCGGTACCTCCCAAATAGTACTATTCCATGTATAAGCGCCTACCATAACTCGGTATCTATCAACTCATGATATAATTGGGACTTTTTATTTAGGAAAATAGCAAACTTATAATAATCAAGGCAACAAGCATACATCAGGTCCCTTGTGTTCTATTTTTAAGACAAGCATGTTATCCCCCTCGCGGGTTTATAAATCATCTTTAAGAATTTAGCAGCGAGGGTATAGTCTCACCTTAGTACGATACGATGGATGAATGAACCGGCCTATAGAGAACTGAGAAAAGTACTCCAAAGGTTATCTACGACCTACGAACATGATCACGAACTTAAATACTCGTTTTATAAATATATAAAACAATTACTCAAAAATATTTGATAAAATGTAGTATGTAAGTTAAATTGCACCATTGCCCGAGTTAAGGTGTAATCATATCCCAAATGGTTTACCACCTATATTTTCATCCTAGGATAAGTGCCTAAGGTCTCATTTAACCATTTTCATATGGTTTGCACAACAAAACACCATAAGTTGATGTAACTATAGACATAAAAGTAAACATTTTTGACAAGGCTGACTTAGAGAAGGTATATCTCCCAAATCATAACACCAATAACCACGAGGATTTCACCCCTGGAAAGACCTTGGAATCTAGTTTCTAGATCGTTTAGGAAATCAACCCGCAGGTTTACCAAACTCCCTAGATGGTCATAATACTAGCAGCTAATATGTGCCGAATTTCAGGATTTACTGTTTTAGTCAAAGTTCATGGAAGTGTTTCTCCCAAACCATGAAGGCTATGAACATGAGGTTTTCACCACTAGAAATACTTATGAACCTATTTTTCAAAAAGTACAGCCATTCATTTTACTTTATTCCCAATCCACAAAAAACTCAGTTTCATTAACTAGTGGTCGGGTTAAAATCTCAGCCTAAAAGTTTAACTTAGCCATTTTGGTCATAAATCACAAACCATGATAGCAATTAACGCAAGGTCAGCGGCTATGTTCAAGTTATGATGTCTAATAACTTATCAAAGCAAAGTATTGGGGTTTAATAGGTCATAATCTGCAGCGAGACACCAGGCATACCGGCTGGTCAAGAATGGGAACTCAACCGTATTTCGGCCATAACTTCCTCATCCGGAGGAGTTGAGCGTCCATCCAACTCGCCACTAATATCTAAAATGAACATACTATCCAACTAAGTCATTATAACAGTGGTTCCAATGACATAAATCGTGGTTTCTAGGTCAAAGTTCCTTTTCTCTAAATTTATATAAAAATTTATCAATCAATTCACCCTTACTAACACCTCAATCCACTCACAATATCATAAATCCTCACATGAATTCATCAAAATCACTTCTCAATCAAATGCATCTTCTTATCTAATTAATCAATCAAAAGATAAAAATGAGGATACTTACATTTACCCACTACTAAAACAATGATCAATCTTGATAATCTTCAATCTTGAAGATTTTTTATTCTTCCAAATCCTAATGCATGTTTGATTTTGGTGGTGGGTTTTGATAAGGAATGATCAAGAAATGATTATGATTGAGTTTTGATTGATGATAATGGGGTTTTGATGGCTGTTTTAGTCGAATAGAGGGAGAAAGATGAGGAGAGCAAGTTTTTGGTAAGTAAATTTTGTGAAGTGTGTTTGTGTGGTGTTTGGTACCTACGGGAGAAAGAAAAAGAAAACGGATTGGGCTTTTTGGCCCAATTGCCAAATTCTTATACAAGTTTAACCTAACTTTAAACTTAATAGCCCTTCATAATTCCTAAAAATGCTAAATTCCTAACTAGGTGTAATTTAACCAAAATACTAAATTTATAAAAATGTGGAAAATAAATAAAAATTCCATAAATTCATATAAATATTTATAAATATTTATAAATAAATGGTAAAATGATTTAATTTAATGTCATAAAAATGAAAAATAATTAAGTAAGATAAAATATCGACCTGAAATTTCCAAGTTATTACAACATCTCCATCTAACAAGGATCTTCGTCTTTAAAGTGCAATTCGCCTTATAGACCCCTTCTTATTGAAGTTAAACAAATGTGAATATTTCTTCCACATTTGATCTTCTCTTTCCCAAGTGAATTCCGGCCCACGCCTTGTGTGACAATCCGTCAATTTATGGTTGATATTTTATTCTCAAGTATTATTTAAAAACATTATTTTTAATATTATATTATGAGCTCACTTATTTTTGGGAAGAAATTTGGATTTACGTCTTGAAGTAGCATCGACTACGTCTAAACCGGAGGATTCTACGTTACGTGCTTATGTTTACATACACCGTCCTTGGTGACAGTCCGACATTTCAGAAAATAAATTTATCCATGAATATTATCTTGAGATTTAAATTTGTGTTGGTTCATAAACTCACAAATTTACGAGAAGAGATTAGGACTTACGATTTTAATTTAACGTCCTTTACGACTAAACCGGAAACCTTAGGATTACGTATTTACGTTTTCGAACTCCGTTTTTGATGAGACAATTTTTATTAGATTCGTTTTGTGCCGTTGATTCATAATTTATAAAAACGTTTTTCGTAAAACGACCCGAGGGCACGCAAATCGAGGAAACTAGAATCGAGGAATACCCGTAAATTAGTGAGATGGGACAAAATAAATTATCCCACCTCACTATACAAGGGACGGCCAAACAAGGGACACCACATCAAAGATGTGGCAGCCTTACACTTATTAAGTTTACAAGTGTAAACTTAGCTTCATTTTGAAGCCACTTAACCTCAAAAACCACTAGCTTTCTCATTTCCACCATTTCATACATGCAAAACCACTCACAACTCTCCCCTTTCTCTCTCTATATGCCGTCCCATTTACACCAAAAACACCCTCACTTGATCTTGATTCAACCACAAATCCTATGTTATTTACATATATGATGATGCCCTTTTGAAGCCCTATTGATTGGTGCAAGTTATAACATCTAAGGAGGAGTTTCTATGGAGTCTTAGGGCTGATTTTCCACAAGGAGTTCATGAAGATTGGTGGACTTGAAGATGGTCTTGGTTTATCACAAGTTTCTCCATCAAAATCCATGTCTTGATCACAACCTACATCACCATGGTGGTATAAAGATTGTTCTCCTCATCCTCTTGTTATTTTGATTATGTAATCATGTATTTTCTTTCCTATTTTATATGTATTTGATGATTATATGATGATAAAAGTATTGTGTGGGAATTTGGTGTTGATAATCATGGGTAAAAAGATGAAAAACTATATGTAAAAAGGTTAAAATCATGCTTAAAATGATGGCTGTATAAAACAGTGAAGAACCATGTCATGAACTGATAAAATGGAATATATTAATGGATATACAGTAAGTAATATGTCTTGTACACATGTGAGAGTTGGCCATGCAATGGAATCATTATAATGAGTAAGATATGATCAAAACAAGTTTAGAGTACAAATCTGAGTTCACTGTTTTGAACGATTTTTAGAAAATACTTAGAGGCTGATTCAACAGTAGCTATAGTAGAGTTAAATGGAGCACATATCATTTAGTTTATGCCATAAAAATCTGAGCTTCTATCTCCATATAGAACTCTAGATATGGCTGTTTTGGTGAACATGAAAGTAAAAATCAGATTTTGAGAAATTAAAGTATAATAGTATTATATAAGCACTCAAATAAACATAGTATAAAATATGAATTAAAACCCACTAACTCATATAATACATTTATATAAATATGTATAAGGATAAATAAATGGGCATTTTATAAAATTGGTAGTTTGATAAGTTTTATAAGTTATAAAACTATAAACATGATTTTTACGACTTTTTCGGCTATTACCGTAAAATTAACGTTTTTGTTAAATAAAACTTAGACGGTTGGACCCATCTAATGTAAACTTTTATAAACTCATATACTGATATATAAACTATATAACAAGTAAAACCCGATAAAACCCGAACTATATAACATACGGACATTAACGGGCTAAGTTAACGTTATTGGACTAATAATACAACAAAATGGACTAAAACACTTATAAACTTATTTATTGGGCTTAACCCACTTAGGCCCAACATGTAAAGTATAAATACTGATAATACAAGTATAAAATGGATTAATACAAGTTAATGGACTTATAAAAGGCTTATTGGACCTAAAACATGTAAATAGATAAAACTAGTAAACTAGTAAGAAGTTACCAATACATAAACACTAAAATGAGTAAATGAGGATATGTAAACCCACTTGATCATCATATATATAAAATCATCATATGTATACATAATTGTTATTTTTATAAAGTCATTGGACAAGAGTCTAAGACGAATATTATTTGTCTAGGTTTCCGTGATTGAAGCACGTACCGTACGTCCGAATTGCCGATAACCCACTTTCCCACATCAACGTGAGTTCATAGCCTCACACTCTCTTAAATGTTTTTATAAATGTTTTATAAAACCGCGAGGGAGATAACATGTTAGTTTTTATGAAATAGGACACTAGTTGTCCTAATTGTTTGTTTATTGATTTGGACCCGAATGATTGTATGACCCAATGAATAATTAAATGACCCGATAGATGAAATGAAATGGATTATTAAAGTTAGGTTATGTCACTAAAAGTCCCATTAGCATGAATTGTGAACTACCAGGATTTGGTAGACGCTTATGCATATAATAGTACTATTTGGGGACGATCACCCCAGTTCACGCCTTGACGGTTGATCCCCGTCGTGCCACATTGATTGGTAAGCGAATTTATGTATGAGAAGATTTACATAGCGTGACCTTTGTGACGACACGCTAATTTAGATGGGCAAATGAGTTTCGGGCTAGCTACCCGTTGTTTGTTGTAGTAAGGTAACAATGTCATGCGGCTTATAATAATCTAATTAACGAAATACTGCTATACGCACCGAATTACGATGTATTGCCTGACTAGTAATACAGGGTCATACTATTGATATTATGTTCGCGTTTTGGTTTTTCATAACCATATTCATATAACAGTTTTTATTTCTATACAACGTTATAAAACGTATTGTATGATATTTTTACGATATTAGTTCGTATAATGGTTTTGAAGGCAAAAGCCTATATTATGATTTTGATAAGGATTTGTATAAAATGACTTGGGCTATTTTATGGCCTATTACAATGATTTGTACAAAAATGATTTTCGGTAATAATTTTATACCGATGTTATATTGATGGATTTTAATAAACTCTATGAATTCACTCGGCGTTATCGCTGACCCTTTTCTTTTAACATGTTTTGTCTCAGGTACTTGAAGGTAATTCTCGGGAAGAAGACAAGAATTCATGGCCCGCACTTAAATATTAATTTCCATTCAAATGCTTTGTAAAACCTGTATAAAAATACAATGACTTGGGACCTATGTAACTTTGATATTTATGAATGGAAATGCTTTTATTATTAAACGACGCGATTTTTATGCGTTGTCTATGATGTGAGTAATGTGCTATCCCGTAACACCAACGAGTCTTCCGCTGTATTGAATTGTATAAATTTGGGGGTGTTACAGTTTGGTACCAGAGCTCTCGTTATAGAGTACGAAAGATTTTAAAAAAAAACCAAGGTTTTGAATAAAACATTTCAAAATATTTTAACCATAAACATTTTTCTAAAAATGTCTAAAAATCTTTTGACTATAACGGTGCCGAAGAATTCCCGAGTTACCGAAAAGGCCAGACTGAGAAGTGTTATTTTAATATATATATAACTTGGATTATATATATATATATATATATATATATATATATATATATATATATATGATGTAATTTTATTACATGATTGTTTGATGATTATTTTGATATTTATACGAGGTATTTATACGACGTAGATTGTCACAAGGAACCCTAAATCCCCTAGCAAATCAATCGAAGCTATTCCCGTAGGAATTCTAGCTATTCTAGATCTAAACCAAGTTGTGGATATTTATGATCCCAACAAATGGTTGATACTCGTAGAAATGTAGATATTAGTTGATTGTGATATTGAAAAAGAATTGGCGAGATTAAATCTGATATCGATGTTATGACGATCTTTCTTTATAGAGTGGAGTTTGACAAAATCTTACCACCTGGAAAGGTGTCATCTGATTCGTTATCATCCAATTCTTAAATTGAAATTGAAAGGGTGAATGTTGCACTTGAGGCTGTCATTGGAACCATTACCCAAAAGCCTCATGCCACTAATACCTTTCCGGGAGGTCTAATTGAATGTATGAGTCATCTCATACTAGTGACTCATTTGATAACTATTGATGAAAGAGCTATAGGATTGGAAATTAAGTGTTGTTCATATCGAGCTTTTATTGCCCTTTTAAGGTTTATGAATAAGGTTGAAAGTATTGGAGAATGAGGTAGGATATCGAATTGAGTATAAGTTGGTTGAAACTTGAATAAAGTAAAATTCAACACATATGGAATATGAGATTGTTAAGAGGAAGTTGTTGAGTCCTGTGATTGAATTATAAGGTTTTAATTGATTGTTGATTCGTGTTAATGGTTGTTCCTAGGCCATTGTCCACTAATGAGGATGCCCAGTGTCCAATAAATAAATTGAAGAAATCTTCTTCTGAATTGGGACCGATGGATCTTTCGGGACAGGTGGGACACCTAATGACTCTTGTAGATTAGTATTCATTGTGGTATCTTTTAAAAATCCCTAACTTAACTGAGACATCAGTTGGTAGGATGAGTTCTTGGAATTGTATTACATAGTGACACGTAATGTGTTACGGTACAATATTGACTTGTTTGTGATTAACGAAAAGACTACCATTGATTGCTAAGTTCTACATGTATCGATGATATCTATCTTTTCTTGCTTCTTCCTAATGCTCGCATTAGTGATGCAACCATTGAACAAGTACTCATCTCGAATTGAGTTACGTTGCGGATTACTCTTTTTGAGTGCCATCGAGTTCATGAACCTCATGATTAATTGGCTAAAGCTCATTTCCTATCATATTGTAGTTAGTTCTTGGTGAACAACTTTTCATCACTCCTTTGCAGATCACTCATTGTTTTTATAAGTTAAAACAGTATGTCTTGAGAAAAATTGAATTTTCATCACTATAAGGATTATTCAAAGTGAGATTTATAAGTGATTGTTATCGAAATGAAGTTGTTTATAAAACACCTTGGAAAACTTAATTGTTTTCATAACAAAGAAAATCTTTGTAAATTTATTTTTGATTCTTATTTAAGAATTAAGCATGAAAATGTTTTTATTATAAACATGATGATAAAATTTTGACGAACTGAGTATTGCATCGTTAATCTTGAAATTGTATATAGTTGCGCGCCTACATACAATTTGGAATGGACCATGCAAGAATGATTAGTAGTCACCATAAAACTAATGAATAAACACTACATTTTCGTTGAAGATTGTGAAAGATTAAATTTTATGAGATCTGCAAGAGGTGAAAAATAGGGACATAGTATTAGGGACACCTACATATGTGCCTGTAGCATCTATTCTTCTGAGTCGAATTTACTCATCTGTGGAAATTGTCTTATTTGACAATTGACAATTCTTTCTTGTCCAATTCTCCCGTAGTAAGATTCTTAGGAAAAGTATCTGATTACCGAGTGTTGATACCCGACTGGATGTATCGACGTTCTTATCATTTCTTATGATTTGATTTCATTTGAATGACCTGGGTAACGATCCGAGGAGCTATCAAATGCGTACTCAAATTATGAAAACATGGGATATATTCATATTCGTTAAATGTTTTCGTCTGTATCTGATTTGAAATTCTCTCGCATAGATTATGCGTTGACCTTACTCTTTTAAGGTTAGTTATGTCTCCAGATATCCTTGAACTTGTGAAGGATTAAGAGTTATTATTAGTCTTTTGAGAAGTTCACATCTTATCGACGGCAATAAAACTAGAAAGTTGATAGTGCCAGTAGAATGGATTGATTGATTATGACATAACGACATTGTCTTAATTGATGGGAACTCGAATAGAATTCCCCTAAATAATAAGATGTTGATTATCAAAAGTGATGATGACCATATCCTGCATTTAGACTTGAAATTATACCATGAATGGTTGTGAACTAGTTACAGATATTGTAATATAGAAGAACCTAAAATGAATTTATTAAAAGATGTTTCCGTTATCTAAAACTTTAGGAGATATTTCCTGGTGAATTACCTAGACTTTCGCCATTAAGGCAAGTTGAATTTGGTATTGATTAAATTCTCGGTGCGGCACCTGTGGCGTGTGCACTGTACGTCAGCACCATCTGAATTAAAGGAATTACCGTACAACTGAGAGAGTTGTCGGAGAAAGATTTTATTCTACCAAGCTCGTCATCATGAAGAGCTATGGTGTTATCATTCCTTATATTTATAGATTACGGTGAACTGAGTAAATTGACAATCGAAAACGATATCCATGACTCGAAATGGAAGATTTGTTCGATCATTTACAAGGTTCTAGCGTATGTTCTAAAGATTTGATCCATGGCATGGTTATCATCAACTTCGTCCGCGAAAAAGATCATCTATTCCAATCACTACATCCAGAACTTGTAATGAACATTATGAGTTTCACGTGATGTCGTTTGGATTGATCAATGCAAATGTAGTATTCATAAATTTAGTGAATCACGTGTGTGGGCTGTAATTTGATAAATTCATGCTTGAGATCATTAAGGACCATTTGTTTATATATAATAATAATAATGAGTTAATAATTAATTATAAACAGCCCTAAATTGGCCGAACAATGAAAACATGTACCTTGAATATTTAAAATGGGATCTAAGACTTAATCCTTTACATTATTTGACCGTGTGATTAATAGAAAATGGAATATATTGACTCTTCAAAAATTAAGAGCCCTTTTAAGACTTTGGGTTTTACCAAAAAGAAATTGGAAATATGTTTTGACAAATTGTTTTATCAAAAGGATTTTTTAGGAATCATTCCTTATAACTAAAACATTTAACTAAACTTCTGTTTAGGGGTAAATGTTTTTGCATACCTTAAGACAACCTAAGAGGGATTGAGGAAACTGTTAAACCATGACTTAAAATTTGAAACGACAATTTTTGCTTTTCAAATAAGAAAATTTTGACCAAAGTATAAACAAAGATTTTTCAAACATTTACGGATCTTATAAATTATTTTCGATAAATCAACAAGACTCGTTTAATTAAATTCAAATTTATTTTGAACATTTTTATATAATTGGTCAAACTAAGAAATTTTTTAAAATTTTTTTTTACTTTTACGTTTCATAAAAATTTAATATTTATTATTAATTTACTTGTAATAATTATCGACACTTTAAACATCGGATTGAGAAAAACTGATAAAAATACAGTTGAGACGAAACAAAAACTTAGAAAATATGAAGAAAGAAATTCTGAACGAATAGTGGACATGATATTTATTTCATCAGGGAAGGTGAATATAATTACTGACACATAATATAAAGGATAAAGAACCAATTAGGATGTGTTCCTTAATAATGACTGTGCAAAATAAATTGCCGAACAATATAAAAATAAACGATGTTTGTAAAAAGGGATAATATAGATAATAAAAGGGGTTCGCGGCTAATTTGAACCATTAAAAATTGAGAAACCGATAGCGTTAAATGTATAAAAGGCCACTTGTGGTTGCCTAAATATGGAGGTTTGTGAGATGTAGTCATGTTGGAATCTCGTAAGTATAAGTATTCTATTCCTGTCATTTCTAATTTAATGTATCTTTGTCTGAAGAAGTTGTACTAATGAAAAATTATGAAGGCAGACATTGCCTCATACATTAGTAAACGTCTACCTATCACAAAGGTCATCATCTGAATTTGATTCGATTTGGGTCATCGTCGACAGACCGACCAAATCTGCTAATATCCATCTCGTTGATGATAAATTCTTGATGAAGAAATTGACTCTTTTATATTTAAAGGAGTTATGTAAACATAGTGTGCCTGTATCGAACATCTTTATCAAGATCCTCGCTTCGCATCGAATTTCTAGAGATTTGCTCAGAAGTCATTGGGAACGAACCTTGATGAGAGTACTGTTTACCACCCCAAATCGAAGGGACGAGGTAAAGTAACAATACAAAACACTAGAAGTCTTGTTTTATGTTTGAATGATTGACCTTTGGTAATGAACCGTATAATCGTTTTCCTTTGGAAAGATTATCATTGATAATTATCGTGTTAGGATCGAGATCGAACCTTGTTAAGATTTATATAATAGAGCATCTGTAAGCAGGAGTTGAGATAAAGACACCCGACATACACCCATTGTGAGTTGGACATGTCTTTTAGGTTTAAGGTTTCTTATGATGGCAAACTTAACCTTACAAAATACTCGACCCGCGAGACCTGAAATGATTTTTGAAATTAGGATCTGATTATTGACTGCCGGTAGTGGGCAGGAGGTTATGTGAATATGAAATGTAGATCTTGAAGTGCCAGATAGGTAGCGAAGTTATGCCAAAAATTTTAACCATGGAAAAATGAATTGATGATCTGGAAGATCATGGGATATAAGTCCCCGTTGTATGGGACTATTAAGATGACGTAAAAAGATTGGTTTGAAAGGCATATAAGCTGGATCTACCCTAGGACTTCAAGGACTGCGTGAATTATGTTTCGTATATTGAACTTGATAAAATGCCTATCAAGTGAAAATCTGATTGTTTCTTAGTAAAGTTTAGATCGGCGAAAAGTTGCATTCATCAGAAACCCGTGAACATCATGGATAGAGAAAGTAAGTCAACATTTAGCCTGATCTTATTCCCGTAGTTATGTTTGATGAAACTCGCGTATTGTAATGAATTACACTTGTGAGAAAAGACCGAATGTGGAGGAAATACCCACATGGCTTTAACTCTATAAGAAGCGAGTAGTAAGGTAAGATGATCTTTGAGGACAAAGATCCTGTTTAGGGGTAAATGCTGTGACAATCCGTCAATTTATGGTTGATATTTTATTCTCGAGTATTATTTAAAAACATAATTTTTAATGTTATATTATTAACTCACTTATTTTTGGGAAGAAATTTGGATTTACGTCTTGAATAGCATCGACTACGTCTAAACCGGAGGATTCTACGTTACGTGCTTACGTTTACATACACCGTCCTTGGTGACAGTCCGACATTTCAGAAAATAAATTTATCCGTGAATATTATCTTGAGATTTAAATTTGTGTTGGTTCATAAACTCACAAATTTACGAGAAGAGATTAGGACTTACGATTTTAATTTAACGTCCTTTACGACTAAACCGGAAACCTTAGGATTACGTATTTACGTTTTCGAACTCCGTTTTTGATGAGACAATTTTTATTAGATTCGTTTTGTGCTGTTTATTCATAATTTATAAAAACGTTTTTCGTAAAATGACCCGAGGGCACGCAAATCGAGGAAACTAGAATCGAGGAATACCCGTAAATTAGTGAGATGGGACAAAATAAATTATCCCACCTCACTATACAAGGGACGGCCAAACAAGGGACACCACATCAAAGATGTGGCACCCTTACACTTATTAAGTTTACAAGTGTAAACTTAGCTTCATTTTGAAGCCACTTAACCTCAAAAACCACTAGCTTTCTCATTTCCACCATTTCATACATGCAAAACCACTCACAACTCTCCCCTTTCTCTCTCTATATGCCGTCCCATTTACACCAAAAACACCCTCACTTGATCTTGATTCAACCACAAATCCTATGTTATTTACATATATGATGATGCCCTTTTGAAGCCCTATTGATTGGTGCAAGTTATAACATCCAAGGAGGAGTTTCTATGGAGTCTTAGGGATGATTTTCCACAAGGAGTTCATGAAGATTGGTGGACTTGAAGATGGTCTTGGTTTATCACAAGTTTCTCCATCAAAATCCATGTCTTGATCACAACCTACATCACCATAGTGGTATAAAGATTGTTCTCCTCATCCTCTTGTTATATTGATTATGTAATCATGTATTTTCTTTCCTATTGTATATGTATATGATGATTATATGATGATAAAAGTATTGTGTGGGGATTTGGTGTTGATAATCATGGGTAAAAAGATGAAAAACTATATGTAAAAAGGTTAAAATCATGCTTAAAATGATGGCTGTATAAAACAGTAAAGAACCATGTCATGAACTGATAAAATGGCATAGATTAGTGGATATACAGTAAGTAATATGTCTTTTACACATGTGAGAGTTGTTCATGCAATGGAATCATTATAATGAGTAAGATATGATCAAAACAAGTTTAGAGTACAAATCTGAGTTCACTGTTTTGGACGATTTTTAGAAAATACTTAGAGGCTGATTCAACAGTAGTTATAGTAGAGTTAAATGGAGCACATATCATGTAGTTTATGCCATAAAAATTTGAGCTTCTATCCCTATATAGAACTCTAGATATGGCTGTTTTGGTGAACATGAAAGTAAAAATCAGATTTTGAGAAATTAAAGTATAATAGTATTATATAAGCACTCAAATAAAAATAGTATAAAATATGAATTAAAACCTACTAACTCATATAATACATTTATATAAATATGTATAAGGATAAATAAATGGACATTTTATAAAGATGGTAGTTTGATAAGTTTTATAAGTTATAAAACTATAAACATGATTTTTACGACTTTTTCGGCTATTACCGTAAAATTAACGTTTTTGTTAAATAAAACTTAGACAGTTGGACCTGTCTAATGTAAACTTTTATAAACTCATATACTGATATATAAACATATATAACAAGTAAAAACTGATAAAAACCGAATTATATAACATACGGACATTAACGGGCTAAGTTAACGTTATTGGACTAATAATACAACAAAATGGACTAAAACACTTATAAACTTATTGATTGGGATTAACCCATTTAGGCCCAACATGTAAAGTATAAATACTGATAATACAAGTATAAAATGGATTAATACAAGTTAATGGACTTATAAAAGGCTTATTGGACCTAAAACATGTAAATAGATAAAACTAGTAAACTAGTAAGAAGTTACCAATACATAAACACTAAAATGAGTAAATGAGGATATGTAAACCCACTTGATCATCATATATATAAAATCATCATATGTATACATAATTGTTATTTTTATAAAGTCATTGGACAAGAGTCTAAGACGAATATTATTTGTCTAGGTTTCCGTGATTGAAGCACGTACCGTACGTCCGAATTGCCGATAACCCGATTTCCTACATCAACGTGAGTTCATAGCCTCGCACTCTCTTAAATGTTTTTATAAATGTTTTATAAACCCGCGAGGGAGATAACATGTTAGTTTTTATGAAATAGGACACTAGTTGTCCTAATTGTTTGTTTATTGATTTGGACCCGAATGATTGTATGACCCAATGAATAATTAAATGACCCGATAGATGAAATGAAATGGATTATTAAAGATAGGTTATGTCACTAAAAGTCCCATTAGCATGAATTGTGAACTACCGGGATTTGGTAGACGCTTATGCATATAATAGTACTATTTGGGGATGATCACCCCAGTTCGCGCCTTGACGGTTGATCCCCGTCGTGCCACATTGATTGGTAAGCGAATTTATGTATGAGAAGATTTACATAGCGTGACCTTTGTGACGACATGCTAATTTAGATGGGAAAATGAGTTTCGGGCTATCTACCCGTTGTTTGTTGTAGTAAGGTAACAATGTCATGCGGCTTATAATAATCCAGTTAACGAAATACTGCTATACGCACCGAATTACGATGTATTGACTGACTAGCAATACAAGGTCATACTATTGATATTATGTTCGTGTTTTGGTTTTTCATAACCATATTCATATAACGGTTTTTATTTCTATATAACGTTATAAAACGTATTGTATGATATTTTTACGATATTAGTTCGTATAATGGTTTTGAAGGCGAAAGCCTATATTATGATTTTGATAAGGATTTGTATAAAATGACTTGGGCTATTTTATGGCCTATTAAAATGATTTGTACAAAAATGATTTTCGGTAATAATTTTATACCGATGTTATATTGATGGATTTTAATAAACTCTATGAATTCACTCGGCGTTATCGCTGACCCTTTTCTTTTAACATGTTTTGTCTCAGGTACTTGAAGGTAATTCTCGGGAAGACGACAAGAATTCATGGCCCGCACTTAAATATTAATTTCCATTCAAATGCTTTGTAAAACCTGTATAAAAATACAATGACTTGGGACCTATGTAACTTTGATATTTAGGAATGGAAATGCTTTTATTATTAAACGACGCGATTTTTATGCGTTGTCTATGATGTGAGTAATGTGCTATCCCGTAACACCAACGAGTCTTCCGCTGTATTGAATTGTATAAATTTGGGGGTGTTACACCTTGAGTTCCATCGGACTTTGACAATAGTGATTCGACTTTGCTTTAATTGCTTCTCCTCCCTATCCATGATCTCAACGGGTTCCTCGATCAAGTGTAACTTGTCATCTATTTTAACCTCATACATTGGAATAATGAGGTCTTCATTAGACAAACACTTCCTTAAGTTCGACACATGAAAAGTATTGTGGATTCCTTGTAGCTCCCTAGGTAATTCAAGTTTATATGCTACCGGACCCACTCTTGATATTATCTCAAAAGGCCCAATATAACGGGGACTTAACTTCCCAAGCTTTCCAAAGCGTATAACGCCTTTCCATGAAGATACTTTTAGCATAACCTTGTCACCTACCTCGAATTCCAAAAAATTTCGTATCACATCAGCGTAACTTTTCTGTCTACTATGAGCGGTTAACAAACGACTTTTGATTTAGACAATCATCTCAAAAGTCTCACGAACCAATTATGGCCTGGTGAGTTGGGTGTCCCCAACTTCACTCCAACATACTGGAGATCGACATTTCCTTCCATAAAGAGCCTCGAAAGGTGTCGCTTTAATGCTAGCGTCATAACTGTTGTTATGAGAAAATTCGGCCAATGGTAAGTGCTATCCTAACTACTACCAAAGTCAATCAAGTAAGCCTACAACATGTCTTCCAATGTTTGAATCACCCTTTCACTTTAACCATCGGTTTGAGGATGATAAGCAGTGCTCATATCCAAATTTTTCCCCAATGATTCTTGAAGTGATCTCCGAAAATTTGATGCAAAATGACTGTCACCATCCGAAATAATGGATATGGGCACACATGCTTACAAAAAATTTACTTCAGGTAGATAAGAGTAAGTATCTCTAATTTGAAATTTTCATTTATCAGAATAAAGTGGGCTGATTTGGTCAATCGATCCACTCTCACCCAAATAGAATCATATCCAGATGGAGTACTTGGAATCTTAGTAAGAAAGTACATGGTAATACGTTCCCATTTCTAAATAGGAACTTCCAGTTTTTGAAGTAGTCCGGATGGCTTTTGGTATTCAGCCTTGACCTTGGCACATGTCAAGTATTTGCTAACATAAGTTGCAATATCCGCTTTTATGTTCGGTCATCGATATAACTTCTTTAAATTGTGGTACATTTTATCCGACCCGAGATGGATGGAATATCTGGACTTGTGGGATTCTAACATGATAAGATCCCTCAACCCTCCAAATAATGGCAACCACACTCGTCCCCTTATACATTTTGTACCATCAGACCTAGTTTCAAAAGGTTCGCCTTCACTACGAAAATATTCAGATTTAATATTTTCCGCCTTGATAGCTTTAGCATGTGCTTTTAGAATTTGTTTCGGTAAATGTTTATGTACCCTTACTACTAAAGCGCGCACTCGGAGAGGTTTATCCCTTTCCTTCCTACTCAATGTCTAAGGGGACGAGTGTGGTTACAAAAGTTGATGAGACTGATTTTATACATAGTCTCATCATCCAAAACGGGCTTTAAATGCATTAAATATCATCAAAAATGCCAAATATATGCTTGTGTTTGTTACTTGTATATTTTAGGTACGGATATTGAGAAAATGACAAAAGATCACAAAAAACATGCAAAACGAACACGGGAAACGAAGCCGCACAATGAACCAAGCCCTAATGAAGATTTTCCAAGAAAAACCTTGAAGAATTGAAGATTATACAAGAAGGGTCCTCCAATATTGAAGAATTGACACTTTAAACCCTTGTTTATTCATAATTACAAGTTTGGTCCTTAAAGTTGGTCAAATTTACAAAATGGGCCCTCCACTTTGAAAAATTGGCAAGAATGGTCCCTCAACAATCAAGACTTGTCAATATTAGTCCTCTAAAAAGTCAATCATACAAGTCAAGACCATAATATATGAAGAAAATGCCAAAACAGCCCTTCAAGTATCAAGAATTGGCAAGAAATACCCCTGAAAATACTTTGGAAAAGTATTTGGGGCAAAAGTGTGAAAACCAAAACTTATAAAGGAAATTCGGATTTTGGCGTGTTTAAACTAAAGTAGCAAGAAAGAAAGAAAAGGGGGGCAAATCTTGGGCAGACAACAAAGTTACCTTAACCAATCATCACTTGCCACCTTACCCCACTCACCCTCTCATCCAATCAGAATCCACCAACCCTCCACCTCACATCCCACTCACAACTAACTATAACTAACCACTAATTAATTTATTAATTAGGCGGTTAGCATGTTTTCAAATCCTAAAACAGATTAAACATGATACTATTCATGTATGAACAAGAATTGGGTTTTTGCTAATGGCTTGAAATTAAACCCTAATCTTCTCCAGAATTAAGATTAGGGTGTCCCTAAACACAACCCAACTTTAAAAAACCATGCCACATCACCCCATTGTCACATGATAAACCCTTTGTCCCAGGCCTATGAAGAAGATGCCAAAAACCCTGCCAACATCCAACGCCCAATATCCTAGCTTCAAACTTAAGCTTCTTTCGAGCCCTTGATGCAATTCCTACACACTTTATAGCTTCACAAACAGCCAAAGAGTTCACAAGATCAAGCATAAAGCCAAAATCCTCAAGGGCAAAATGGGACTTCTACAACTTTAGAGTTTACGTTTTTATGCATTGTAGTTAGTCATTTGTAGCCTATAAAAGGCATAGAACCTGTTTCATAGCAAGTTGCTCTTAGTTTTTCCTTTATTCACAATTCTGTAAAGCCTTGTTCATGTTGAATGAAAAGTGTTTGAAATTGATGATGAAATCCAAGTGCCAATCTTTCTAGTTACTTGTTTATGTTATATGTTTGCTAATCTTGAATCTCAGAACGTGTTTTCAAACCTTGTGCAAGAAGTTGTACAAGAGTTAAAAATTTGATATTTTGCTAAGGCTTGGTTTAAACCTTGGAATTCTTGGGATATAAGTGGATCATAGCACCCTGATAAAGAGTTATCAAGGTGTTGTGAGGCTTATAACTTGGGGATAATCAAGTGTGGGAACAAGGTTACATTAATCAGATTTATTTTCCAAATTGTCACCTTTCTGTTTTTGATTTTATTGTGCTAACCTTGTTGAATCATAGCAACTTGTTTGTGGAAGCTTGTGCCTTGTTTTGCTAGGCACATCAGCTCAAAAATTCGTGAGTGTGGATGTACATTCATGAGGTTTGAGTTCTTGAACCCAAAAATCTGAAAATACTTGATTTTTTATGATTTTGTGTTCTGCTTGTGTTCTTGTCGTTTGTATGGCTTAATCTTGCTTGATACTGCATAATATATCTGTTATTGTGTTTTATGGGCTTGGGTAACATTGAATCACACTTATACTTGTTTAATCTTGAATTGAAAAAGATAAGGGGTGTTTGGGTTAACCTGTTTAAGATCATAACTTGTTATTGTGTTATTGGAAGTTGTTTGTTTGAGTTTGTATCTGCAATATACTTGGTTGTGTGCTAAAACCTACAAGTTTTCAGCTTTGAAACATCAAATTAAAGATTGTGCTATATCTCACTTGATTTTGCCATTTTTGACCTAAGATTTTGGAAACACCTATAGTGTATGCATGTTTAGGGCTAAAAAGTATTAAATCATAGTTTATATAACCTGTTAACAAGATTTGAGTGTTTGAAATTGGACTTGTGGTCAAGTATATCAACAAGTGTTCATAACTGCATGTTCTTTGTTCATCAGAAACTTTTTTGTGCTTGAATCTTGATCTAGACCTTAAACCATTGCATGAAACCTATTTAAATTTGTTCATTTGAATTAATTATAGCTTGTGTATGCTTTTGGTGCAATTTGGTTGGTTGAATCTTGCTAAAAGTGCTTATTGAGTGAAAACTGCTTATTATTCATATCTGGGCTAGGTCTATAGATGTTTTGATTAAACTGTATTAATTGGCTGATTGGAATTGTGTATTTGTTGCTTATATTGACTCCTTATGATTAACTGATCATTTGTGTGCCTTTGCTTAACTTGAATCCACAAAAAAGTCACATAAGACAAAAAGTCAATTTGGTTAAGCAGGGGGAAAAGTTCCCACTGCCCAACCTCCAAAACTAGCCCCTGCTAGTGTTAAACATCAAACAGCTTATTCATAAGCCATTTTGTCTTATCTAGACTTGCAACAACTTATTTTTTGTGATAGATCTTCCTTATTTGACCCATTGATTTGATCTGGAGCTTATTAGGTTTTGACTTTGACTTTTTACTAGAAAATTCACTAAATTGACTTTTACATAAGTGCTTATTTGCTTATTCTGTCTTATTGCTTGTGCTTATTTGGAAACTTTTTGATTATTTTGCTTAATTAAGTCATTTAAAAGCTTTTGAAAGTTGAATCAGCACTTGAGGCGGTCTAGAACTCAAAAACGACTATTTTGTCGTTTTGTGAAGAGAGTCTTGGCTTATTTCAGGCTTATTTCTTGTGCTTTTTCCAATTTTCTTTTTACAGATCTCTTAAGTAACTCAAAAGAAGCTCGTGTGTCAAATTTCAGCTTATGGCATCAGCTTATAGCTTAATGGGCCAAAAAGCCCATTAAGAATAAGCTACTTTGAAATAAGCTAGCTTAAACACATTATCAGCTTTTGGACCTTCAGAGTTTTGTTCTTAAAATCAAATTGTAAGTCAGATAGGATATTTTGGGATTATTTGGACAACATTTTTCTTATTGGGCCTATTTCAAGCCCATTAAGGGACTGCTTGGACTTTTAGCCCATTTCAAAGCCCAATAGGGGTATTTTTGTAATTTAAACTTCATTTCTGTTTTATTTAGGTTAAAATAAACTAGTTTGCAACTTTTTAGAATTTTTTATAAATTTTGGATTTTTATTAATATTTTATTATTATTTTATTATTAAAAATTAGAAGTTAGATTTTTCAAAGTTTTTTATTTTTCTTAGTTCAAACACATTAAGTTAGGAATTTTAAAATTTTTAGAATATTTTTATTGTCATTAGATTAATTTTTAGAATTATTTTAAGTTTTAATAGTTTTTAATTGTTTTTAAATAGTTTTTATTAATTTTAAAATTTTCAAAAATAGTTTTAAATTTAGATAAGTCATTTAAGAGGTTTACAAGTTAAAAAATCTCATTTTGGGTTTTTTGTTAATTAAATTGATTTTTTGGGCTTTAATTAGCATTAAAAAATTATTATTTAATTAAATAAAAGGTTTGAGTGATTTTTGATTTTTTGTAAACTCTAATCACATTTTTTAGGATTTATTACAGTTTTCTAGGAATTTTTAGGGTAAATTTTTAATTTGGTTACTTTTTACGGTTTTACGTGTACGACTATATGTCTTAGTTTAATTCATAATCGTAACCGTCATTCTCTTCTAATCTCTTTTCTTCTTTTCATTTCTCATCAGTATAATTACAAACCATTAATCATCTCTTAACACAATACACTTTCCTCCTTAAGAACGATCCCCACTTTGGGTCATTTACTTGTGGTTTTCCTAAATTACTTGTTAATACTTGCCCTAATTACCTCTTTTTCCTAAAGGTGTGTAAAATACTCAACATCAAAAGTACAATCGTAATCACTCAAAAGCTCAATCCATCTACGTTGCCTTATATTTAGCTCTTTTTGGTCCATAATATACTGTAGAATCTTATGATCGGTGAATACCGTACACTTAGTGTCGTACAAATAATGTCTCCAAAAATACCGTACACTTACTGTAGAATCTTATAATCTTATGATCGGTGAATACCGTACACTTATATTTAGCTCTTTTTGGTCCATAAATACTTTCGTGAAGCTTAATTTTGAAAAACACAAACTATAAGGTGGGTATAAGGCGGGTATTATAAAATATACCCTAAGGAAAAAGGCTCTTAAGTGCTTCGAGCCGCCTCGTTCCCCCGCTTGCTTGTGAGTGTTTAGATAAAAAGGGCTAATCGAAGGTTTGCCAACCAAAGTATTATCTAAGTATCATATATATTTTCTTGGTTTCATTTTATTAAACCCTCTTGAACGTTTTGGTGTTCCACCAACGTTCTAAAGTCATCGAAGGCGTTCACTTCACGTGATCGTTTTCATTCCTTGAGGCTTCTTTAATCAAGAGATTTGATTAAGGAGGAGATTTGTAGATTTTTTTCTACCTAATATAATCACAAAATACAAAAAAGTAAAAACAATCAAAAACCACAAAAAAAATTGGAAAAATTAAAAACACCAAAAAGAATCTTCTTTGCTCATCCCCACGTTGTACGTGACGTTTATGCTTACTCGTAATCAAGCAAGACGTGCACGTAAACGAAAAAACCAAAAGGAGTCAACACCTACTCCTAATATTTTTAGTGAGGAGTCTCCTATTGACGAACCTATCGTAGAAGAAGAACCAACCATGGCGAATCGTACTTGATGGAGTCACTTCAAGCACCCACCGAGGGTTATGGAGAGGCTATTGTGATTCCTGCTATCCTTGCGGAGAATTTTGAAGTGAAAACGGGTTTGTTGTCGATGATCCAAAACAAAAAATTCCGTGGTGATGAAAAGGACAACCCGCACAACCATATCCGCTAATTCAATCGTCTTACCGCCACTTGCAAATTTAAGGATGTTGCTAATGACTCGATTAAGATGATGCTTTTTCCGTATTCCTTAGCGGGGCCCGCTAAAATTTGGTTAGAGAAAGAGCCACCCAATTCTATATTGACGTGGAAGGATCTCGTTTCAAAGTTCCTGAACCAATTTTGCCCGCCCTTTAAGACTACGCATTTGAAAAACGAGATTTCAAAATTTTCACAAGAATTTAATGAGAGTTTTTCAACGGCTTGGAATAGGTTTAAGGAAATGTTACATGAGTGTCCTCATCACGGTTTTTCCGACCTGCATCAAATTGACACGTTTTACAATGGTTTAAATGATCATGAAAGGGATTATCTAAATGCCGCCGCGGGTGGTAATTTTTTGTGTAAAATGGTTGAGGAAGCGTTGTTGATAATTGAGAATAGATCTAAGATGTATAGTCCTCGTAACACATCGAGTGTTCGTAAGGCTTCGTCTTCGGATTCACCTTCTTTGTCCAATACCATCGATGCTTGCCAAATTGAGGCGAACTTGGAAAACAAAATATTTGATAAGCTTAAAGGTCTTTTAATTGAATTCAAAGTTGGAGAACAAAGTGCTCCCGTTACGGCTAAAGCGGTTGAGGTTTCATGTATGTATTGTGGTGGAGGTCATGATTTCTCCGAGTGCATTACCAACGGTGGTAACACTTCGAGTGCCTACGCGGCCACGGGAACTTACAACCAAAACGGTCAAGTTACCCGCTCTAATCAATTGACTCCACCGGGTTTTGCTCCCAATCAAAATGCTAACAACAACTATCGAAACAATCAAGTTGGTTTAAGAAACAATTACAACGGAAACTATGAGAATCAAGGGGCTAATAACAATCAAGTTTTAAACAAAAATCAAAACAATGATTTTCAAAACAACAACAAAGGTTTGCAAACTTTGAAAGATCTTCCAAATGAATTTGTTGAATACGCTAATGGAAACAATGCTAGGTTTGATAATATTCAAAGAGAGATCATTAGCCTAAGATCCGAGTTTAAGAATGACTTGAAAAAGGAGTTGAAAAACGAGTTAGCAAATGTGCTTAAAATCCATACAAACAAAATGGAAGGGAATGTAACTAGGTTACAACAAAACCAACAAAAAATGGAACAAGGGCAACATGAAATAAAACAAGAGATGATTAAGGCCGAGAAGAGGCAATCCATGTTTGAGGATAAAATTTTATCTATGTTTGAGGCTATAATGTGCAAACCGTCTTTGAGTAGTCTTCCTAGTAACACCATATCGAACCCTAAGGGAGAGATGAAAGTGATTACCACACGTAGTGGTAAGACACTTAAGGAACCGACTCCTCAACCAATTGCTCCTACGGAGGATGCAATTGAGGAAGAACCCGAGGTGGTGGTCGAAAAGGAGCATGTCCCAATCCCACGAAGTACTGCTCATGCCACACCTACGGTTGACCCATTACCACATTTGGAACCTGAGATTCCAAAGGCTATGCCTATGCCTCAACCCACACCACCTTTGCCGTATCCATCGAGACTTAGAAAGGAGAAACGTCAAGAGCGCGATAATTACCAATTTGAGCTTTTTATGAAAATGTTTCGTGACGTTCATTTTAATGTGAGTTTTGTCGATGCTTTGGTCATGATGCCTCGATTTACTGCTAACTTCAAGAGTATGTTGAACAACAAGGAGAAATTGCAACAATTGTCTAGTTGTTCATCAGTTTATCTTAACCGCATACCTCAAAAAGTCGGTGATCCCGGTAAATTCTTGATTCCTTGTGCAATCCAAGATATGGAAGAATGCTATGCCTTGGCCGATCTTGGTGCTAGTATTAACTTGATGCCACTTGCAATCTTCAAGTCGCTCAATCTTCCTAATCTTACTCCTTCACTAATGTCTATCGAGTTGGCCGATCATTCCACGATTCCCGCATGTGGATTGGCGGAAGACGTTTTTCTGAAAGTGGGAAAGTTCTATTATCCGGTAGACTTTATCGTTGTCGATATTCCCACGGATCCTCAAGTTCCTCTCATTTTAGGTCGTTCGTTTTTAGATACGTCTATGGCTTTAATTGATGTGCATGCTAGAAAGATCACCTTACGTTTCAACGACGAGGAACTTGTTATAAACGCAACTCAAAATTCTCCAGTTTCTCATGTTGATTCCGTTGCAACCGTAAACCTCGTTGATATGATTGATGTTGTTTGCGAGGAATTTTCACAAGAAGTTCTAGGTTTTGGTGATGATGAAAATAGTGGCAATCCCTCTATGCTAGATCCCATTCTTGATAACTCGACACCAACCTTCACTCCATTTGAAGGTGGTGGTTTTACGTTGGAAGAATTCAATGTTCCACATACTTGTGACGAAGACCTCGACAATGATGAGGACTTCTTGATTATCAAGGATTTTCTTAACGATTTCTCATTTCCTCCACCTGAGGAGGTTATGAGTATCGAGCCCAAATCTTTAATTGAGGAACCACCAATCCTCGAGTTGAAAGATTTACCTCCTCACCTCGAATATGTATTTTTGGAGGAGGACAACAAGTTGCCGGTTATTATTTTGAAAGATCTTTCAAATGATGAAAAAACCGCACTTGTCGATGTTCTAAAGGATCACAAAGGGGCAATTGCGTGGAAGTTATCCGACATTAAGGGGATCGATCCCAAATTTTGTACCCACAAAATCTTAATGGAAGAAGATTACAAACCCGCAATCCAATGTCAAAGGAGGGTGAACCCCAAAATTCACGACGTCATCAAAAAGGAATTCCTAAAACTCCTTGACGCGGGAATGATTTACCCTATTTCTGATAGCCCTTGGGTGAGTCATATTCATTGTGTCCCTAAGAAGGGAGGAATGACAGTTGTGCCAAACGATACCAACGAGTTAATTCCAACTAGACTCGTGACCGGATGGAGAGTGTGCATTGACTATCGTAAGTTGAATGACGCTACTCGAAAAGACCATTTTCCCTTGCCCTTCATGGACCAAATGTTGGAGCGTCTTGCGGGAAACGATTTCTATTGCTTTTAGATGGTTTTTCTGGTTACTTCCAAATCCCCATCGATCCTCGTGATCAAGAAAAAACTACGTTTACGTGTCCATATGGAACGTTTGCCTATCGTAGAATGCCATTCGGACTTTGCAATGCACTGGGAACCTTTCAAAGGTGCATGATGGCTATTTTTCATGACATGATCGAAGAGACGATGGAAGTCTTCATGGATGACTTTTCCGTGTTTGGTAGTTCGTTCACTTCGTGTTTGTCAAATCTTGAGAGAATGCTAAAACGTTGTGAGGAAACCAACCTTGTGCTTAATGGGGAAAAATGTCATTTTATGGTTAAAAGTGGAATCGTCTTAGGGCACAAGGTTTCAAAAGCGAGGATTGAGGTAGATCAAGCTAAGGTAGACGTCATCGCTAAATTACCTCATCCCAAAACCGTTAAGGGAGTTAGGAGTTTCCTAGGCCACGCGGGCTTTTATCGTCGATTCATCAAGGATTTTTCAAAGATTTCTCGACCTATTACACATCTCCTCGAAAAAGATGCACGTTTGGTCTTTGATGAAGATTGTGTACGAGCCTTTGAAATCCTTAAGAGGAAACTTACCGAAGCTCCCATTCTTGTTGCTCCCAATTGGAACCTCCCCTTTGAGCTCATGTGTGATGCTAGTGACTACACTATTTGGGCCGTATTGGGGTAACGTCATGAAAAACACTTCTTGCCTATTCACTATGCTAGCAAGACGATAATCGAGGCTCAACTAAAATACACTACAACGGAGAAGGAATTCCTTTCCGTGGTGTATGCATTTGAGAAATTTCGACCTTATCTCGTCTTGACTAAATGCATAGTGTATACGGATCATTCAGCTATCAAGTATCTTATGGCTAAACAAGATGCAAAGCCGAGATTACTTCGTTGGATTCTCCTCCTTCAAGAAGTTGATCACAAAATCGTTGACAAAAAAGGAGCCGAGAATCTAGCGGCCGATCATCTTTCTCATTTGGAAGATCCTCACCAAAGTGTTTACGAGCCGAAGGAAATCACTGAAACATTTCCGCTCGAGACACTTGGTGTAGTGATATCTAAGCTTGATTCTTATACCCCATGGTTTGCGGACATCGCAAATTATCATGCGGGGAACTTCATCATCAAGGGTATGACGACTCAAGAAAAACGAAAATTCTTTCGTGACGTCAAGTTCTATTTTTGGAACGACCCTTACTTGTTTCGAACTTGTGCGGATCAAATCATTCGACGTTGTGTCTTTGGTACCAAAGCTTCTAACATCCTTAGAGCTTGTCACGAGGGACCCACGGGTGGTCACCACGGTGCTAATCTCACGGCTAAGAAGGTTTTTGATGCCGGTTTCTTTTGGCCTACTATTTACCGAGATGCACATGCACTTGTGAAGTCATGCGACTCATGCCAACGACAAGGAAAAGCCTCACAAAATGATGAAATGCCACAAAATATCATCCAAGTGTGTGAGATCTTTAACGTTTGGGGCATTGAATTTATGGGGCCGTTCCCATCATCTCGTGGTAATAAGTACATCCTTGTCTCTGTTGACTACCTATCTAAGTGGGTAGAAGCTAAGGCTTTGCCCACCAATGATGCTTGTGTGGTAGTCAAGTTTTTGAAAATCTTGTTTTCTCGGTTTGGAATCCCTCGTGCGATCATAAGCGATCGTGGAACCCATTTTTGTAACGACCAATTCGAAAGGGTCCTAAGGAAATATGGGGTTACACATCGTCTTTCTACGGCTTATCACCCACAAACGAGTGGGCAAGTCGAGGTTTTAAATCGAGCTTTGACGAGGATCTTGGAGAGATCTATTCGGGAGAACCGACAATGTTGGTCGGATAAGTTGGACGATGCTTTATGGGCCTTTCGGACCGCTCATAAGACCCCCATCGGGTGCACTCCTTATAAGCTTGTGTATGGGAAGAATTGTCACTTTCCAATTGAACTCGAACACAAAGCTTATTGGGCCCTTAAGCATTGTAATAATGATATGTAGACCGCGGGAAAACACCGAAAAATGCAATTAAACAAATTGGATGAATTAAGAGAAATTGCCTATGAAAATTCATTGATTTATAAAGAAAAAACTAAAAAGTTTCAGGATTCAAAAATTAAAAACCGGGTTTTTAACATTGGGGATCAAGTGTTGCTTTTTAACTCACGATTGAAAATATTTTCTGGTAAGTTGAAATCCCGTAGGTCCGGTCCATTCACCGCGAATCAAGTTTTTCCTTATGGGACCATCGAGCTAGCTCAAAATGATGGCCCCAATTTCAAGGTGAATGGACATAGGTTGAAGCACTACTTTGGCGGGGAAGTTCCATCCTTGAACTACCTCGACCAAATCACCTTCCCCAATGATAATTAGTATTGAGGGGATCGAGTCAAGCTCATGACTCAGTAATCAAAAAGAGGTGCCTCGTGGGGGAGTCCCATGCTTATCCTATATACATATTATCACTTTTCTAATGTAGTAACGTGTGGGGATTTGTGCCCTTCCAACCTTTGTTCCGTGGTTGTTTGTGAATTGTCGATTTTAGATGATCATGATCTTCACGATTGGAGCCTCTCGTGTTTGTTTTATGGGAGCACTTGATCGTTTGCTTTGAAGAATTTTTCAATATCCATGATATATCCTTTGATGTTCTAACCTTAAGTTTTTAGCACACTTCATAAATGACTTAAAATTTAACGGTTACACCATTTCCATGCTAGATTAAGCATTCAACTACGTCTCTAGTATGGGGGTTTTCCAACCCTTAGACTCGAAACATTGAGGACAATGTTTAACTTTAGTATGAGGGGGGGGGGGGTGAATAGATACTTGCCTTGCCAAACCTTCACGCTTTCCAAAGTTTATATTTTTCTTTATCGTTTTGTTGCAAAATAAGGCTAAAAATTGCCAAATTTTAAAATTTTCTCATGTTTTATAAGTGTTTAAAGACACGAATGTAGATTTTCCGATGGCGAGAATAAGAGTAATTTTTGACTCGACCGTGCGTGTTGAGCACTTAGCTTCGATTCCTTAACTTTATATTAGGCTAAGTCTCTTAAATGAGGACGAGAAATGATAGAGTTAATTATAAGTTACTATGCTAAACGTAGAGTACTCGTATTCTTTCAAAAACTCATGTGTTCTCGTTGTTTGCTTATTCTCCCTTCGCTTGTAAATATTTTTTGCTTAATAAATATTGACTTAGCGGTTTAGTCTTGATTGTTGGTTTCTATTCTTTTCTAGTAGATTACATGTAATTAAATTGGGAATACATTAAAGTATCGTCAGCGTCACGGTTTTGAAGTATTGGCAACCCGAATAATCAAAAGCTTCACCCAATAATAAGATTTCAAGTGCTCACCTAAATCAAGCAAACAATTTGAAGCTCACAAGTCCGAAAAATCTATGCAAAATTGAAAGTGAATCAAGCCTTAATCTTTGAAGCTTTAATGATCCAAAATTCGCTTTTAGCGTGAGGATATACGTCTTTGGCCACAATAAACACCTCATGGCGAGGTTAAATAAAAGGCAAGGCAAGACCAAAGTCATAATAAAAGCTTCATGGCGAAGTTGAATAAAAGATGGAGGTAAACCTATGATAATAAGGTCCTTCCGTTAGGGGGCGTATAAAAGTCTTGGTTATAAGTCTCATGTTCAAAACCGTTATAAAATCGTGTTTATCGATCCTTCTTGTTGACTTAATTTTTTGACATCGTTGTCTATTAGGAGGGGCTATTAATTCGATGGTCTTGGTTACACCGTTAGGACTCTATTTTTAGACCTAAATCTCTATCATCGAATAAGTCAAAAAATGTATCCTCGTGAAACATTCAAGACAAAATAAAATATAAGAGATACAACTTAGGAAAATGGGAGGATAAGTACGTGATTAGGGCATATGAGTAGTGTTAGCATTACTAACTTATAATGACAATGTTCTCATTGCACGCTTAGCATGGAATTGGGGTGAAAATCGAGGACGATGAAATTATTTCTAACGAAGCATTCACGTGTTCTTATTCTATGAACCTAAACGTCCCATTTTGCGATGAAAATCATACATTATGTCTAAAACGCAAGTAGTAGTAGTATAGTAGTAATGTAGCTAGTTTATCATTCAATAAAAGTGAATAAAAATGAATTTTGGAGGTGTTACGATACTTTATTCTAACATTGCGTGAGGGCACGACAATGGTTTAGTATGGGGGAGTGATGAGACTGCTTTTATACATAGTCTCATCGTCCAAAACGGGCTTTAAATGCATTAAATATCATCAAAAATGCCAAATATATGCTTGTGTTTGTTACTTGTGTATTTTAGGTACGGATATTGAGAAAATGACAAAAGATCACAAGAAACATGCAAAAACGAACACGGGAAACGAAGCCGCACAATGAACCAAGCCCTAATGAAGATTTTCCAAGAAAAATCCTTGAAGAATTGAAGATTATGCAAGAAGGGTCCTCCAATATTGAAGAATTGACACTTTAAACCCTTGTTTATTCATAATTACAAGTTTGGTCCTTAAAGTTTGTCAAATTTACAAAAGGGCCCTCCAGTTTGAAGAATTGGCAAGAATAGTCCCTCAACAATCAAGACTTGTCAATATTAGTCCTCCAAAAAGTCAATCATACAAGTCAAGACCATAATCTATGAAGAAAATGCCAAAACAGCCCTTCAAGTATCAAGAATTGGCAAGAAATACCCCTGAAAATACTTTGGAAAAGTATTTGGGGCAAAAGTGTGAAAACCAAAACTTGGTTATAAAGGAAATTCGGATTTTGGCGTGTTTAAACTAAAGTAGCAAGAAAGAAAGAAAAGGGGGGCTAATCTTGGGCAGACAACAAAGTTACCTTAACCAATCATCACTTGCCACCTCACCCCACTCACCCTCTCATCCAATCAGAATCCACCAACCCTCCACCTCACATCACACTCACAACTAACTATAACTAACCACTAATTAATTTATTAATTAGGCGGTTATAATGTTTTCAAATCCTAAAACAGATAAAACATGATATTATTCACGTATGAACAAGAATTGGGTTTTTGCTAATGGCTTGAAATTAAACCCTAATCTTCTCCAGAATTAAGATTAGGGTGTCCCTAAACACAACCCAACTTTGAAAAACCATGCCACATCACCCCATTGTCACATGATAAACCCTTTGTCCCACGCCTATGAAGAAGATGCCAAAAACCCTGCCAACAACCAACGTCCAATATCCTAGCTTCAAACTTAAGCTTCTTTTGAGCCCTTGATGCAATTCCTACACACTTTACAGCTTCACAAACAGCCAAAGAGTTCACATGATCAAGCATAAAGCCAAAATCCTCAAGGGCAAAATGGGACTTCTAAAGCTTTAGGGTTTACGTTTTTATGCATTGTAGTTAGTCATTTGTAGCCTATAAAAGGCATAGAACCTGTTTCATAGCAAGTTGCTCTTAGTTTTTCCTTTATTCACAATTCTGTAAAGCCTTGTTCATGTTGAATGAAAAGTGTTTGAAATTGATGATGAAATCCAAGTGCCAATCTTTCTAGTTACTTGTTTATGTTATATGTTTGCTAATCTTGAATCTCAAAACGTGTTTTCAAACCTTGTGCAAGAAAATGTACAAGAGTTAAAAATTTGATATTTTGCTAAGGCTTGGTTTAAACTTTGAAATTCTTGGGCTATAAGTGGATCATAGCACCCTGGTAAAGAGTTATCAAGGTGTTGTGAGGCTTATAACTCGGGGATAATCAAGTGTGGGAACAAGCTTGCATTAATCAAATTTATTTTCCAAGTTGTCACCTTTCTGTTTTTGATTTTATTGTGCTAACCTTGTTGAATCTTAGCAGCTTGTTTGTGGAAGCTTGTGCCTTGTTTTGTTAGGCACATCAGCTCAAAAATTCGTGAGTGTGGATGTACATTCATGAGGTTTGAGTTCTTGAACCCAAAAATCTGAAAAATAATTGATTTTTTATGATTTTGTGTTCTGCTTGTGTTCTTGTTGTTTTTATGGCTTAATCTTGCTTGATACTGCATAATATATCTGTTATTGTGTTTGATTGGGCTTGGGTAACATTGAATCACACTTATACTTGTTTAATCTTGAATTGAAAAAGATAAGGGGTGTTTGGGTTGACCTGTTTAAGATCATAACTTGTTATTGTGTTATTGGAAGTTGTTTGTTTGAGTTTGTATCTGCAATATACTTGGTTGTGTGCTAAAACCTGCAAGTTTTCAGCTTTGAAACATTAAATTAAAGATTGTGCTATATCTCACTTGATTTTGCCATTTTTGACCTAAGATTTTGGAAACACCTAGAGTGTATGCATGTTTAGGGCTAAAATGTGTTAAATCATAGTTTATATAACCTGTTAACAAGATTTGAGTGTTTGAAATTGGACTTGTGGTCAAGTATATCAGCAAGTGTTCATAACTGCATGTTCTTTGTTCATCAGAAACTTTTTTGTGCTTGAATCTTGATCTAGACCTTGAACCATTGCATGAAACCTGTTTAAATTTGTTCATTTGAATTAATTATAGCTTGTGTATGCTTTGGTGCAATTTGGTTGGCTGAATCTTGCTAAAAGTGCTTATTGAGTGAAAACTGCTTATTATTCATATCTGGGCTAGGTCTGTGGATGTTTTGATTAAACTGTATTAATTGGCTGATTGGAATTGTGTTTTTGTTGCTTATATTAACTCCTTATGATTAACTGATCATTTGGGTGCCTTTGCTTAACTTGAATCCACAAAAAAGTCACATAAGACAAAAAGTCAATCTGGTCAAGCAGGGGAAAAGTTCCCACTGCTCAACCTCCAAAACTAGCCCCTGCTAGTGTTAAACATCAAACAGCTTATTTATAAGCCATTTTGGCTTATCCAGACTTGCAACAACTTATTTTTTGTGATAGATCTTCCTTATTTGACCCATTGATTTGATCTGGAGCTTATTAGGTTTTGACTTTGACTTTTTACTAGAAAACTCATTAAGTTGACTTTTACATAGGTGCTTATTTGCTTATTCTGGTTTATTTCTTGTGCTTATTTGAAAACTTTTTGATTATTTTTCTTAATTAAGTCATTTAAAAGCTTTTGAAAGTTGAATCAGCACTTGAGGTGGTCTAGAACTCAAAAACGACTATTTTGTCGTTTTGTGAAGAGAGTCTTGGCTTATTTCAGGCTTATTTCTTGTGCTTTTTCCAATTTTCTTTTTACAGATCTCTTAAGTAACTCAAAAGAAGCTTGTGTGTCAAATTTCAGCCTATGGCATTGGTAACTTAGATTTTACTAGTTAAAAAGTTCACGAATCTTATCGAATTGACTTCCGGTTTAAAGCGTGACTCAGTCGTTTTTGGTTAACAAAAAGAAGGTTTGGTTATATATATCTACTAGAAAGGTAAATGCGAAAAGAATTAAAAATAAGCTAAAACAATTAACTAATGACAACGAAACAATTTAAAATAATGGAACGAGAATTAAAACTAAACAATTAATAATTAATGAAAACTAAAAGACGAAATTAACTATCGACTAAAAAAGTAAACGCATGAATTACTAGAAATAAGCTAAAAACAAAATCCAGAAAAACTGTCACTTTTTCTGAAAAATAAAAAACCTACTTGGTCAAAATAGAGATTTCGGAGCGTGCTATTTTTGGAAAAATAAAAAATACAAAACTAAAAAAAAGTCCTTCGTTCGGTAAATTATTGCTCGCTCGGGAAAACCCTTCACTCGGGAAAATACCTTCGTTCGGGAAAATGTCCTTCACTCGGAATAAAGTCCTTCGTTCGGAATTTCGCTTCGTTCGGAATAATAACCTTCACTCGGGAAAATCTTCTCGTTCGGAATAATTCAGCTCGTTCGGAATAATCTACTTGGTTCGGGAAAAACATATTGGTTCGGAATAATAAGCTTCGTTCGGTAAAATAAAACAATAGTTCGGTAAAAACTACTTGCTTCGGTAAAATCTACTTCGTTCGGTAAAAAATGCCCATTCGGAAAATCTAGTTCGTTCGGGAAATATGAACTCGTTCGGTAAAATCTGGGCACAATGAAACAGTGACGGAAAAATAGGGAAAAACAAGGCACAAATTTAACTAAAAACAACCATAATCAATCTAAAAACTAAACCAAACTAACCACTAATAATCAATTATGAATAATAAATCAAACCAAATCAATAAAACTAACACTAATAACCAAATCAATCAAAACCAACTTAATCAAATCTATCAAAAACTCATAAACACAACCAAAAACATAAACTAAGATTAAACCATTGAAAACAAGAAAGGAAGAAGGAGAGTAATTAAACGCTTGATTAAAAGTATAAGATTCAACAATTAAAACATAAAGATTAAAGGTTCTACAAATTAATCTAGAGAGAAAGTAAACTAGAGAGAGAAATAAACTACACCTATATAAAAACTACTCCTAAATTAACTAACTCTCCGAAAATGGGTGCGAATTCCTCTATTTATAGGGGAGTGGTAAGGTTGGTAGGTGGTGACTTGTCTTCTTTCTTTTCTTCCGTCTCGTCTTTAAATTAAATTAAAGTCTCGACTTTGGCTCGGGATTTGTCGATAAAATCTTGAACTTGTCTTAATATTTTTTCATTTATTAGACTTGGGTTCTTCGACTTGTAAATCTTCCATCTTTGGTCCTTTTCTTCAATAAATCTTCAAAATAAGCCCATTGACTTCCAATCTTTTGCACTCTTGAGCTTTTGACTTCGTCTTTTGTCTTTTTCTTCGATAAAAGCCCGTGAAAGCCCGTGTTTTCCTTCTTTTTCATCTTCTAGTCCTAAAACACAATAAAAAAACAAACCACGCATAATTCCGACATTTACGACATAAAATACACGTTTTGGCTTGGTTATTATTATAATTAAGTGGTCAAAGGATGGGTGTTTACACACCTATCAAATCCCCTACACTTGACCATTGCAATGCGCTCATGCAATGCATTAATTACAAAGCAAGATTTACATTTTCCATCATAATCAATCCACATTGGCCTTTATTAAAGAGACAAAATATTTAAAGGAAGAAAAAAAGTAAAAAGATCAAAAACTTACTTTAGGGTTTCAGAATGTCATGAAAGTTTATCATCCTCAAGTTTCACGTTCCCCATACCAAGCTTAAAAACGAGATCATTGTTATTATAAGTTAGCAAACTATCACAAATTCATGTGGCCCAGTTATTTACTTAGACTCCCTTATTCCTAGGTGTATCTCTTGTATTTTATTGTTGTCTTGAATGATCACGAGGATGCATTATTGACTTATTTTGATAGTTATTTAGGCAGAAAATAAAGTAGGACGATTTAATCAATAGTTAGCTAAAGGACAAAATCTTTTAAAACTGCTTCTCGGGACCTCATAAAGTTCATATCTTGGCATAACTCGCTTCACGATTTGAGACCTTTCTCGGACCGATATTTGGCAGCGACTTCACAATTCAAATCTTTGAGAGACGTTCTTGAAATTATGGTCTTCTCTTCATAATAGGAATTTCTTCACTTGAACTTTTTGAGAGATTCTTCATATTTGGACCATGACTTCTTCATTTTTATCCAATCTTTATTTAGGATTTTGATATACAACGATCCGCCTCCTTTTAGGACTTGGATCTATTTATCCTCATACCTTGTTAGGGCATTTTTGGATAGACTTCTCCATGATCTTTACGGGAGTATTTGCTTTTCGTCTTGTGTCTCGATCCTGCATATTGATTTTTGATAAATGATTCTTCACATCACTTTTGGATCTTTAGCAACAAAATATAGCCCTCATGTTTTGTTAGGACCTTTTCGGACTCGCCAATCTTCACATCCCGCTTCAATAAATTATGCCTTGGCTATGAACTCTAATTATTACCGAGCAACTTTTAAACGATCTTGGGCTAGAAGCTAAGTAACTTTTCAAATCGTAAAACCTTACTTATTGCAATTAAATTCATTAACAAGCGATGGGAGAAAAAGCTCATAATCAACTCACATAAATTCATGAAAGAATACCAAACTTATAATTGACTCTATCATCTCTCGTTCTCCACAATTTAAAATCTCAAAGAATGAGACTCGTGGATGCTTAGCCAATTAAATCAAAGTTTTGGGTTTTCTAGTCATCTATAAGATCTTGCAACTTCTTAGACTCTTTCAAGTTTAGAATTCGCATTTTAAAGTTCCCTTGATAAACGATTCTCTAGGATCAATTATAGGAACTTGCGAAAAGTTCTTGTTCTTAACCCGTAAGAGTTAAGAATTTCACGTTTTAAAGTTTCCTATATAAAAGCCTAGCAGAACTTGACTTAAACACGTTAAGGATACTAGCTAGAGTAAACTTAGATAAGTAAACTCGGGTTGAGTCAAAAGATTCATGACTTTGAAAATTAAAACCACTGTATTAAAATTTATTCTAGAAAAGAAAGAAAAATAACTATAACAAAGGTAAATACAACTAGGCCAAAATAGATCAAAATTTTTGAAAAATGTCGAAAAATAAATTTTCTGGTTAAAATGAGGATAAATACAAGGAAAAGCCCACTTAACTTCGATAGAAGCCCCCTACACCTAATATAAACATTGTCCTTAATGTTTAAGCATGTGGAAGTAACCTCCCCTACACTTAGGACATTGTGCACGTTGTTTAATTCTCGCTAAGGAAGAGACAACTAAAGTGATTCCTATTTTAATATTGAAGAATATAAAATAGAGAATCAAAAGAGTTTAGGATAGAACCGGGAAGACGGGTACACGGAATCACGGGTCGTCAAAAGTCATCAAGAATGGATCTTTGATAGCTCGAATCCCTGCACATGATAAGCAAGAAAACACCAAACACATACTAGGGTCCCCCCCTACACTTATTATAAAAACAAAAGGAAAAGGATAGATACTGCGGGTTGCCTCCCGAGAAGCGCTTGTTTTTGTTCACCGAGTCGTGAGCCTGACTCGACCTTGATTAGCATAGGAAGAAGCTTGAAACATATCTACCGGGATCAAATACATGGTTTTCGCCCATCAAATAGCACAAGCATAAGGCGAACAAGGCAAGCCAAAGAAGGGTGGGCAAGGTTCCCTTAAGCAAAGATGGAGCACGGTGGTAGTAAGGGTGAAGAGGTGCAAGCATATCTCCATTGTTTCTGATGAGACTGCTTTTATACATGGTCTCATCGTCCAAAACGGCCTTAAATTGCATAAAATATCATAAAAATAGACCAAATATATGCTCGTGTTTGTTACTTGTGTATTTTTAGGTACGGATATTGAGGAATTGGCAAAAGAACACAAGAATCAATCAAAAACGAACACGGGAAATGAAGTCGCACAATGAACCGGGCCCAAGTTTGGAATTTTGCAAAAAGACCCTTGAAGAATTGAAGATTGGCAAAAATGGTCCCTCATCTTTGAAGAACTTGTCACATTTGACCCTCAAATTATCAAATGTACAAGTATAATCCTTAATGTTTGAAGATTGTACAAGATCAGTCCCTTGAATTTGAAGAATATACATTTAATGCCCTTGGAAAAGTTTTTGGAAGAGTTTGTGCCATTTTTGACAACTTGTGCAAAGTTGTCAAAGGCAATTTGGGCGCTGATGGACTTAATTTACAAAGTGAAAAGAAGTTGATACCTTGGGGACTCAATCTGCCAATTAACCAAACACTCCCACCCAACCAAAACGTGACACCTCAGCCCTACCCACCCACCAACCCATATCCTGCCCAAACCCACAACCCTACCCGTCCACAACCCAAGTTTATTTAATAAACTGGGTCAAACCCCAGTCAACACCCCACCCATTTCCCTCCTAAACACTTTATTTAAAAATATTCTTACCCAAAATAGATTAAACCCCATCCTAATCCCACTTAAACCCTAAAATTACCCAGGTCCAATTAAATAAAAAACAAAGGGTTATTCCCTCTAAAAGTGCAGATCACTAATTCACTTCACCCTCATCACATCCCACACCCAAACCGTGACCCTGGACAACCCCATGTGAAGGTGGACCCCTCCCCTGCTCACGTCTCACTCACCCAAACCCAATGCCCGACCAAACCAACCATCCAAATACTCCCCTTGGTCCCCAAGATCAAATAGACGTCCAAGATTCATTCAAATGTCACCAACACCAGCTGGATCATCACATGGCACGAATTTGACTAAATTTCAGTCAAGGACTCAAGGGCCTTTTAGGCATTTCAGAACTAGGGTTTTAAGCATTCTAGTATGTTCTACTTATTGTATAAATAGGGGATGAGCCTGTTCATACCCCTCTTGTTCCAGTTTTTAGCCAAAACCTTGTAATTCCTTTTTTATAAAATTAAAGTTTGGTATTTTTAATATAAATTGTAATTCCTTTTAATTATTTATAAAAAGTTTGTGTGTTGTGTTAAGGCTAATTGACTGAGTTCCATTTAAATTTGTGAAAGACTTGTGTGAGTTTTCAAGTTTTCAAAAGTTTTCAAATTTTATTCAAACCTTATAAACCAAATTTCTTTGAAGTGAAAGTGGAAAAGGATTGTTGGTTTGTGAGTTTGAAGAGTATTTTGAAACGTTTGTTTTAAGTTTTGGAAGATTTTTAAGAAGGATTTTAAGTAAAGAGGTAAAACAGAATACATATTTTTGCTTGTATTTGTTCTGTTTTTTTTATTTTTCAGGTTTGAAGGATTGTTGATAAAGGTTCAGCATACACCCCAGTGTATGGGAGGTGGTATTGCAACCACAAAGAGCCTGGATGTAAGGCTCTTGGGTAAATCACTTTTTCCTTTTTAAATTTTCAGAAAATATGAAGTTTATATGATTTTTGCATGAAAGGTGTTCATTGTTGTTTATTCTGGTTTGAATTGTGTTTTTATGTTGTTATATGCATGTTAGATGCTATTTGGATTGAATTGAGTAAGTTTTAAAGTGTATTTGTTTGCAAAAGTGGAAAAAGGATTTTTAAAAGGGTGTTTGGATCAGTGTTTTAGCAGGACAAAAGTTTTAAATTGTGCTTTGAAATTGTGTTAGATAGTTCACAAAAGGTTAAGATAGGTTGCTTGTTAGTTAGGATATCATTTGGTGCAAGTTTTAAGCTAGTTTGTTGAGTAAAAAAGAAAAAGTGATGCTTGAATCTACATAAGTCATTATTCTGCTTGGATTTAAGGAGATTTGAGCTTGGATTGTGTATTCTGCTAGGATTTAGGGTAGTTAAGGACTTGTGATTGCCTGAGAATTGGTTTTTGTGATTGTGTGCTTCATTTGACCCTTTAAAACTCATTTGTGTGCTTTGAATCTGCCAAGAAAAACCTCCAGACCTAAGTCTTTTTTACAGCAACTTATATGTGCTTTGTATGCTCATTTTTGTGACCATTTTGTGCTTAATTGTTGTTGAGTTCTGCTTGTTGTGACTCCCTTCACTCAGAAAGAGTGAAGGGGTGCCCTTGTTCCAAGAATTCACCACCAAACAAGAATCACACCAAGCCCCTCTTGTTTTTTATGCACAAGTGTGAACTCACACTTGTTCATCAGAAACACTAGAAGAACTGGACACGTTTAGTCCTTAATCTTGATAAATCTTGGTTAAAAAAGAGAATTGGAGTGTGTTTTTAGCTTATTAGAGGTCACTGTTGGAGTTTAAAAGAAAAAAAAAAGAAATTTTTATAAAAAGCATCACCCGTAACGGGCTCGAACCCTAGACCTCTCGCTGGAGGGTTAAGAGCTCTACCGTTAATCTAGATGTGCTTTTTACGTTAACCTCTCAATTCATTAAGTATTTAACCACGTTTTGTTTTGTTCTCATTTAAATAAGCCGTGGGCTTATTGCTTATTTTCAGCTTATTTATTAAGCACTTTGGGCTTATTTCATTTTTCCTAGGTTATTTATAGGTTTTAGGACTTTTCTGTTTTAAAATTTTATTTTTCCTTTTATTTAATTAATTTTTAGGATTATTTCTAGTTTTTAATTTAGAAAGTCATTTAAAAATATTAAACAGTAATTAAAAAATACAAAAAAATAGTTTTTAGGTTTTAATTCTTATTTTTGAGGTTTACATATCAAAAAGTTTTCAAAAACTTTAATTTTTAATTTTATTTAATTTTAGGGTTTTTAGACAACTTTAAAAATTAATATAAAATTAACTAAAAGGTTTTAGGAACTTTTATTTACATTTTCTTCTTAGTTAGATTATTTAGGATTTTTGAGAATTTTTTAGAATTTATTTAAGAACTTTTTATTTTTTAGATTATTTTAATATTATTTTAATCATAAAAAGTCAAAGTTTTATTTTTATTTCTTTTTCATTTTTCCTAGGTTCTTTGTCATTAACTAGGACTTTTCCCATTTGTAGAATAATTTTTAGGCTTTTCAATTAATTTTTAGATTTAATTTAAGATTTAATAGATTTTAATAGTTTTTAGGAGTTTAAAAATAGTTTAAATTGGTTTTAAAATTTTTAAAAATAGTTTTTAGCTTAATTAGGTTGTTTTTGAGGTTTACAAACTATTAAATCTTGTTTAGGGCTTTTTAATATTTAAAAGTGATTTTTAGGGCTTTAATTAGCATTAAAAAGTCATTATTAAATTAATTAAAAGGTTTTGGCAAGTTTGGATTTTTTGTAAACTCTTAGAATATTATTTGGGATTTTTTAGTAATTTTTAGAAATTTTTAGATTAAAATTTTAAATTTTGCACTTTTTACGATCTTCGTCGTAACTTTCTAGTAGTGTTTTTGCCTTATTTTTCTAATTTTTTTCGTCTTCGTCATTTTCTCTTCTTTTCTTCTCATTAATAATCACAAACATAATCAATCATTCATTACACAACACACGTGCCTCCTCGAGAGAACGATCCCCACTCATTGGGTCATAACTTGTGGTTTTCCTAAACCGCTCGTTAATACTTACCGCTTTTTACGCTCTTATCAAAATTTTGGCGCCGCTGCCGGGGAGGCGTGTTGTGTTTTGATTGACCATTGTTGTTTTCTATATTAGCCATATAGTATTTGTATTAATAGCACTCTATTAATACGTATTATCGTTTTTCGGTTTTTGTGTGAATACTATTACTATATTGTATACGTAGAACAATAAATACACAAGTACTCCAAATACGTGAGCAATCACAACCTTGATTCGGGATTTCATCACTCGATCATTGTATTCGAATCTCAAACCAAAGAAAAAGGCAAAAATAGATAAATACTTTCGTGAAGCTTAATCTTGATAATACAAACTATAAGGTGGGTATAAGGCGGTTGTATTTCACAACCTAAAGGAAAAAGGCTCTTAAGTGCTTCGCGCCGCCTCGTTTCCTCCGCTTGCTTGTGCGTATTTGATTTTGAGAGTGAATCGAGGGTTTTGCCGCCCAAAGTATTATTACATATCATATATTTTCTTGGTTTCCATTTGATTAAACCCTCTTGAACGATTTGGTGTACCACCATCGTTCTAAAGTCATCGAAGGCGTTCACTCCACGTGATCGTTTTCATTCCTTGAGGCCTTTTTAATCAAGAGATTTGATTAGTGAGGAGATTTGTGGACTTTTTGTCTACTTAATATATTCACCAATTTCCAAAAAAGGTTAATACAATCAAAAACCACAAAAAAAATTGAAAAAACACAAAATACCAAAAAGAATCTTCTTTGCTCGCCTTCTCGTTGTACGTGACGTTTATGCAAACTCGCTCTAAAGCTAGACGTGCTCGTAAACGAAGAAACAAATCACTCACTCATTCTAGTGAGGAGTCTCCAAGTGAGGAACCTATTGTAGAACAAGAAGTCGTCATGGCTAATCGTACTATGATGGAGTTGCTACAAGCACCCACCGAGGGTTTTGGAGAGGCCATTGTGATTCCCGCCATCCTTGCGGAGAACTTTGAAATCAAAACGGGTTTAATGTCTATGCTTCAAGCAAACAAGTTTCGCGGTCACGAAAAAGACAACCCACATTATCACATTAGGCAATTTAATCGTCTCACCGCGACAAGCAAGTTTAAGGATGTACCACACGATGCCATTAAGATGATGTTGTTTCCTTACTCGTTAGATGGACCCGCCAAGATATGGCTTGAGAAAGAACCGCCGAATTCGATTTTGACATGGGCCGATCTCGTGTCTAAATTTGTGAATCAATTTTTTCCACCATCTAAGACAACACATTTGAAAAACGAGATTTCACGTTTTACACAAAGACCAAATGAAAGTTTTTCAATGGCTTGGGAAAGGTTTAAAGAAATGTTACATGAATGTCCACACCATGATTTTTCCGAATTGCATCAAATTGACACTTTTTATAATGGGCTTAATGAACATGAACGAGATTATTTAAATGCCGCCGCGGGTGGTAATGTTTTGTGCAAAACGACCAATGAGGCTTTGAAAATCATAGAAAATAGGTCTAAGGTCTATAGCCCTCGTAACACACCGAGTGTTGCCAATTTGGGCTCGTCATCATCTCGTTCCATTAATGCCTTGCAAGATGAAGCAAATGAGGAGAATCGGTTTTTCGATAGGTTTTCGACTCTTATGTCTCATTGGAAAGCTCAAGAAGCTTCAAACACCGCTTCGGTTAAAGCGGTTGCTAAGAGTTGTATTTCGTGTGGTGGAGCTCATGATTTTTCCGAGTGCATTACCGCGGATGGTAACACTTCGAATGCTTATGTAGCCACGGGAACTTATAACCAAATCGGTCAAGGTTCCCGCCAAAATCAAGCTCCACAAAATCAAAATGCTAATAACTATCGAAACAACAATCAAGGTGGAAATTACCAAGGAAATCAAAGGAATTATAACAAAGGTAATTACCAAAGTGGTAATGGGCAAATTTCAAACCAAAACCGTGATTTTCAAACTCCTACTCAAGGTTTTCAAAATGCTCACACTAAAAATTTACAAGGAGAATTTTTAGATTATGCTAAGGCTAATGATGCTAAGTTTGACAACATGCAACGTGAGATGATTAGCTTAAGATCCGAATTGAAAAATGAGCTTAAAAACGAACTTGCTAATGAACTTAAAACTCATGCTAATAAAATGGAAGGAAATGTCACACGACTCCAACAAAATCAACAAAAAATGGAGCAAGGACAACATGAGATTAAGCAAGAATTGTTAAAAGCGGATGCTAGGCAATCTAAGTTTGAAGACCGAATGGCTAAAATGTTTGAAGCTATCATGTGTAAGCCCTCTTCTTCGGGTGGTCTTCCTAGTGATACCATCGTGAACCCGAAAGGAGAATTGAAGGTTATTACTACTCGTAGTGGTAAAACTTTCAAAGAACCCATTTCTCGTCCAAGTACTTCTATGGAGAAGGAAAAAGAGAAAGAACCCGAGGTTGTGGTTGAAAAGGAGCACATTACAAGCCCACGAAGTACCGCTCAAACCACACCTACGGTTGAACCTATACCCATCATGGAACCCGAGATTCCAAGGCCGATGCCTATGCCTAATTTGCCCCAACCCACACCACCTTTACCCTACCCTTCAAGACGAGACAAGGAAAAGGCACAAGAACGAAATAATTATCAATTTGAACTCTTTATGAAAATGTTTCGTGACTTGCATTTCAATATAAGTTTTGCCGACGCCTTAGTCATGATGCCTCGATTTGCCGCAAACTTCAAAAGTATGTTGAATAACAAAGAAAAATTGCAAAAATCGTCTAGTTGTTCTTCGGTTTTTCTAAGCCGCATACCTCAAAAAGTCGGTGATCCTGGAAAGTTTTTAATCCCATGTGCTATACAAGACATGGAAGAATGCTACGCCTTGGCCGATCTCGGTGCTAGTATTAATATGATGCCTCTCGAGATTTTTAAATCGCTCAATCTTCCAAATCTCACTCCTTCAAGAATGTCAATCGAGATGGCCGATCATTCTACGATTCTAGCTTGTGGAGTTGCCGAGGACGTCTTTGTGAAAATTGGGAAATTCTATTATCCCGTGGACTTCATTGTTGTTGATATTCCCATCGATCCTAAAGTTCCGTTAATTTTAGGTCGATCTTTTTTGGATACCTCGAGAGCACTTATCGATGTGCATGCAAGAAAAATCACTCTTCGTTTCAATGAGGAAGAACTCGTCATTAATGCAACCCAAAACTCCACTCTTTCTCATGTTTATTCGATCACATCTTTGTACAATGTCAATCCGATCAAAAACATTTGTCAAAAGATTTCCAATAGAGTTTTAGGAGTTGTTGATAAAAATGAAGTTCCGTCCCCTCCGCCGATGGAGGTTAAGAGTGTTAAGCCTATGATTCCAATCTCGAGTGATTCTTCGGATGATGAATACGTTGATCCCGATGGGGAGGTTTTCTTTGTTGACAAAAGATTTGAAAACTTGCCACCACCTAAACCAAAAAGATTTCAAAATGTGAGAATTTTTAGTGTGACTTACATTGTTTTAGATACACCAAATATTTTTGACATAATTAAATCGGGTTTTCACAAGGAGAGTTTTAAAGATGAAAAAGGAAAAGATTTTGAATCTAATTTAAAAGATTTTTCTACAACTCTAACTCCGTCATCACCACGTTTATTGAGTACTACAAGCTCGTCTTCTCCTTTTGACGATGCTTTGTGTGGACCTAGTGTGGGGGAAGCCCCTTATGTTCCCTTCCCTTTCTCCACCGAGGACGAGATATTTGATCCTGGAATTGCTTATATAGGGAAATCTCGGTCTTCCACCGATGCAATAAATGGAAAATCTTTTCATTTGATTGGTGCGAGTCTACCTCGAGTAGCTCAATGTTTTGACTTACCCATTGTCCCACCCTTCTATTTCTTCTCTCCTATTTTCTTCTATCCCATTGGGATTTGTGTTGGAGTTGTGTTGTCTCGTCTTTCATCCGAAAACGAGGACGCTATCTTTGACCCCGGTATACGTTTATCGGATTTTTAAAGTACTCCACGTACTTTTGGGCCTTGTTTATCATGTAAGCCCCACCAAAAATTTACCACACCATGATTATCCCTAAATGATCACATTTATGGGGATTCGAGTCGAGCTTTTGACTCGGTTATCAAAAACAAGGTGCCTCGTGGGGGAGACCCATGCTTATCCATGTACATATTATTGCTTTCTAATTAGTGTAATGTGAGGGGATTTGTGCCCTTCCAACCTTTGTTCCGGGGTTGTTTGTGAATTGTGTCTTTTAGATCATCATCTTCACGATTGGAGCCTCTCGTGTTCGTTTCATGGGAGCACTCGATCGTTTGCTTTGGAGGCCTTTCCCAATATCCACATGATATATCCTTTTATGTTCTAACCTTAGGTTTTTAGCACACTTCATAAACGGCTATTACTTATTGGTTACACCCTTTCCATGCTAGATTAGGCATTCGACTACGTCTCTAGTATGGGGGTGTTTGCACCCCTAGACTCGAAACATTGAGGACAATGTTTAACTTTAGTATGGGGGGGGGGGGGGTGAATAGATACTTGCCTTGCCAAACCTTCACGCTTTCCAAAGTTTATCATTTTGTTGCAAAATAAGGCTAAAAATGGCCAAATTTTAAAATTTTTCTCATGTTTCATAAGTGTTTGAAGACACGAATGTAGATTTTCCGATGGCGAGAATAAGAGTAATTTTTGACTCGACCGTGCGTGTTGAGCACTTAGCTTTAATTCCTTAACTACACATTAGGCTAAGTCTCTTAAATGAGGACGAGAAATGATAGAGTTAATTATAAGTTACTATGCTAAACGTAGAGTACTCGTATTCTTTCAAAAACTCATGTGTTCTCGTTGTTTGCTTATTCTCCCTTCGCATGTAAATATTTTTTGCTTAATAAATATTGATTTAGCGGTTTAGTTTTGATTGTTGGGTTTCTAGTCTTTTCTAGTAGCTTCCGTGTAATTAAATTGGGAAGACATTAAGGTATCGCCAGCGTCACGGTTTTGAAGTATTGGCACCCCAATAATCGAAAGCTTCACCCAATAATAAGATTTCAAGTGCTCACCTAAATCTAGCAAACAATTTGAAGCCCCACAAGGCCTAAAATCTATGCAAAAATTGAAAGTGAATCAAGCCTTAATCTTCGAAGCTTTAAAGATCCAAAATTCGCTTTAGCGTGAGGATATACGTCTTTGGCTAATAAAACCACCGATGAGGCAGATAATAAAAGGCAAGGCAAGACCGAAGTCATAATAAAAGCTTCATGGCGAAGTTGAATAAAAGATGGAGGTAAACCAAAGATAATAAGGTCCTTCCGTTAGGGGGCGTATAAAAGTCTTGGTAATAAGTCTCATGTTCAAAACCGTTATAAAACCGTGTTTATCGATTCTTCTTGTCAACTTATTTTTTTAACATCGTTGTCTATTAGGAGGGGTTATTGATTTGATGGTCTTAGTTACACCGTTAAGACTCTATTTTTAGACCTAAATCTCTATCATCGCATAAGTCAACGATGTATCCTCGTGATCATTAAGACAAAATAAAATATAAGAGATACAACTTAGGAATAATGGGAGAATAAGTACGTGATTAGGGCATATGAGTAGTGTTAGCATTACTAACTTATAATGACAATGATCTCGTTGCACGCTTAGCATGGAATTGAAGTGAAAATCGAGGACGACGAAATTATTTATAACGAAGCATTCACGTGTTCTTATTCTATGAACCTAAACGTCCCATTTTGCGATGAAAATCATACATTATGTCTAAAACGCAAGTAGTAGCAATAGTGTAATGTAGCTAGTTTACCATTTCAATAAAGTGAATAAAATTAAATTTTGGAAATGCTTTGATACTTTATTCTAGCATTGCGTGAGGGCACGGCAATGGTTTAGTATGGGGGAGTGATGAGACTGCTTTTATACATGGTCTCATCGTCCAAAACGGCCTTAAATTGCATAAAATATCATAAAAATAGACCAAATATATGCTCGTGTTTGTTACTTGTGTATTTTTAGGTACGGATATTGAGGAATTGGCAAAAGAACACAAGAATCAATCAAAAACGAACACGGGAAACGAAGTCGCGCAATGAACCGGGCCCAAGTTTGGAATTTTGCAAAAAGACCCTTGAAGAATTGAAGATTGGCAAAAATGGTCCCTCATCTTTGAAGAACTTGTCACATTTGACCCTCAAATTATCAAATGTACAAGTATAATCCTTAATGTTTGAAGATTGTACAAGATCAGTCCCTGGAATTTGAAGAATATACATTTAATGCCCTTGGAAAAGTTTTTGGAAGAGTTTGTGCCATTTTTGACAACTTGTGCAAAGTTGTCAAAGGCAATTTGGGCGCTGATGGACTTAATTTACAAAGTGAAAAGAAGTTGATACCTTGGGGACTCAATCTGCCAATTAACCAAACACTCCCACCCTACCAAAACGTGACACCTCAGCCCTACCCACCCACCAACCCATATCCTGCCCAAACCCACAACCCTACCCATCCACAACCCAAGTTTATTTAATAAACTGGGTCAAACCCCAGTCAACACCCCACCCATTTCCCTCCTAAACACTTTATTTAAAAATATTCTTACCCAAAATAGATTAAACCCCATCCTAATCCCACTTAAACCCTAAAATTACCCAGGTCCAATTAAATCAAAAACAAAGGGTTATTCCCTCTAAAAGTGCAGATCACTAATTCACTTCACCCTCATCACATCCCACACCCAAACCGTGACCCTGGACAACCCCATGTGAAGGTGGACCCCTCCCCTGCTCACGTCTCACTCACCCAAACCCAATGCCCGACCAAACCAACCATCCAAATACTCCCCTTGGTCCCCAAGATCAAATAGACGTCCAAGATTCATTCAAATGTCACCAACACCAGCTGGATCATCACATGGCACGAATTTGACTAAATTTCAGTCAAGGACTCAAGGGCCTTTTAGGCGTTTCAGAACTAGGGTTTTAAGCATTCTAGTATGTTCTACTTATTGTATAAATAGGGGATGAGCCTGTTCATACCCCTCTTGTTCCAGTTTTTAGCCAAAACCTTGTAATTCCTTTTTTATAAAATTAAAGTTTGGTATTTTTAATATAAATTGTAATTCCTTTTAATTATTTATAAAAAGTTTGTGTGTTGTGTTAAGGCTAATTGACTGAGTTCCATTTAAATTTGTGAAAGACTTGTGTGAGTTTTCAAGTTTTCAAAAGTTTTCAAATTTTATTCAAACCTTATAAACCAAATTTCTTTGAAGTGAAAGTGGAAAAGGATTGTTGGTTTGTGAGTTTGAAGAGTATTTTGAAACGTTTGTTTTAAGTTTTGGAAGATTTTTAAGAAGGATTTTAAGTAAAGAGGTAAAACAGAATACATATTTTTGCTTGTATTTGTTCTGTTTTTTTTTATTTTTCAGGTTTGAAGGATTGTTGATAAAGGTTCAGCATACACCCCAGTGTATGGGAGGTGGTATTGCAACCACAAAGAGCCTTGGATGTAAGGCTCTTGGGTAAATCACTTTTTCCTTTTTAAATTTTCAGAAAATATGAAGTTTATATGATTTTTGCATGAAAGGTGTTCATTGTTGTTTATTCTGGTTTGAATTGTGTTTTTATGTTGTTATATGCATGTTAGATGCTATTTGGATTGAATTGAGTAAGTTTTAAAGTGTATTTGTTTGCAAAAGTGGAAAAAGGATTTTTAAAAGGGTGTTTGGATCAGTGTTTTAGCAGGACAAAAGTTTTAAATTGTGCTTTGAAATTGTGTTAGATAGTTCACAAAAGGTTAAGATAGGTTGCTTGTTAGTTAGGATATCATTTGGTGCAAGTTTTAAGCTAGTTTGTTGAGTAAAAAAGAAAAAGTGATGCTTGAATCTGCATAAGTCATTATTCTGCTTGGATTTAAGGAGATTTGAGCTTGGATTGTGTAATCTGCTAGGATTTAGGGTAGTTAAGGACTTGTGATTGCCTGAGAATTGGTTTTTGTGATTGTGTGCTTCATTTGACCCTTTAAAACTCATTTGTGTGCTTTGAATCTGCCAAGAAAAACCTCCAGACCTAAGTCTTTTTTACAGCAACTTATATGTGCTTTGTATGCTCATTTTTGTGACCATTTTGTGCTTAATTGTTGTTGAGTTCTGCTTGTTGTGACTCCCTTCACTCAGAAAGAGTGAAGGGGTGCCCTTGTTCCAAGAATTCACCACCAAACAAGAATCACACCAAGCCCCTCTTGTTTTTTATGCACAAGTGTGAACTCACACTTGTTCATCAGAAACACTAGAAGAACTGGACACGTTTAGTCCTTAATCTTGATAAATCTTGGTTAAAAAAGAGAATTGGAGTGTGTTTTTAGCTTATTAGAGGTCACTGTTGGAGTCTAAAAGAAAAAAAAAAAGAAATTTTTATAAAAAGCATCACCCGTAACGGGCTCGAACCCTAGACCTCTCGCTGGAGGGTTAAGAGCTCTACCGTTAATCTAGATGTGCTTTTTACGTTAACCTCTCAATTCATTAAGTATTTAACCACGTTTTGTTTTGTTCTCATTTAAATAAGCCGTGGGCTTATTGCTTATTTTCAGCTTATTTATTAAGCACTTTGGGCTTATTTCATTTTTCCTAGGTTATTTATAGGTTTTAGGACTTTTCTGTTTTAAAATTTTATTTTTCCTTTTATTTAATTAATTTTTAGGATTATTTCTAGTTTTTAATTTAGAAAGTCATTTAAAAATATTAAACAGTAATTAAAAAATACAAAAAAATAGTTTTTAGGTTTTAATTCTTATTTTTGAGGTTTACATATCAAAAAGTTTTCAAAAACTTTAATTTTTAATTTTATTTAATTTTAGGGTTTTTAGACAACTTTAAAAATTAATATAAAATTAACTAAAAGGTTTTAGGAACTTTTATTTACATTTTCTTCTTAGTTAGATTATTTAGGATTTTTGAGAATTTTTTAGAATTTATTTAAGAACTTTTTATTTTTTAGATTATTTTAATATTATTTTAATCATAAAAAGTCAAAGTTTTATTTTTATTTCTTTTTCATTTTTCCTAGGTTCTTTGTCATTAATTAGGACTTTCCCATTTGTAGAATAATTTTTAGGCTTTTCAATTAATTTTTAGATTTAATTTAAGATTTAATAGATTTTAATAGTTTTTAGGAGTTTAAAAATAGTTTAAATTGGTTTTAAAATTTTTAAAAATAGTTTTTAGCTTAATTAGGTTGTTTTTGAGGTTTACAAACTATTAAATCTTGTTTAGGGCTTTTTAATATTTAAAAGTGATTTTTAGGGCTTTAATTAGCATTAAAAAGTCATTATTAAATTAATTAAAAGGTTTTGGCAAGTTTGGATTTTTTGTAAACTCTTAGAATATTATTTGGGATTTTTTAGTAATTTTTAGGAATTTTTAGATTAAAATTTTAAATTTTGCACTTTTTACGATCTTCGTCGTAACTTTCTAGTAGTGTTTTTGCCTTATTTTTCTAATTTTTTTCGTCTTCGTCATTTTCTCTTCTTTTCTTCTCATTAATAATCACAAACATAATCAATCATTCATTACACAACACACGTGCCTCCTCGAGAGAACGATCCCCACTCATTGGGTCATAACTTGTGGTTTTCCTAAACCGCTCGTTAATACTTACCGCTTTTTACGCTCTTATCAGTTTCCAAAGATCTTTCCTTTTATTTCATCTGATGGATACTGAGATGGCTTGAAAATTACAATACCGGGATCGAACACCTTTTCCTTTAGGGGAAAATAACACTCAGGTTCAGTAGTCCTTGAAGAGGATCCGCTCATAAATTGCACAATCTCATCCTCAAAAGGGGGATAGAGAGGTGTCAATACTTAAGAACTGCGGATATCGGTGTCGGCCGGCTGCTTCTCCTTTGAAACAGGTTTCTTCATATCTAAAGGAGGATAAAGACCATAATCATCAAAGTCCAAAGGAGGAGCATCACTCTCATTTGGGAAGTAAGTGCAGAGAACAGAAGCAAAGTCTTCCTCAAATGAGTAGTCATCCAAAGTAGGATCAAGCATTGTGGGTGGAGGATCTTCATCAAAAGTAGGTGCAAGGTCATCATGAGAAGAATCACTCAAGAGAGTATCAGCCTCATCAAAATCATCATAAGTGGGCATGTCTGGATACTTAGAAGTAAAATCATCAGAATCATCCCCATCGGAACTAGAATCATCATAGATCGGTGGAGAATCATAGATTGGTGGGGGATCCAATGTGGAGAAAGAATCACCAACATCATCCACATCGTCTTAGAAAAGTGGATTATAATGGGAAGACTCGAAAAGAGGATTATCATATACAACAAAGTCATCAAGCTTAAAACTTTCCAAAGTAGAAGTAAGCTCTTCTTGAAGCACATTAATCATTTTCGCGGATTCTTTTCCATTTGTCTTACTTGTAATCTTCCCCATCTTAAAAACTTGAGCATCATTCCCGACTCTTAAGATTAGCTCACCTTCGGCAACATCGACTAATTCTTTTCCGGTTCTCAAGAATGACCGTCCAAGTATTAACGGAATACGAGGGTCCATTTCATAATCAACAACAACAAAATCAATCGGAAAAGTGAAGGTACCAACTTTAATAAATACATCTTCAGCAATACCGACGGGGTAAGCGAGAGTACGATTTGCTAGCTCAAGAGTCATCTTTGTTAGTGTAAGATCGGGTAATGATAACTTTTTCCAAACACTTAAAGGCATCAGATTTATACTTGCCCCGAGATCAGCTAAGGCAGTAAATTCTTCGGTTTTGCTGAAAATGCAAGGCAACACAAAACGACCGGGATCTCCAAGTTTTTCTGGAAGTTCTTTAAGAATGACTGCAGAACAATTTTCATTTAAGCGTGTGTTGACAAACTCAGCCATCTTTTCCTTCTTGTTAAGCAACTCCTTGAACGTTTTCACAAATTTAGGCATTTGGACAAGTGCTTCAACAAGGCTAATGTTAAAGTTCATTTGGGATATCATCTTCAAAAAGGAAGTAACTTGAGAATCCTCCTTAGTGAGCACTTTGCACTTGTCTAACCGTGAGGGACAAGGAATATTAGGTTTAAGAGGTTTAGGTGTAGAAGGTGAAGGTTGAGAAGTAGAAGGATTAGAGGTGGAAGGTGGGGATGGTGAAGGTTTTTTCTTAGGTACTTCTTCCATAATAGGTGGAGGCGGTAATGGGGAACTAGTACTAGGCGTGGTAGTAGGAGGGTTAAATGGGCGTGGAAGAGGTGTAGATGGAGTAACCCGGGGAGGAGTAGAAGGTCCTACGAAAGTAGCTCCACTGCGTGTAGTAATAGCACTCACATTAGCTCTCGGGTTTGTTTCGGTGGTGGAAGGAAGAGCACCTTGGGGACGAAGGGTTTGTAGTAGTTGAACGAATTTCCTATCCGTGGACTCTTGTATTTGTCTAGTTGATTCTTGCATTGCTTGCATTATTTTCTCATGTTCACTCAATTTTTGCAAGACCAAGTCCATTGGTGGATGAGGTAAATTAAACCCTTGTTGTTGAAAACCTTGGTTTGGGTATTGGTTATAAGGTGAAAAACCTTGAGGATTGAAACCTTGGTTTGGAAAGCCTTGATTTTGCATTGGATAATTTCCTTGATTTGCATTTGCGCCCCTCACATTGGCATTACCTTGAAAATTAGCTCTCGGTGGCCCTTGATTGTTTTGGGTGGGTGGGTGTGGTCTTGGTTGAAAGCCGGGTGGAGCCAATTAATTTGTAGAATTATAGGACAAATGAGCAACATCGACATTCGGCTTGAAATGAACCCTCTCCGTGTTGTTGTAAGCATACACTTCCGCGTGAGATTGATCATAAGCTTTATCACAGTTAGCATAAGAGTGTGGCGCACCACAAGTTTCACAGGTTATATTAAGAGCATGGGCATGTTGAGTGGGAGGGTTATCTCGTAGAACAAGATGTTTTACTATAGAAGTAAGCTCCTTGATTTGAGTAGTGACTTCACTCTCACTGACACTAGCCATAGTAGCCCTAACACTCTTGGTTTGGACTTTGGCTTTGTTCTCAATGATAGCCCAAGCTTCATTCATAGTTTTAACCAAAATATTACCCCCCGAGGCATTATTTAGTGAATCTTGGTCATTTAAACTTAATCCATTATAAAGAGTATTAATTTGATGTACCTTTGTAAAACCGTGTTGTGGACACTTTCTTAAAAGTTCCTTAAAACGATCGTAAGATTCACTAAATGTCTCACCGTACTTTTGTTCAAAATTGATAATGTCATTCCGCAAAGCGGTAGTACGTGAGGGTGGAAAAAAGTAATTGATAAACTTGGTCTCAAGGTCCGTCCATGTTGTAATACTTTTAGGGTGGTTCCTTATCAAGCCAAGTCCGGGCTTGTCCCTCGAGGGAGAAAGGAAAGAGGAGCAAATGAATTGCCTCTTGTGAGACCCCATTGTATTTAACAGTATTAGATAAGTGTACGAACCTCTTGATGTGATCATGAGGATCGTCATGAGTGCGGCCTAGAAAAGGTGTTGCGGAAACCATTTGAATAGACCCGGACTTGAGCTCGAAGTTATTTGCATCGATAGCTGGAACCACAATCGCATCTTCATTGCCTTCAACATGTGATTGCAAGAGCTCGATCATTGGACGGTTATCCATTGTGTTAACAACAGGAGGCTCGACAACCGGAGGTTGAATGATTGTAGCTTGAATGGATTTCTTCTTGCGTGAGCGAGTACGCATACACCTACAAAAGAAATTAGAGCAAAGAAATAGAAGGAATAAAACTAACGTAAAAAGAAAACATTTTTGGCGCTAAACTTTGAAAAAGAAATTCTTTTTATGATTTTTTAATGTTTTTGGATTTTTGAATTTTTTTTATTTTTATGGATTTTTGAAATTTTTTTGAAAATTTTGCAAGAAAAATAACGTTCAAAAGTGAACGGATCCCAAAATCCAACGCGTCTCTCACAAAAAACCATTAATCTTCACGAAAAGAGCCGCCAGCGGCGCCATTTGGTAACTTAGATTTTACTAGTTAAAAAGTTCACGAATCTTATCGAATTGACTTCCGGTTTAAAGCGTGACTCAGTCGTTTTTGGTTAACAAAAAGAAGGTTTGGTTATCTATATCTACTAGAAAGGTAAATGCGAAAAGAATTAAAAATAAGCTAAAACAATTAACTAATGACAACGAAACAATTTAAAATAATGGAACGAGAATTAAAACTAAACAATTATTAATTAATGAAAACTAAAAGACGAAATTAACTATCGACTAAAAAAGTAAACGCATGAATTACTAAAAATAAGCTAAAAACAAAATCCAGAAAAACTGTCACTTTTTCTGAAAAAATAATAAACCTACTTGGTAAAAATAGAGATTTCGGGAAGCGTGCTATTTTTGGAAAAATAAAAATTACAAAACTAAAAAAAAGTCCTTCGTTCGGTAAATTATTGCTCGCTCGGGAAAAACCCTTCACTCGGGAAAATACCTTCGTTCGGGAAAATGTCCTTCACTCGGAATAAAGTCCTTCGTTCGAAATTTCGCTTCGTTCGGAATAATAATCTTCACTCGGGAAAATCTGATTGTTCGGAATAATTCAGCTCGTTCGGAATAATCTACTTGGTTCGGGAAAAACAAATTGGTTTGGATAATAAGCTTCTTTCGGTAAAATAAAAATAAAAACACTAGTTCGGTGAAAACTACTTGGTTCGGTAAAATCTACTTCGTTCGGTAAAAAATGCTCATTCGGAAAATCTAGTTCGTTCAGGAAATATGAACTCGTTCGGTAAAATCTGGGCACAATGAAACAGTGACGAAAAAATAGGGAAAAACAAGGCACGAATTTAACTAAAAACAACCATAATCAATCTAAAAACTAAACCAAACTAACCACTAATAATCAACTATCAATAATAAATCAAACCAAATCAATAAAACTAACACTAATAACCAAATCAATCAAAACCCACTTAATCAAATCTTTCAAAAACTCATAAACACAACCAAAAACATAAACTAAGATTAAACCATTAACAACAAGAAAGGAAGAAGGAGAGTAATTAAAAGCTTGATTAAAAGTATAAGATTCAACAATTAAAACATAAATATTAAAGGTTCTACAAATTAATCTAGAGAGAGAAAGTAAACTAGAGAGAGAAATAAACTACACCTATATAAAAACTACTCCTAAATTAACTAACTCTCCAAAAATGGGTGTGAAGTCCTCTATTTATAGGGGAGTGGTCAGGTTGGTATGTGGTGACTTGTCTTCTTTCTTTTCTTCCGTCTCGTCTTTAAATTAAATTCAAGTCTCGACTTTGGCTCGGGATTTGTCGATAAAATCTTGAACTTGTCTTAATATTTCTTCATTTATTAGACTTGGGTTCTTCGACTTGTAAATCTTCCATCTTTGGTCCTTTTCTTGAATAAATCCTCAAAATAGGCCCATTGACTTCCAATATTTTGCACTCTTGATCTTTTGACTTCGTCTTTTGTCTTTTTCTTTGATAAAAGCCCGTGAAAGCCCGTGTTTTCCTCCTTTTTCATCTTTTAGTCCTAAAACACAATAAAAACACAAACCACGCATAATTCCGACATTTACGACATAAAATACACGTTTTAGCTTGGTTATTATTATAATTAAGTGGTCAAAGGATGGGTGTTTACACACCTATCAGGCATCAGCTTATAGCTTAATGGGCCAAAAAGCCCATTAAGAATAAGCTGCTTTGAAATAAGCTAGCTTAAACACATTTTCAGCTTTTGGACCTTCAAAGTTTTGTTCTTAAAATCAAATTTTAAGTCAGATAGGAGATTTTGGGCTTATTTGGACAACATTTTTCTTATTGGGCCTATTTCAAGCCCATTAAGGGACTGCTTGGACTTTTAGCCCATTTCAAGGCCCAATAGGGGTATTTTGTAATTTCAACTTCATTTATGTTTTATTTAGGTTAAATTAAACTAGTTTGCAACTTTTTAGAATTTTTTATAAAATTTGGATTTTTATTAATATTGTATTATTATTTTATTATTAAAACTTAAAATTTAGATTTTTCAAAGTTTTTTTATTTTTCTTAGTTCAAACACATTAAGTTAGGAATTTTAAAATTTTTAGAATATTTTTATTGTCATTAGATTAATTTTTAGAATTATTTTAAGTTTTAATAGTTTTTAATTGTTTTTAAATAGTTTTTATTAATTTTAAAATTTTCAAAAATAGTTTGAAATTTAGTTAAGTCATTTAAGAGGTTTACAAGTTAAAAAATCTCATTTTGGGCTGTTAATTAAATTGATTTTTTGGGCTTTAATTAGCATTAGAAAATTATTATTTAATTAAATAAAAGGTTTGAGTGATTTTTGATTTTTTGTGAACTCTAATCACATTTTTATAGGATTTATTGCAATTTTCTAGGAATTTTTAGGGTAAAATTTTAATTTAGTTACTTTTTACGGTTTTACGTGTACGACTATTTGTCTTAGTTTAATTCATAATCGTAACTGTCATTCTCTTCTAATCTCTTTTCTTCTTTTCATTTCTCATCAATATAATCACAAACCATTAATCATCTCTTAACACAATACACTTGCCTCCTTGAGAACGATCCCCACTTTGGGTCATTTACTTGTGGTTTTCCTAAACTACTTGTTAATACTTGCCCTAATTACCTCCTTTTCCTAAGGGTGTGTAAAATACTCAACATCAAAAGTACAATCGTAATCACTCAAAAGCTCAATCCATCTGCGTTGCCTTATATTTAGCTCTTTTTGGTCCATAATATACTGTAGAATCTTATGATCGGTGAATACCGTACACTTAGTGTCGTACAAATAATGTCTCCAAAGGCGAAGAGCAAAAACCACTGTGCCCAATTCCAAGTCATGGGTGGTGTAGTTTTCCTCGCTCTTCCTAAGTTTCCTAGAAGCATACCCAATAACCTTTTCCCGTTGCATCAGAACAACCCCATATCCTTTAAGAGCGCATCGCAATAGACAATAAAGTCCTCTCTGCGCTCGGGTAGTGACAAGATTGGCGCACTACACAATTTAAGCTTCAGCATTTGAAATGCCTCTTCTTCTTCGTTGCCTCATATGCACGACTTATTTTTCTAAGTCAATTTTGTTAACGGTTTAGATATTAACAAAAACCCCTCAATAAACCTTCAGTATTAACCGACCAAACCCAAAAAATGTCACTTCGGTTGGAGTAGTAGGTGCAACCCACTTTTTAATGGCTTCGATTTTTGCGGGATCGACGTGAACTCCATTTCTATTAATCACGTGACCAAGGAAATGTAAGGAATCAAGCCAAAAAGCACATTTTGATAATTTTGCATACAACTTTTTCTTCCCTAGCAACTCTAAGATAGTCTTCAAGTGTTCACCATGTTCCTCTTCATTCTTGGAATAAATCAGAATATCATCAATGAACACGATCACGAGTTTATCAAGATACAGTTTGCACACGTGGTTCATTAAATCCATGAACACCGCCGGTGAATTGGTCAATCCAAACGGCATTACTTGAAACTCATAATGTCCATAATGAGCTCTAAAGGCTGTAATTTGAATATCTTCCTTGCGAACGCGAAGTAGTTGGTAACTAGACCGAAGATAAATTTTGAATAAACACTAGAACCTTGCAACCGATCAAATAAGTCATCGATCCTTGGTGAAGGGTATCGGCTCTTGATAGTTAACTTATTCAGTTCCCGATAGTCGATGCACATGTGAAATGACTCATCTTTCTTTTTCACGAATAATACCAGAGCTCCCATAGTGACGAGCTCAGTCAAATAAATCCTTTCTCGGATAATTCTTGCAATTGTTCCGATAATTCTTTCATTTCAGATGGTGCTATACGATATGGCGTACATGCCACAGGTGCGCACCAAGAATAAGATCAATACAAAAATATATTTGCCTTGGTGGCGGAAGTCCGAGTAGTCCATAAGGAAATACATAAGGAAAATCACACACGTCAGGAACATCATCATGTTGAGCCTCTACAACTCCTAACTGATAGTCAGCTCCACGGTTATATCCATCATGGGCATTCTTTTTCAATTGAGGTAAATCCTTCTTCTGTGATCCTTTGTGTTTCAATTAAAACAGGTCACATACTTCTTGATAAGGCCCCGACAATTTCTAGTCTTGTGTCCCAACTTGCCACCGTTTTCACGCTTCCAACATTCACCAGCATGATTCCTACGCCTACACTTAGGACAAGCATCCTTGGCATTAGGTGCGGTAGTAACCGAATTCGTATTTTCTTGTTGTCGGCTTTGGTGACAAGTGTGGACACTTTGGTTGTCACCACAAGTACCACAATCTTCTTCACCTTATCCTACTCCTTGCAGTCACTGATCTGAAATATTGTTTAACACCCCTAAATTTACTCGCAGCAGAAACCAACCATTTAGGTGTTAAGAAATAGCACAATCACAAAAGAAAATAAAGAACGACTCTAAAAGAGACATCTTTAGATAAAGGGTTCTATTCATAATGATCAGAGTACTGGTCCCACAAACCGTTACCAACATTTCATACACAAGTCTTTTAAAAGTACACAAACATTTTAAAAGTAAAAGATAATTGAATGGAACGAAAACATATTTTCTAAAACATTAGCGCTTGCCTCCTCGTCCATTCCAAACCTCCATCATCCATCTTTAATTACCTGAGATAAACATGCTTAAAAAGTCAACTAAAAAGCTGAGTGTTATAGAGTTTATAAGAATAATAAGTGAACACAAGAATTTTTAATCATCTCAAACTTATCACACAGACAAGTCATATATATAGATAAATGCATTAAGCTTACACCACTGAACGTTAACCAACATGTCAAACCGAATCACTTACGGCGCCCCTACTAACAGATAATTGTAAGTTTATGGACTTATATTTAATAGTCGTGTGATAGGATCGAACTCGAGATTACGGGATTGCACTTAATACGTAAAGAGTTAATTTAATTAATAAATATATTTATTGTATTTATTAATTTATTTAATAAATATATATTTATGTATTTTTATTAAATTAAACTGAGATGTAACTTTAATGACCGTTAAATAATTAAGAGTTAAGTATTAACGAGTGTTAAATAAATATATAGTAAGTAAACAAAAGAAAAGAAGTTTGGAAGATTCCGGAACACCCCTAAGGGGTGTTTTGGTCGGTCGGTTATGGAGGAAAAAGGAAGGGGGAAAACATTCCTTTTATTTGTTTTTGGATACAAGGTTAGGCCTATATAAACAAATCCTTCACCTCATAATTCACATCACAAAAATCTTTCTCCCCTTCTTCTCTTGTTGGTCGATCGCACGAATACACACAAAGGGGTATTTGGTTGGTTTTCTTGGTTGATCGATTTACTTACAATCTAGTCCTAGCCCCTCTCTAGGGTTGTTGGGTAGATTAATTACAAGCGTTGTTGCTCGGTTTTCACGTGCTAGAATCACAGTTAGCTCGTTGTATTACGTGTGTACAATATCGTAATATAGTCTTACTTTAAGACTATATCTTGGTGTATTACGGTGTAAACCCGAATTGGTGATTCGTTCTTCGTCTTGTGAATTGCTTTAACGTAAAAGTATGTAACCCTAATTCGGTTAATTATAATTGTTTTATTATTATGATCTTGTTAAATCGCTTCCGCTATATGTGCTTTGATCTCGTTTAGGGTTTTATATACTTGTTATGATATTAATAAACCTTCAGTGGCATCGAGAGCCGTTTTAACATGTTATAATTATAAAAAATCTAAAGTTTTTTAACTAATATTTGTTTTGAGTTAAAACTACATGTTTTTTAGGTTTTCTTAAAATTAGGTTTTTGTTTTTTTTAAAAGTAGGGTTTTGGCCGAATTTTTAATAAAAAAAGGAATTGTTTTAAAACCCTAAATTACATGTGGGATAATTTTAGATTAAATTGCATGATTAATTGTTATGTCATGTATGGTTACGATCCGTAGAGATTTAATTGTTAAGATTTGTGGGGAGTCCATGATTACGTGCATGTTTTCATAGATCGTAAAATTATATGTTTATATGATTTTATGTGCTACATGATTATTTGATTCAATAAATCTAGAATTAGGGAAGACTTTTATATGAATATAAAGACCTATATTTGATAAATATTGAATAAATCGTTTACATGTAGCTATTTGATTTATTTTATTACACATATAAATGGTTATTATGTGTTTATGATTTAGTTTTTTTTACTTGTTTATATATAAAATTGTTGAATTGTTGTAAACAAGGGTTTTTTTTGAAAAGAAATAATATAGACTAAATCATATTAAAATAATGATTTGCTAGAGATATAAATTACATAAGATTAAGTTGATTAGTGAATTGCAATAATAATCTAACGGCCTACTCCTTTTGAAAAACTACAAAGTGGGCATAACGCACAGCTGGTCATGTACCCGGTTAAGGAAGGAGGTGTTATGCCATTAGTCGCTGACCAAATACCCGGCTTGCCTGTGCGTCAAATTGAAATTACCTACGATTATTAATTGAATTATACCTTAAGGGTGATTTGTCACAAATTCACATCCGAAACACAATGAATAAGGGTATTGCTTTGTGCGTAGCCGAGTTCTAGCAAAAGTACGTTGTAAATAGTTGTGGATAAATTCTTTAATTGGTTTAACCAATAGCTTAACATAATTTATGTAGAAATTTAGTCTCCTGAAGAAGTTTACTAAATGTTTTATTAAACTTATGCTATGGAGTTGTATGCATGCTTCTCCATACATTGATTTTGACATCAAAATTTATACCCTTAAAATTTAAGTCGAATGCTCCTAATTGAAAAACATTTGAAATTACTTCGTCATCAAATGAGATTTTTGGGTGATGTTTGATGGAGAGAAAACCGTTTGTAAAATGAGAATTCGTATAATGGTTTTACGTTACCCAGATTAGATGACTTAATTAAGTTACTCAGTGAGATCTTTAATCTTAAGGCATTCAGAAGGGATGAAACATGTTTACAATGCAAAACGTTTTTTGGCAATGTAAATCCCTTAAATATCTAGAAATTGAAAATTGTTTGTCAATTGAATTGTTCGACAAGTCACTATGTTGAGTACATTCATTACTAGCAGATCAACTAATGTAATGGATTTACGTCAATATAGTTCTAGAATTCAAGGAAAATAATATCGTTTTTATACCGGGGTAATTTTATTTTCTTGAAAGTATTTTGTTATCGAAAATACTAATATTTGAACTTATTTCTGTAGAAATGGCTCAACCCGAAAACAATATGACTATAAGTTCTGCGTTCAAAGCTTTCTTTGAGCGTCCTGAACTTACTGGCCCAAACTTCAATGATTGGTATCGCTCACTAAGAATTGTCTTGCGAGTAGCGGGTACTATCGATATCTTGATTACTCCTTATCCGGAGGATCTTGCTAAAGGAGCATCTGATGCACAAAGGCTTGAACACGCTGCTAATGTTAAGAAGCACTCTAAGGTGGCTGCATTAATGTTAGGAAAAATGGCTCCTCCACTTCAATAGAAGTATGAGCTATTTTCACCTAAGCGAATGCTTGATGAGCTCAAGGCTATGTTCGAGAAGCCGCAAGCTCTGGAGATCTACGACTTGGTAGATGCTTTACATAGCTGCAAGCAAGCTCGTGGAAAGTCTGTAAGTGCCCATTATATGGAGATGAGGGGTTATATGGAACAGCTCATTGCACTAGGACAACCCTATGATCATAATATGGCTATCAACTTGATCAATAGGTCCCTTAACAAGGACTTTAATGATTTCATTCGAAACTATAATATGCATTGTACGGGGAAGACAATTAATGATTTGCATGCAATGCTCATTGACTATGAAAAGGGGTTGAAAGACAAGGCATCCATCTACTGCTACGCCTTCTGTACTAACCATAAAAAAGAGTAGAGTGAGTAATCCAATACCGCAAGCGAATAAGAAGAAAGGCAAAAGGCAAGGGTGATAAGGGCAAACTAGTTGCGACTTATTCAAAAACTAAGCAGAACTTTGTCAAGAAGAATAAATCTCAGAAAGATGAGACTTGTCACCATTGCAAGGCAAGTGGTCATTGGAAGAGGAATTTCCCTCTTTTCCTCCAAGAATTGCGAGAAATAAAGAAGAAGTCCGAGTAGAGCGCTGCAGCTTCAGGTACTTTATTTAGGATTGAATTGTTCAGTTTAACATACAAATTAAATTCCGGGGTATATGATACGGGATGCGGTATTAACATTTGTAATACGCTGCAGGGGTTTAATCTGGAAAGGAAGCTATCCTATGGCGAACAATTTCTGCAAGTGGGCAATGGCGCACAAGAAGCGGTTGAAGCTATAGGAACATTTAATTTAGTTTTACCTTTGGGTTTAGTACTGATTTTAAATGATTGTCATTATGCACCTACTATTGTTAGGGGTGTTATTTTCTTTTCTTGTTTGTTAAATAATGGATTCGTTCACATGATTGATAATAATGGAATTCCTGTTTGGAAAAATGGTATTTTCTATTTTAATGCAATTTCTGTGAATGGTGTGTTTGAAATAGACATGCATGATAATTAATCCAAGAATAATAAATCTGTCTTTAGCATGAGTAAAAAGAGAAAGTTTGACAAGAACTCTTCTTATCTTTGGCATTGTAGACTTACCTATATTGGGAAGACTCGTATACAAAAGCTTCAACATGAAGGTCTTTTGGAAAATATCAATGATGAATCATTTGATAAATGTGAGTCTTGTATCTCTGAAAAGATGACCAAGAAACCTTTTAATAGCAATATTGAATGAGCTACTAATCTACTTGGACTTATATATACTGATGTGTGTGGACCACTTAGACATACGTCAAGGAAATGTGCTAGCTACTTCTTAATATTTACGGATGATTATAGCCGTTATGGTTATATTTATTTACTTAAACATAAACATGAGGTATTTGAAACATTCAAAGTGTTTAAAGCAGAAGTAGAACTGCAATTAGGGAAGAAGATTAAAGCTCTTCGTTCTGATAGAGGTGGTGAATATTTAAGTCAAGAGTTTATAGATTATCTAAGTGAGAATGGAATTATTCAGCATCTTACTTCTCCCTATACTCCACAATAAAATGATGTATCTGAAAGGAGAAATCATACATTATTGGATATGGTGCGATCTATGTTTAATCTTACAACTTTATCTTTATCATTTTGGGATTATGCTCTAGAATCTGCTGTTCACATTTTAAATATGGTTCCCACAAAGAAGGTCGATAAGACACCATATGAACTATGGCATAACAAGAAGCCATATTTGTCTTATTTAATGGTCTTGGGTTGCGAGGCGTATGTGAAACTTGACTTGGGTGACAAACTCCAACAACGATACCTAAAATGTATCTTTGTAGGATACCCTAAGGAAACTATGGGTTACTAATTTTATTATCCACCTGAGAACAAAGTGATTGTTGCTAGGTATGGAGACTCCCTTGAATCTGATCTTGTAAATCAAGAATTCAGAGGGAGAAATTATGATCTAGAAGAGAGTCAAATAGATACATTGCCTTCTGAAAATACTAGCGAAATAATTCCTATAGAACCAGAAAGTCTGGCGGTTCCACCGGAATTAGTTCCTCTGCGTAGATCCGCAAAGATTAAAAACACAAATAGAAATATATGTCTTAACATAGAGGATGATGATGAGTTAGGGGATCTTGGTGAACCCACTAATTATAAATCCGCCATACTTGATCCTGAAAAGGATAAGTGGATGGTTGCTATGGATGAGGAAATGAAATCCATGAAAGTAAATGATGTTTTGATTCTTGTAGAACCACCACCAAATGCTAAAGTAGTGAGACATAAGTGGATATACAAGAAGAAAACTGACATGGACGGAAAAGTACAATCCTATAAAGCCCGTTTAGTAGCTAAAGGTTTTTACTCAAACTTTTGGCGTAGACTACGAGGAGATATTTTCTCCTGTAGCAGACTTAAGAGTTATTAGGATTCTCATAGCTATAGCAGCATACTATGACTATGAAATATGGAAAATGGATGTTAAAACTGCCTTCTTGAACGGTCGCTTAGATGAAGACATCTATATGCAGCAACCAGAAGGGTATGCTGATCCTGAGAATCCAGGACATGTGTGCAAACTTCAAAGGTCCATTTATGGTTTGAAGCAAGCATCACGTCAATGGAATAAAAGATTTGACGAAGAAATAAAAAAGTTTGGATTTATTCAGAATCGTGATGAGCCATGCGTATATCACAAAGCTAGTGGGAGTGATGTAGTAATCCTAGTCCTATATGTTGATGACATATTAATCATGAGAAGTAACATTCCAAGACTTAAAGCTGTTAAGGATTATCTTGGTAAATGTTTTTCTATGAAGGATTTAGGAGAAGCTTCATACATTCTGGGAATTAAGATCTATCGAGATAGGAAAAGACGGTTAATTGGTCTAAGTCAAGATGCTTATATTGATAAGATTTTGAAGAAGTATAATAATAAGTGTGAAAACACTTATCCTTTTACCACTTAATTATAATAATAACCAAGCCAAAACATGTATTTTATGTCGTAAATTTCGGAATTATGCATGGTTGTGTTTTTGTTGTGATTTAGGACCAAAATATGAAAAGGGAAGAAAACACAGGCTTTCACGGGCTTTTATCGAAGAAAAAGACAAAAGACGAAGTCAAAAGATCAAGAGTGCAAAAAGAACGGAAGTCCAAGGCCTATTCTGAAGATTTATCGAAGAAAAAGTCTAAAGACGGAAGTTTAATAAAGCCGAAGAACTCAAGTCTAATTAATGAAGAAATTACAAGACAAGTTTAATTAATCCCGAGACAAAGTCGAAAAAGTCGAAGAACTTAGAAGACGAAAAGACGAGAAAGGAAGAAAGAAGGAAGCTTCCAACACATGCTTACCTCCCTAATCACTATAAATATCCTCCTAATGTGTCATTAGGAGGTGTTAGCTAATTTGACAACTTAGCTCTCCACCATTTTCATTACTTGCACATTTATTTTCATGTCATTTACTTAATTGTCAATTTAATCTTCTTGTTTTGCACCTTAAATTTCTTGCCTTAAATTCAAGTAAGTCTTTTAATTTTGTTGTTAATCTTTATTTTCCTTTAATCAAGCTTTTCTTTATCATTCTCATTCTACTTTTCTTGTTTTGATTTGTTATAAATTCGGATTAAGCAATCTTTTGCTTTGCTTATTTGATTAAAAAGTTTGTCTAATGATTTCCATCTAAGCTTTTATACGAATTAAGCTATAAGTTTGACAATCTTATTGGCTTATTTTGTGTTTAGCTTATTTGTTTTTAAGTTTTCTTAAAAGTTTTATCTTTTTAAAAGTCCATTTTATAAAGTTTTAGTATTTTGTGTCTTGAAAGTTTTTAAATTTGTGCTTATTTTGTTCATCTTATTTTTGTTTAATCAAGTTTTTGTTATTGCTTATTAGTCTTAGCTTATTTGCTTTGCTTATTACGTTTCTGCTTCCATCGGAAAGAGAGGTCCTACATTCCGACAGCTATCCCTCATTCCGATCGTGACAATCGGCTTAGGGTTTTGTATTCCGACAGAGGATTGCGATCTAGTAACTCCCCCTTATTCCGATCATGATTGCGATCGCTCATTGCGACCGTATATTGCGACGGCTCTTAAGGTTTTATTGAGACGAAGTGCTGCCAAAATTTCACTAGCCATATTTCGATAGTTTCCACATTCCGACAGGGGATTCCGATCTGAGATTCCGACATGTTTGTTCAACATTGAGATAGGTGAGTGTTATTCCGATAGGACTTGGTTTCAGTTATTCCGATAGGGGATTCCGATCACATTCCGACAGGAACATATTCTGATCATTATTCCGATGGAGTGGTAAGTTCGCATTCCGATATATTCCTTTCTATCTAGCATTCCGATGGCTTATGGTGACAGCATTCCGATGGGATTCCGATGGATTGGGGTTTTGTTTCATTTTTAAGTTTGTTTTATTTTTAAGTTTACATTTTTATTACTTTGTCAAATTTAATTTTCGTGAATCATTAATTTTTGTCATTTAGTTAAATTACCTTTTAAAGTTTTTAATATTGCACAATTTACTTTTTAATTAGTTTTAGATTTAATTAACCGTCATTTATTTTAACGTCTTGCACATTTATTTTACAACAACCAAAAATATTCTTTTTCACCAAAAGACGACTGAGTCGCACTTAAACTGGAAATCAATTCGAAAAGATCGGACGATAATTTTTACCCTAGCAAAAGCTCACTTTCAAATGGCGCCGCTGCCGGCTCTTTTCATAAAGATTAACGGTTTTCTGTGAGAGACGTGTTGAATTCTGGGATCCGTTTACTCGTGAACGTTATTTTCTTGCTCAAAAATTTTCAAAAAAAATTCATAAAAATTAAAAATTGTTAAAAACTGTTAAAAATCCATTAAAATTAAAAATTTTCAAAAATCTAAAAAGATTTTTATTTTTATTTTTACACGTACATATATATTCTCTATTTCTTTGGTATCTTTTCTTTTGCTTTTGCAGGTGTATGCGTACTAGATCTGCAACTTATCCAGAGCCCGAGACTCGTGAAGATTTAGATATGGCAGGTGTGAACAACAACAATAACCAACCGCACCTCAACAATAATAACAACAACAATGTTCTTCCACCACCCGATCTTAGGACGATGGAGGAGCTTTGTCAACCAACCATGAATGGACGAGGAGGACCGATTGCGCCGATGCATATCACGGCTCCAGAGTTTTCCTTGAAGCATCACATGATCCAACAAGTGCAGAACACTTGTCCATTTCGCGGATTGCCGGATGATGATGCCAACAAACACCTCGACAAATTTATTACCGTTACTCAAAGCATGAAGTTGCCCGGTGTTACTATGGATTTTCTTCGCCTTCACCTATTTCCACACACCTTATCCCACCATGCCGAAAAATGGTTTGATCGTCTTCCGAAGAATTCAATTCATACTTGGGATGAGATGACTCAACGCTTTTTGTCGCGCTACTTTCCACCATCCATGGTCACGAGCCTTCGAAATCAAATTAGTGGATTTACTCAAGAACCTGATGAATCACTTTTTGATGCTTGGGAACGATATAATGTTTTGATTGATCGATGTCCAAACCACAACATGCTCCCCGTTACTTTGATTGATACTTTCTACAATGGTTTAACTTTTCGTGATCGTGATACGATTAATACAGCCGCCGGTGGCACATTTCTGAAAAGAAGACCTGAGGAGTGTAGAGAGCTTATAGAGAACATGACTACTCATCACAAAAATTGGGATTCATCCGCATCCTCAAGATCAAACCCGAGAGTCAATGTTTCTTCTATTTCTTTAAACCCTGATATCACCTCATTCATACACTGATTGTCCTTCTACTCATGACAATCTGGAAAACGTGTATGCGGCTTATGGTAATTATTCAACAGAAAGCCATCAAGCTCGACCTCAAGGTGATCGTAACTTGCTAAGTTATCGTTCTAACATCTTTCTTTCACCCGGTTTTTCTCCTCAAAACCACAACCCCAACAACAACTACAATATAAGTAACCCAAACCCACCTCGAGATTCTAATCCTTATCACCCACCCACTCAACAAGCACCACCCATTAATCAAGATGTTGAAGCCTTCATGAGAACCCAAGGAGAGCAAATCAAGAATCTGCAAAGCCAAATTATCAACTTGAAAGGGGATATCTGTAACACCCCATTTTGGAAATGGAATATTACGCATAATCATGGCGTGTCATCAAAGCATACAAGGATAAATGTCTAAGCATTATTCAACCATAAAAGGGAAATACCGAAATCGAACATCGGTACCCCAAAGTAAAGCTCATCACACACAAACATAAATACTGTAAAAGGAAAGGACGAAACAATGTCCATAGCAACTGTATCAAAGTAAAGGAAATGCATAAAGTAAAGAAAGACAGTAAAGCTTCCAGTCCATATGCACCTACGTTTGAGATCTACGAGCGTCCCTGAGTACCTGCCGTTTTGGGAACATGAAAAGGAAAACGGCTGAGCAAGACGCTCAGTGCACGGATGTACAATAAAGCATGATATAGGATAAGCATGTAACATATAACAGCGGAAGACTAAGTTCTGAGTAAACTGGTTAAGTATCAAGAAAACTGGTTTTATAGTTTGAAAAGCCTTATGTTTAACTTGTGAAAACTGTTTTAACATATATATACCATAGCCCATATAGGTCATGAAAAGGTCACGTGCATGAATACTTGGAGGGGTGACCTCATCATGCTGATTAGAGGGGATGCCTCTAATCAATATACTGGTTTGGGTAGGAGGGATCAACTCCTTGTGAAGGGTGCAAGGCACACACCACATTCACCATGATAAACTGAATAAAACATGTAACTAGGATGCACCCATACGCCTCACATGATATAATAATATGGCCAAAACTGAAAGGGACGCCACGAGCAATCACTCCGCCGTGGGGAAGTCATAACATCGGTGCCTCCAATGCTATGGTTATGGTACCTCCATAACTAGGTGAAACTGGTCATGCTTGTATATGGCTATAGATTATGCTAAATTAACATAAGCAGTTCAAAACAATAAAACAAATGCTGAGGAAAACAGTTGGCTGCATACGGGGAAATCCTAATAAGGAAAGAATGTCCATACTGAAAGGACGGGAATCCGTACCTCAAGTCCAGTGAATGAACGGAAGAAAGACTCCTACTTCTGGATCACTAACGCTACATGAATACACACGTGTATAAGTATCGATTCACTGATTACGTACTGGGTTTTATGTCTCATACTAGCTGATTTGGTATGTTTTAGGTCCTGGTTCACTGTTTAAAGCCTTAAACTGTGTTTATCTAGTATTCTGATTAATCTGATTAAGTATTACTGGTATTTCATGTATTATTATACTTACCGTGTAATAATAAGTAACTTTCCAAAAATAGCAGGTTTCCAAAAATAGAAAGTTTCCAAAAATAGAAAGTTTCCAAAAATAGAAAGTTACCAAAAATAGAAAGTTTCCAAAAATAGAAAGTTTCCAAAAATAGAAAGTTTCCAAAAATAGAAAGTTTCCAAAAATAGAATTTACTGCTTAAAATAGATTAGTTTCTAAAAATAGAAATTTTCCAAAAATAGATCAGCTGCCTTAATTAAATAAGTTTCCATATATAGAAGGTTTCCATGATTAGATTAGCTGCCTGAAATAGATTGATTTCCATATATAGAAGGTTTCCATAATTAGATTAGTTGCCTTATTTAATTAAGTTTCTATAAATAGAAGTTTCCATAATTAGAATTAAGCTGATTACATAAGCTAACATATAAGTCTAAGTGTTATAAGCTTATTTCTTAAGTCATATGATATAGTATATAGTTTAATTATTATTTCATGTATTTTAATTAAACTATAGGTTAAGCATTTTAATTAAAGTATAACATGTTTTAATTAAAATGAAATGAAAATACTTAGGTTAAAATGTGTATTATTATTAATAATAATATAACCTAAGTCATGTTTAAAATAATTAATTATAGGCATGTTTTAATAATTAATTAATTATAACTTATAACATAAAATACTTAGGTTAAATTAATGTCATGATAAACTAATAATTAAAATAACCTAAGTCATGATTTAATTAATATTTCATGTTATTAATTAATTATATCCTAAGTTCATAATTCATAAAAATTAACATGTAGCATGAATCATGATTTAACCAACGAACCATGAATCGGGCATGAATTCGACACCGTACCCCGGGCCAAACCCGGGGCACATGTGTCTCCTTGCTGCCGTGGGTCCCACATGAGCCAACCAAGACCAAAAATGGTCTTGGTGGTGGCGGCAATAGCAAACCAAACCCCCCGGGTTTGTTTTGCTAGGCGGCTAAAAACAAACACCCTTATAAATCCTTCCTTGATTTTAATTAATACCAAAACATGTTAGATCAATGATTAATTACCTTGTTTTAATAAGAAAAATAATAACATGTTCATGAAAATAATCAAAGATTAAAAGAATTAAAAAGAATTAAAAAGAAGGGTTAGAAAGGTATACCACTATGTAGCTTGGAAAAAGGATAAACAAACACGGTTTCTAACACTTGTTTTTAAGATCAAAATCAAACAAACACCCTCCAATGGTGGTGTGAAGGTGGCGGCACAAAGAGGAGAAAAAGGAGAGGAGAAAAACTCTTTTAGGGTTTTTGTTTATTTTCTTGAAAGTGAAAAGTGAAAACATGTTTAACTCTTTACCCCCCTTTACTTGTAAAGTCCATGGGCTAGGCCCATTTCTTGTATGTGTGTCGTGGGTATGGGGGCCCCACATGGGGTACCCGTACCTTTCTCGTGTCCCGATGTTTCGTGTTCGTTCGTGGTTAAACGTGCTCGTGTTTAAAGTGTTTCTGTTTAATCTAACGTGTCGTTTATCGTAAACTTAACGCTCGTAATTATATTATAAGTATTTACGTAATTATTTTATTATTATTTTAAATGGTGATCATGATTTAATTATGTTCACGTGATATATTATTAACTGTTTATCATGAGTTCGTACGTAATCGATACTTGTCATGTCATACACGTATGCACTTGCTTGATTATTAGCACATGAATGTGATCAATACTAACTGAGGTAAGTTTTAATCTAGGACGTACGATCTTAAGGGCACTATTCATGGTAAAAGCATGCGGGTTTTACAATTCTTCCACCCTAAAAAGAATAATTCGTCCCCGAATTATAGATAAAGTAAGCTGAAAAGAAGTGACATACCCGAACTCAAAATATGAAGTGAGGGTAAGAAGCCCGGATAGACTCCTCTGTTTCCCAAGTGGCTTCCCGCTCGGTATGGTCCCTCCAAAGAATTTTGACGAATGGAATCGTCTTCCTTCTCATGACTCGTTCTTGCCTGTCGAGTACTCGTTCGGGTTCTTCTACAAAAGTGAGATCTTCACGTATCTGTTCCAGTGGATACTGAACCATGTGAAGGGGATGATAATTGTACCCTCTGAGTAAGGACACATGGAACACGTTATGCACGTGCGAAAGCTGAGGAGGTAACGCCAATCGGTAAGATACTTCACCGATTCGTTCAACGATATCAAATGGTCCGATGAACCGAGGACTGAGTTTTCCTTTGATCCCGAAGCGTTTACCACCACGTGCCGGCGAAACCTTGAGGAAGACGTGATCTCCCACATTAAAATGTATGTCCCTACGATGCTTATCGGCGTAACTCTTCTGACGTGACCGTGCTTCTTGCAACTTCTGTTTAGCTACCTCAATCTTCTCATTGGTCATTTCTATAATCTCTGGTCCTTCGAGTGTTCGCTCTCCCACTTGATCCCAGCAAGTTGGAGCGCGACACTTTCTGCCATACAACATTTCAAAAGGAGCACATTTGATACTTGCGTGCCAGCTGTTGTTGTATGCAAACTCGACTAAACAGATGTAATCGTCCCAATCACCTGTCCATTCCAACGCACACGACCTTAACATATCTTCCAATGTCTGAATTGTTCGCTCCGATTGTCCGTCCGTTTGAGGATGAAAGGCTGTGCTCAGCTTAAGTTGCGTACCCCAAGCTTTTTGCAGACCTTTCCAGAATCGCGACGTGAAACGAGGATCTCTGTCTGAGACGATGCTGGAGGGAGTGCCGTGGAGTCTCATGATCTCCCTTCTGTACGTATCTGCGAGTTTACTTACCGGATCTTCCTTGCGTATCGGTAAGAAATGAGCTGATTTGGTGAGTCGATCAATGATGACCCAAATAGCATCGTGCTTCTTCTTGGTAGGCGGAAGACCGGTAACAAAATCCATGGTGATTTTGTCCCACTTCCACTCTGGAATATCCAACGGTTGAAGGAGACCGCCAGATCGCTGATGTTCAATCTTAACCTGCTGACAGGTAAGACATTTGGAGACATACGTGGCTACATCCTGTTTCATACCACTCCACCAAAAGTGCTGTCTGATGTCATGGTACATTTTTGTCGACCCAGGATGTATAGAAAATGGGGAGCTGTGAGCTTCAGCTAACAATGCTTCCCGGAGTTCTTGATTGTCAGGAACACAAAGTCTCGTGCCCTGCCAAACGATACCGTCTGCGTCCATTCTGAATTCTGTCTGCTTCTCCAAATTCTGAATTATCGCCCAAATCTCTCCATCATCCTTCTGCGCTTCCTTAATCCTAGTCAGTAACTCAGGTTCTACTCTAAGATTCGCCCAGTATCCGTGCTGCCCACGTACCATGATTTCGATGTCTAGCCGCTCCAAGTCTCTTATGTTTTGTTCCTCGATCTCAATGCCGTTTATCATTCCGGACTTCCTGCTGAGTGCATCTGCTACTACATTAGCTTTCCCGGGATGATACTGTAAGTTAATATCATAGTCCTTCAACAGTTCCAACCATCTCCTTTGTCTCATGTTCAATTCTCGCTGTGTGAAGATATACTTCAAGCTCTTGTGATCCGTGAAAATGTCGCATGATTCTCCGTATAAGTAATGCCTCCATATCTTCAATGCGAACACCACTGCAGCAAGTTCCAGGTCATGCGTAGGGTAGTTTTCTTCATAGGGATTAAGCTGCCGTGAAGCATACGCGATCACTTTCCCATGTTGCATGAGAACACAGCCCAGTCCCTTCCCCGATGCATCGCTATAGATCTGAAATCCACCTGTACCAGATGGGAGAGTAAGAATAGGTGCAGATACTAACTTCTGCTTTAGGTCTTCGAAGCTCTTCTCTCGTTCTTCCGTCCAGACGAATTTCTCTCCTTTTCGCATCAGTTTGGTGAGAGGCAATGCCAGGCGGGAAAAGTTCTCCACGAATCTTCGATAATATCCAGCTAAGCCTAAGAAGCTGCGGATTTCTGTCGCTGATGTTGGTCTTGGCCATTTAGTGATAGCCTCAACCTTCGCTGGGTCCATAGTGATCCCTTCTGCTGATACAATGTGACCAAAGAATGCCACCTTGTTTAACCAGAACTCACACTTGGAGAATTTCGCATACAGCTGCTTCTGACGGAGAATCTGTAGTATAGTACGGAGATGATCTTCGTGCTCCTCCGTGGACTTTGAGAATATCAAGATGTCATCGATGAATACAATGACAAATTTATCAAGGAATTCATGGAAGATTCTGTTCATCAGATCCATGAATACTGCTGGAGCGTTAGTCAGGCCGAATGGCATGACCACGAACTCATAATGGCCATAGCGGGTAGGAAAAGCAGTCTTGGCAATATCCTGCTCTTTAACCCTTAGCTGATGGTAGCCTGACCTTAGATCGATCTTTGAGAAGTGTTTGGCTCCTTGAAGTTGGTCAAACAGATCGTCTATACGTGGCAGTGGATATCTATTACGGATGGTAATCTTATTAAGTTCACGGTAGTCAATGCAAAGTCGCATGCTGCCGTCCTTCTTCTTAACGAACAAGACCGGTGCGCCCCATGGAGATGCGCTTGGTCTAATGAACCCTCGTTCAAGAAGTTCCTGCAGTTGGTCCTTCAGTTCTTTTAGCTCTATGGGAGCCATACGATACGGAGCCTTAGAGATTGGCTCAGCTCCTGGAACAAGGTCGATGTTGAACTCCACTTGTCTTGCAGGTGGTATGCCTGGAAGTTCATCTGGGAAGACGTCTTGAAATTCCGAAACTACTGGTTGATCCTGAATTGATGGGGATTCAGCATCCATGTCATGAACCGTAGCGAGATAACCTTCGCAGCCATGTGACAGTAATGCACGTGCTTGCAAGGTAGATATGACTTGTACAGACCGTCCGGGTATGAACCCGTTATGGATGTACTCTGGTGCATTAATGTCACCGAAGATCACTCGATATGAGTGGCAGTCTATGGTAGCATGGTGCTTGGATAGCCAATCCATGCCGAGAATCATATCGAACTCAATCATGTCTAGAGGAAGTGCATCTACTGCACGAACTTTATCGTCAAACTCTAGAGGAAGACTCTTGTATACATGAGTTATTAATACAGAGTCCCTCAGAGGCGTGGAAATGGTAAGCTTATTTTCTAATGGCAAGGGAAGTGTCCTGATGTTCTTAGCAAAAGTAGTGGAAACAACTGAATGAGTGGCACCCGTGTCGAAAAGAACACATGCAGCCTGGCCGTACATATACAAAATTCCAGTAATGGTACCTGTAGATTTGTTTGCCTGATCGCGCGATGTCGTGTAGACACGCCCAGTGGTAGGAGGCGGTTTAGTATCAGCATGACCCGAAGTACCCTCCATTTCACCCTTACGGCAATCTCTCATACGATGGCCAGGGAGGCCGCACTTGTAGCACGCGTCGGAGTCACGACGACATGGGCCAGGGTGTCTGCGATGGCAAGTGCTGCAAAGAGGATGAGTGAATCCTCCAGCAGGAGTCCTTGCTTGCTGAGGGCCTGCTGATGACAAAACGTGTTAAGAATAAGGTATATGCACGAGTATAGGACGTAAGCGTCATAAGATGTTTACCAGTGTTAGCTGAACGGTTAGGCTGAGAACCCCTGTGGTTCTGGTCCCTTCCGTTACCGTGGTTCCTGGTAGAGATTAATATAGTGTCAGCATGAGAGATATAACATGAAATCATAAGGAGGTGCGTAAATAGTAGGACATGCTGTTGTTGGATTGTCCCGCATTGTTACGGTAATTATCATTACCGCTGCACCTTTCCACAACAGAACGGTCGTTAGAGTGACCGTTTCCTTTGGGCTGATTGGGCTGCTGCTGAGTAGCCGGCTGAGACCGGTCCCCAGTTTTCTGCCTGGAAGATACAGTTTAACAGATGATTATAGAACATATAACGATAGGATGCGGTCTGGTTAACGCTAGAACACGAAATGTTTTACCTCTTGTCGGGTCTTTCAGCTTCCCCGAACTCATCGCGTTCCTGCAACATCTCAAGCTTTCTTGCTGCGTCGGCCACTTGTGCTACTGTATTGAACGTAGCACATACCAGATTGTTCGCGACCGAGGTGCGAAGTGCCCACCTAAAATGGTGTGCCTGCTCCTCAGGAGTACCAGCCGCTGCTCCTAGAAAACCAGCTAGGCGAAGAAAGCGCTGCATGAATTCGTTGCTATTCTCGCCCTGTCTCTGACGTATCCCGTGGTATTCACGCTTGAGTTTGTCCTGCTCTGCCTTAGGAAAGAACTGTTCCATCACTCTCTCCTTGAATTGGGCCCATGTCAAACCAGCGACCCATTCATCACCTCCTTCTGACTGCGTCAAAGCTAGCCACCAGTTGAGTACATCGCCTTCAAACCTGTAGCATGCCAATCTTGCCTTGAAGGCGGGGTCACATCCCATAGCATTGAAGATTTTCTCAATGTGAGTCAGCCAGCTTTCAGCATCGCTGGGGCTATCAGTCTTTTCAAAAGCTCTAGGACGGAGCTTGTTAAATCTTTCCAACCATACCGCTAGAGTCACTGGGGGAGGAGGAGGAGGTGCCTGATTCTGCGGCTGCTGATTATTGGCAGCTTGGACTTCAGCACGAATGTCATTCCTCAGTTGAGGAAGTAAGGCTTGCATGGCAGCCTGAATTGCAGCATTGAGCTGCTCTTGCTCGCGTGTGAGAACCATCTGACAGTATAACATAAAACATATGATTAACAGTTCAACAAAAAATATAAAAAAAATTTTATGCCAAAAATTTCACGAGAAAAATTTTATGCAAGAAAATCTTTGTACGAATGCATGATGCAGTTTTATGAAAACTTTGATGCTCGAGAGTGAACGCCTCCGGTCAGTTCACTCAAAATAAAAGACATATCGAGGGGACGCCTATGGGTCGGTCCCAAATCTAAAAGTTTCGATAAAAACACATGCGACTAAATAGGGCCAGTCCTGTACCAACCATTACTTAGTCAAAAACCCTGTAACAATGACATGTATATGTATGCTTAAAAATGATGAATGCATGAAAACAACTGTCAGTTCTAGGAAGACCGTAGTGACTACCCACTAATCACAGGTCATATTTGAGAGCCTACAGGTCGAAGCCTTGGCTCTGATACCATAATTGTAACACCCCATTTTGGAAATGGAATATTACGCATAATCATGGCGTGTCATCAAAGCATACAAGGATAAATGTCTAAGCATTATTCAACCATAAAAAGGAAATACCGGAATCGAACATCGGTACCCCAAAGTAAAGCTCATCACACACAAACATAAATACTGTAAAAGGAAAGGACGAAACAATGTCCATAGCAACTGTATCAAAGTAAAGGAAATGCATAAAGTAAAGAAAGACAGTAAAGCTTCCAGTCCATATGCACCTACGTTTGAGATCTACGAGCGTCCCTGAGTACCTGCCGTTTTGGGAACATGAAAAGGAAAACGGCTGAGCAAGACGCTCAGTGCACGGATGTACAATAAAGCATGATATAGGATAAGCATCTAACATATAACAGCGGAAGACTAAGTTCTGAGTAAACTGGTTAAGTATCAAGAAAACTGGTTTTATAGTTTGAAAAGCCTTATGTTTAACTTGTGAAAACTGTTTTAACATATATATACCATAGCCCATATAGGTCATGAAAAGGTCACGTGCATGAATACTTGGAGGGGTGACCTCATCATGCTGATTAGAGGGGATGCCTCTAATCAATATACTGGTTTGGGTAGGAGGGATCAACTCCTTGTGAAGGGTGCAAGGCACACACCACATTCACCATGATAAACTGAATAAAACATGTAACTAGGATGCACCCATACGCCCCACATGATATAATAATATGGCCAAAACTGAAAGGGACGCCACGAGCAATCACTCCGCCGTGGGGAAGTCATAACATCGGTGCCTCCAATGCTATGGTTATGGTACCTCCATAACTAGGTGAAACTGGTCATGCTTGTATATGGCTATAGATTATGCTAAATTAACATAAGTAGTTCAAAACAATAAAACAAATGCTGGGGAAAACAGTTGGCTGCATACGGGGAAATCCTAATAAGGAAAGAATGTCCATACTGAAAGGACGGGAATCCGTACCTCAAGTCCAGTGAATGAACGGAAGAAAGACTCCTACTTCTGGATCACTAACGCTACATGAATACACACGTGTATAAGTATCGATTCACTGATTACGTACTGGGTTTTATGTCTCATATTAGCTGATTTGGTATGTTTTAGGTCCTGGTTCACTGTTTAAAGCCTTAAACTGTGTTTATCTAGTATTCTGATTAATCTGATTAAGTATTACTGGTATTTCATGTATTATTATACTTACTGTGTAATAATAAGTAACTTTCCAAAAATAGCAGGTTTCCAAAAATAGAAAGTTTCCAAAAATAGAAAGTTTCCAAAAATAGAAAGTTACCAAAAATAGAAAGTTTCCAAAAATAGAAAGTTTCCAAAAATAGAAAGTTTCCAAAAATAGAAAGTTTCCAAAAATAGAATTTACTGCTTAAAATAGATTAGTTTCTAAAAATAGAAAGTTTCCAAAAATAGATCAGCTGCCTTAATTAAATAAGTTTCCATATATAGAAGGTTTCCATGATTAGATTAGCTGCCTGAAATAGATTGATTTCCATATATAGAAGGTTTCCATAATTAGATTAGTTGCCTTATTTAATTAAGTTTCTATAAATAGAAGTTTCCATAATTAGAATTAAGCTGATTACATAAGCTAACATATAAGTCTAAGTGTTATAAGCTTATTTCTTAAGTCATATGATATAGTATATAGTTTAATTATTATTTCATGTATTTTAATTAAACTATAGGTTAAGCATTTTAATTAAAGTATAACATGTTTTAATTAAAATGAAATGAAAATACTTAGGTTAAAATGTGTATTATTATTAATAATAATATAACCTAAGTCATGTCTAAAATAATTAATTATAGGCATGTTTTAATAATTAATTAATTATAACTTATAACATAAAATACTTAGGTTAAATTAATGTCATGATAAACTAATAATTAAAATAACCTAAGTCATGATTTAATTAATATTTCATGTTATTAATTAATTATATCCTAAGTTCATAATTCATAAAAATTAACATGTAGCATGAATCATGATTTAACCAACGAACCATGAATCGGGCATGAATTCGACACCGTACCCCGGGCCAAACCCGGGGCACATGTGTCTCCTTGCTGCCGTGGGTCCCACATGAGCCAACCAAGACCAAAAATGGTCTTGGTAGTGGCGGCAATAGCAAACCAAACCCCCCGGGTTTGTTTTGCTAGGCGGCTAAAAACAAACACCCTTATAAATCCTTCCTTGATTTTAATTAATACCAAAACATGTTAGATCAATGATTAATTACCTTGTTTTAATAAGAAAAATAATAACATGTTCATGAAAATAATCAAAGATTAAAAGAATTAAAAAGAATTAAAAAGAAGGGTTAGAAAGGTATACCACTATGTAGCTTGGAAAAAGGATAAACAAACACGGTTTCTAACACTTGTTTTTAAGATCAAAATCAAACAAACACCCTCCAATGGTGGTGTGAAGGTGGTGGCACAAAGAGGAGAAAAAGGAGAGGAGAAAAACTCTTTTAGGGTTTTTGTTTATTTTCTTGAAAGTGAAAAGTGAAAACATGTTTAACTCTTTACCCCCCTTTACTTGTAAAGTCCATGGGCTAGGCCTATTTCTTGTATGTGTGCCGTGGGTATGGGGGCCCCACATGGGGTACCCGTACCTTTCTCGTGTCCCGATGTTTCGTGTTCGTTCGTGGTTAAACGTGCTCGTGTTTAAAGTGTTTCTGTTTAATCTAACGTGTCGTTTATCGTAAACTTAACGCTCGTAATTATATTATAAGTATTTACGTAATTATTTTAGTTAGTATTTTAAATGGTGATCATGATTTAATTATGTTCACGTGATATATTATTAACTGTTTATCATGAGTTCGTACGTAATCGATACTTGTCATGTCATACACGTATGCACTTGCTTGATTATTAGCACATGAATGTGATCAATACTAACTGAGGTAAGTTTTAATCTAGGACGTACGATCTTAAGGGCACTATTCATGGTAAAAGCATGCGGGTTTTACAATATCACTAAGCAAGGTAATGATATTAGAACCGAGCTTCGACATGATATACAAACCTCTTTTAGCACTCAAACAAATGATTTGAAGAATATGCTGGCTAGTTTCTTACCAAGTACTCAACCCTCTACTTCGGGCTCTCTTCCTTCTAATACCGTCACCAATCCGAGAGCGAATGTGAGTGCTATTACTACACGCAGTGGAGCAACTTTAGTAGGACCATCTACCCATCCCCCAGTTACTCCATCTACAACTCCTCCACCACCATTTATCCCTCCTACTCCCACGCCTAGTATTAGTTCTCCATACCGTCTCCACCTCTTAATGATGAAGTACCCAAGCAGAACCCTTCACCAACCCCACCTTCCACCTATAAACCCAACATCCCTTATCCTTCTCGCTTAGACAAAGGCAGATTGCTCACCAAGGATGACATTCAAGTGTAAAACTTTTTGAAGAAGATTTCGGGAGTGACCATCACCCTTAGCCTTGTTGAAGATCTTGCCCAAATGCCGACATTGTTAAGATGTTTAAGGAATTTCTTAATAAGAAGGAGAGCATGGCCGAGTTTGTTAATACTCGATTGAATGAAAACGATTCTACAATCCTTCTTAAAGAACTTCCAGAGAAACTTGGAGATCCCGGTTGTTTTGTGTTGCCATGCATCTTTAACCAAACCAAAGATTTTACTGCCTTAGCCGATCTCGGGGCAAGTATAATTCTGATGCCTTTAAGTGTTTGGAAAAAGTTATCATTACCCGATCTTACACCAAAAAAGATGACTCTTGAGCTAGCAAATCGCACTCTCGCTTACCCTGTTGGTATTGCCGAAGATGTGTTCATTAAAGTTGGCACCTTCACTTTTCCGGTCGACTTTGTTGTTGTTGATTATGAAATGGACCCTCTTATTTCGTTAATACTTGGTCGGCCATTCTTGAGAACCGGAAAAGCATTAGTCGATGTTGCCGAAGGTGAACTAATTTTAAGGGTCGGGAATGATGCACAAGTTTTTAAAATGGGGAAGATCACAACCAAACCCAATGGAAAAGAATCATCAAATATGATTAATGTGCTTGATGATTTTGTCGTCTACAATAATCCTCTATTCGATTCTTGCTATGATAATCCATTGTTCAACGATGACGTGGATGATTCTCTCTCCAATTTAGATCCTCCACCAATTCATGAGTCTCTACCGATCTATGATGACTACGATGATGATTTGAGTTCTGATATGGATGATTCTGATGATTTTACTTTTGAGTATCTAGACATGCCAACTTATGATGATTTTGAGGATGTCGATACTCTTTCGAGTGATTCTTCTCATGATGACCTTTCACCTACTTTTGATGAAGATCCTCCACCAACAATGCTTGATCCTACTTTGGATGACTACTCATTTGAGGAAGACTTTGCTTCTTTTCTCAACACTTACTTCCCAAATGAGATTGATTCTCCTCCTTTGGACTTTGATGATTATGGTCTTTATCCTCCTTTGGATATGAAGAAGCCTGTTTCAAAGGAGAAGAAGCCGGAAGACACCGATATCCGCAATACTTATGTCTTGACACCTCTCTATCCCCCTTCCGAGGATGAGATTGTGCGATTTATGAGCGGATCCTCTTCAAGGTCTACTGAGCCTGAGTGTTATTTTCCCCTAAAGGAAAAGGTGTTCGACCCCAGTATTGCAATTTTTAAGCCATCTCAGTATCCATCTGATGAAATAATAGGAAAGATTTTTGGAACTTTTGGAGATATGCTTGCACCTCATCACACTTGCTACCACCGTGCTCAACAATTTCTTAAGGGAGCCTTGCCTACTCTTCTTTGGCTTGCCTTGTTCTCCTTAAGCTTGTGCTATTTGATGAACGAAAACCATGTATTTGATCCCGGTGGATGTGTTTCAAGCTTCTTCCTATGCAAATCAAGGTCGAGTCAGGCTCACGACTCGGTTAACAAAAACAAGCGCTTCTTGGGAGGCAACCCGCAGTATCTATCCTTTTATTCCGTTTTTATAATAAGTGTAGGGGAGACCCTAGTATGTGTTTGTCGTTTTCTTTCTTATCATGTGCAGGTATTCGAGCTTTCAAAGATCCATTCTTGATGACTTTTGACGACCCGTGATTCCGTGTACCCGTCTTCCCGGTTCTATCCTAAACTCTTTTGATTCTCTATTTTATATTCTTCAATATTAAAATAGGAATCACTTTAGTTGTCTCTTCCTTAGCAAGATTTAAACAACGTGCACAATGTCCTAAGTGTAGGGGAGTTTACTCCCACATGCTTAAACATTGAGGACAATGTTTATATTAAGTGTAGGGGGGACTTCTATCTAAGTTAAGTGGGCTTTTCCATCTATTTGTCCTCATTTTAACAAGAAAATTGATTTTTCGACATTTTTCAAAATTTTTGATCTATTTTGGCCTAGTAGTTTTACCTTAGTTATAGTTATTTTCTTTTTTTGCTAGAATAAATTTTAATAAAGTGGTTTTAATTTTTAAACGTTGTGAATCTTTTGACTCAACCCGAGTTTACTTATCCAAGTTTACTCTAGCTAGTATCCTTAACATGTTTAAGTCAAGTTTTGCTAGGCTTTTATATAGGGAACTTTAAAACGTGATAGTCTTAACTCTTACGGGTTAAGAACTAGAGCTTTTCGCAAGTTCCTATAATTGATCCTAGAAATTCGTTTATCAAGGGAACTTTAAAATGCGAATTCTAAACTTGAAAAAGTCTAAGAAGTTGCAAGATCCTATAGATGACTTGAAAACCTAAAACTTTGATTTAATAGGCTAAGCATCCACGAGTCTCATTCCTCGAGATTTTAAATTGTGGAGAACGAGAGATGATAGAGTCAATTATAAGTTTGGTATTCTTTCATGAGTTTATGTGAGTTGATTATGAGCTTTTTCTCCCATCGCTTGTTTATAAATTTAATTACAATAAATAAGGTTGTACGATTTGAAAAGTTACTTAGCTTCTAGCCCAAGATCGTTTAAAAGTTGTTCGGTATTAATTAGAGTTCATAGCCAAGGCATAACTTATTGAAGCGGGATGCGAAGATTGGCGAGTCCGAAAAGGTCCTAACAAGACATGAGGGCTACATTTTGTTGCTAAAGATCCAAAGTGATGTGAAGAATCATTTATCAAAAATCAATATGAAGGATCGAGACACACGACGAAAAGCAAATACTCCCGTAAAGATCATGGAGAAGTCTATCCAAAAAGGCCCTAACAAGGTATGAGGATAAAGAGATCCAAGTCCTAAAAGGAGGCGGATCGTTGTATATCAAAATCCCAAATAAAGATTGGAGAAAAATGAAGAAGTCGTGGTCCAAATATGAAGAATCTCTCAAAAAGTTCAAGTGAAGAAATTCCAATTTATAAAGAGAAGACCATTATTTCATGAACGTCTCTCAAGATTTGAAGTATGAAGTCACTGCCAAATATCAGCCTGAGAAAGGTCTCAAATTGTGAAGCGAGTTATGCCAAGATATGAACTTTATGAGGTCCCCAGAAGCAGTTTTAAAAGATTTTGTCCTTTAGCTAACTATTGATTAAATCGTCCTACTTTATTTTCGGCCTAAATAAACTATCGAAATAAGTTAACAATGCATCCTCGTGATCATTCAAGACAACAAAAAAATATAAGAGATACACTTAGGAATAAGGGAGTCTAAGTGAATAATTGGGCCACATGAGTTTGTGTTAGTTTGCTAACTTATAATAACAATGATCTCATTTTTAAGCTTGGTATGGAGAACGTGAAACTTGAGGATGATAATCATTCATGACATTCCAAAACCCCAAGGTAAGTTTTTGATCTTTTTACTTGTTTTCTTCCTTTAAATATTTTGTCTCTTTAATAAAGGCCAATGTGGATTGATTATGATGGAAAATGTAAAACTTGCTTTGTAATTAAAGCATTGCATGAGGACATTGCAATGGTCAAGTGTAGGGGATTTAATAAGTGTGAAAATACTTATCCTTTTACCACTTAACTATAATAATAACCAAGCCAAAACGTGCATTTTATGTCATAAATTTCGGAATTATGCATGGTTTGTGTTTTTGTTGTGATTTAGGACCAAAATATGAAAAGGGAAGAAAACACGGGCTTTCACGGGCTTTTATCGAAGAAAAAGACAAAAGAAGAAGTCAAAAGATCAAGAGTGCAAAAAGAACGGAAGTCCAAGGCCTATTCTGAAGATTTATCGAAGAAAAAGTCTAAAGACGAAAGTTTAATAAAGCCGAAGAACTCAAGTCTAATTAATGAAGAAATTACAAGACGAGTTTAATTAATCCCGAGACAAAGTCGAAAAAGTCGAAGAATTTAGAAGACGAAAAGACGAGAAAGAAAGAAAGAAGGAAGCTTCCAACACATGCTTACCTCCCTAATCACTATAAATACCCTCCTAATGTGTCATTAGGAGGTGTTAGCTAATTTGACAACTTAGCTCTCCACCATTTTCATTACTTGCACATTTATTTTCATGTCATTTACTTAATTGTCAATTTAATCTTCTTGTTTTGCACCTTAAATTTCTTGCCTTAAATTCAAGTAAGTCTTTTAATTTTGTTGTTAATCTTTATTTTCCTTTAATCAAGCTTTTCTTTATCATTCTCATTCTACTTTTCTTGTTTTGATTTGTTATAAATTCGGATTAAGCAATCTTTTGCTTTGCTTATTTGATTAAAAAGTTTGTCTTTTCATTTCCCTCTAAGCTTTTATACGAATTAAGCTATAAGTTTGACAATCTTATTGGCTTATTTTGTGTTTAGCTTATTTGTTTTTAAGTTTTCTTAAAAGTTTTATCTTTTTAAAAGTCCATTTTATAAAGTTTTAGTATTTTGTGTCTTGAAAGTTTTTAAATTTGTGCTTATTTTGTTCATCTTATTCTTGTTTAATCATGTTTTTGTATTGCTTATTAGTCTTAGCTTATTTGCTTTGCTTATTACGTTTCTGCTTCCATCGGAAAGAGAGGTCCGACATTCCGACAGCTATACCTCATTCCGATCGTGACAATCGGCTTAGGGTTTTGTATTCCGACAGAGGATTGCGATCTAGTAACTCCCCCTTATTCTGATCGTGATTGCGATCGCTCATTGCGATCGTATATTGCGACGGCTCTTAAGGTTTTATTGAGACGAGGTGCTGCCAAAATTTCACTAGCCATATTCCGATAGTTTCCACATTCCAACATGGGATTTCGATATGAGATTCCGACATGTTTGTTCAACATTGAGATAGGTGAGTGTTATTCCGATAGGACTTGGTTTCAGTTATTCCGATAGGGGATTCCGATCACATTCTGACAGGAACTTATTCCGATCATTATTCCGATGGAGTGGTAAGTTTGCATTCCGATACCTACATTCCGATCTAGCATTCCGATGGCTTATGGTGACAGCATTCCGATGGGATTCCGATGGATTGGGGTTTTGTTTCATTTTTAAGTTTGTTTTATTTTTAAGTTTACATTTTTATTACTTTGTCAAACTTAATTTTCGTGAATCATTAATTTTTGTCATTTAGTTAAATTACCTTTTAAAGTTTTTAATATTGCACCATTTACTTTTTAATTAGTTTTAGATTTAATTAACCGTCATTTATTTTAACGTCTTGCACATTTATTTTACAACAACCAAAAATATTCTTTTTCACCAAAAGACGACTGAGTCGCACTTAAACTGGAAATCAATTCGAAAAGATCGGACGATAATTTTTACCCTAGCAAAAGATCACTTTCAAATGGCGCCGCTGCCGGCTCTTTTCATAAAGATTAACGGTTTTCTGTGAGAGACGTGTTGAGTTCTGGGATCCGTTCACTCATGAACGTTATTTTCTTGCTCAAAAATTTTCAAAAAAATTCATAAAAATTAAAAATTGTTAAAAATCCATTAAAATTAAAAATTTTCAAAAATCTAAAAAGATTTTTATTTTTATTTTTACACGTACATATATATTCTCTATTTCTTTGGTATCTTTTCTTTTGCTTTTGCAGGTGTATGCGTACTAGATCTTCAACTTATCTAGAGCCCGAGACTCGTGAAGATTTAGATATGGCAGGTGTGAACAACAACAATAACCAACCGCACCTCAACAATAATAACAACAACAATGTTCTTCCACCACCCGATCTTAGGACGATGGAGGAGCTTTGTCAACCAACCATGAATGGACGAGGAGGACCGGTTGCGCCGATGAAAATCACGGCTCCAGAGTTTTCGTTGAAGCATCACATGATCCAACAAGTGCAGAATACTTGTCCATTTCGCGGATTGCCGGATGATGATGCCAACAAACACCTCAACAAATTTATTACCGTTACTCAAAGCATGAAGTTGCCCGGTGTTACTATGGATTTTCTTCGCCTTCACCTATTTCCACACACCTTATCCCACCATGCCGAAAAATGGTTTGATCGTCTTCCGAAGAATTCAATTCATACTTGGGATGAGATGACTCAACGCTTTTTGTCGCGCTACTTTCCACCATCCATGATCACGAGCCTTCGAGATCAAATTAGTGGATTTACTCAAGAACCTGATGAATCACCTTTTGATGCTTGGGAATGATATAATGTTTTGATTGATCGATGTCCAAACCACAACATGCTCCCCGTTACTTTGATTGATACTTTCTACAATGGTTTAACTTTTCGTGATCGTGATACGATTAATGCAGCCGCCGGTGGCACATTTATGAAAAGAAGACACGAGGAGTGTAGAGAGCTTATAGAGAACATGACTACTCATCACAAAAATTGGGATTCATCCGCATCCTCAAGATCAAACCCGAGAGTCAATGTTTCTTCTACTTCTTTAAACCCTGATATCACCGAATTGACCCGCGCAATGGTCAAAATGAGCAAAAACATGCAACTCTTGGCTACAAATCAACAACAACAAGTTAAAGCTGTAGCAACTTCTTGTGAGATTTGCGGGGGTCCTCATTCATACACTGATTGTCCTTCTACTCATGACAATCCGGAAAACGTGTATGCGGCTTATGGTAATTATTCAACAGAAAGCCATCAAGCTCGACCTCAAGGTGATCGTAACTTGCTAAGTTATCGTTCTAACATCTTTCTTTCACCCGGTTTTTCTCCTCAAAACCACAACCCCAACAAAAACTACAATATAAGTAACCCAAACCCACCTCGAGATTCTAATCCTTATCACCCACCCACTCAACAAGCACCACCAATTAATCAAGATGTTGAAGCCTTCATGAGAACCCAAGGAGAGCAAATCAAGAATCTGCAAAGCCAAATTATCAACTTGAAAGGGGATATCACTAAGCAAGGTAATGATATTAGAACCGAGCTTCGACATGATATACAAACCTCTTTTAGCACTCAAACAAATGATTTGAAGAATATGCTGGCTAGTTTCTTACCAAGTACTCAACCCTCTACTTCAGGCTCTCTTCCTTCTAATACCGTCACCAATCCGAGAGCGAATGTGAGTGCTATTACTACACGCAGTGGAGCAACTTTAGTAGGACCATCTACCCCTCCCCCAGTTACTCCATCTACAACTCCTCCACCACCATTTATCCCTCCTACTCCCATGCCTAGTATTAGTTCTCCATACCGTCTCCACCTCTTAATGATGAAGTACCCAAGCAGAACCCTTCACCAACCCCACATTCCACCTATAAACCCAACATCCCTTATCCTTCTCGCTTAGACAAAGGCAGATTGCTCACCAAGGATGACATTCAAGTGTAAAACTTTTTGAAGAAGATTTCGGGAGTGACCATCACCCTTAGCCTTGTTGAAGATCTTGCCCAAATGCCGACATTCGTTAAGATGTTTAAGGAATTTCTTAATAAGAAGGAGAAGATGTCTGAGTTTGTTAATACTCGATTGAATGAAAACTGTTCTGCAATCCTTCTTAAAGAACTTCCGGAGAAACTTGGAGATCCCGGTTGTTTTGTGTTGCCATGCATCTTTAACCAAACCAAAGAATTTACTTCCTTAGCCGATCTCGGGGCAAGTATAAATCTGATGCCTTTAAGTGTTTGGAAAAAGTTATCATTACCCGATCTTACACCAAAAAAGATGACTCTTGAGCTAGCAAACCGCACTCTCGCTTACCCCGTCGGTATTGCCGAAGATGTGTTCATTAAAGTTGTTACCTTCACTTTTCCGGTCGACTTTGTTGTTGTTGATTATGAAATGGACCCTCGTATTCCGTTAATATTTGGTCGGCCATTCTTGAGAACCGGAAAAGCATTAGTCGATGTTGCCGAAGGTGAACTAATTTTAAGGGTCGGGAATGATGCACAAGTTTTTAAAATGGGGAAGATCACAACCAAACCCAATGGAAGAGAATCATCAAATATGATTAATGTGCTTGATGATTTTGTCGTCTACAATAATCCTCTATTCGATTCTTGCTATGATAATCCATTGTTCAACGATGATGTGGATGATTCTCTATCCAATTTATATCCTCCACCAATTCATGAGTCTCTACGGATCTATGATGACTACGATGATGATTTGAGTTCTGATATGGATGATTCTGATGATTTTACTTCTGAGTATCTAGACATGCCAACTTATGATGATTTTGAGGATGTCGATACTCTTTCTAGTGATTCTTCTCATGATGACCTTTCACCTACTTTTGATGAAGATCCTCCACCAACAATGCTTGATCCTACTTTGGATGAATACTCATTTGAGAAAGACTTTGCTTCTTTTCTCAACACTTACTTCCCAAATGAGAGTGATTCTCCTCCTTTGGACTTTGATGATTATGGTCTTTATCCTCCTTTAGATATGAAGAAACCTGTTTCAAAGGAGAAGAAGCCGGAAGACACCGATATCCGCAGTACTTATGTCTTGACACCTCTCTATCCCCCTTCCGAGGATGAGATTGTGCAATTTATGAGCGGATCCTCTTCAAGGTCTACTGAGCCTGAGTGTTATTTTCCCCTAAAGGAAAAGGTGTTCGACCCCAGTATCGCAATTTTTAAGCCATCTCAGTATCCATCTGATGAAATAAAAGGAAAGATTTTTGGAACTTTTGGAGATATGCTTGCACCTCATCACACTTGCTACCACCGTGCTCAACAATTGCTTAAGGGAGCCTTGCCTACTCTTCTTTGTCTTGTCTTGTTCGCCTTAAGCTTGTGCTATTTGATGGACGAAAACCATGTATTTGATCCCGGTGGATGTGTTTCAAGCTTCTTCCTATGCAAATCAAGGTCGAGTCAGGCTCACGACTCGGTTAACAAAAACAAGCGCTTCTTGGGAGGCAACCCGTAGTATCTATCCTTTTATTCCGTTTTTATAATAAGTGTAGGGGAGACCCTAGTATGTGTTTGTCGTTTTCTTTCTTATCATGTGCAGGGATTCGAGCTTTCAAAGATCCATTCTTGATGACTTTTGACGACCCGTGATTCCGTGTACCCGTCTTCCCGGTTCTATCCTAAACTCTTTTGATTCTCTATTTTATATTATTCAATATTAAAATAGGAATCACTTTAGTTTTCTCTTCCTTAGCAGGATTTAAACAACATGCACAATGTCCTAAGTGTAGGGGAGTTTACTCCCACATGCTTAAACATTGAGGACAATGTTTATATTAAGTGTAGGGGGGACTTCTATCGAAGTTAAGTGGGCTTTTCCATCTATTTGTCCTCATTTTAACCAGAAAATTGATTTTTCGACATTTTTCAAAATTTTTGATCTATTTTGGCCTAGTAGTTTTACCTTAGTTATAGTTATTTTCTTTCTTTGCTAGAATAAATTTTAATAAAGTGGTTTTAATTTTTAAACGTTGCGAATCTTTTGACTCAACCCGAGTTTACTTATCCAAGTTTACTCTAGCTAGTATCCTTACCGTGTTTAAGTCAAGTTTTGCTAGGCTTTTATATAGGGAACTTTAAAACGCGAAAGTCTTAACTCTTACGGGTTAAGAACTAGAACTTTTCGCAAGTTCCTATAATTAATCCTAGAAAGTCGTTTATCAAGGGAACTTTAAAATGCGAATTCTAAACTTGAAAAAGTCTAAGAAGTTGCAAGATCCTATAGATGACTTGAAAACACAAAACTTTGATTTAATAGGCTAAGCATCCACGAGTCTCATTCCTCGAGATTTTAAATTGTGGAGAACGAGAGATGATAGAGTCAATTATAAGTTTGGTATTCTTTCATGAGTTTATGTGAGTTGATTATGAGCTTTTTCTCCCATCTCTTGTTTATAAATTTAATTACAATAAGTAAGGTTGTACGATTTGAAAAGTTACTTAGCTTCTAGCCCAAGATCGTTTAAAAGTTGTTCGGTATTAATTAGAGTTCATAGCCAAAGCATAACTTATTGAAGCGGGATGCGAAGATTGGCGAGTCCGAAAAGGTCATAACAAGACATGAGGGCTACATTTTGTTGCTAAAGATCCAAAGTGATGTGAAGAATCATTTATCAAAAGTCAATATGAAGGATCGAGACACACGACGAAAAGCAAATACTACCGTAAAGATCATGGAGAAGTCTATCCAAAAAGGCCCTAACAAGGTATGAGGATAAATAGATCCAAGTCCTAAAAGGAGGCGGATCGTTGTATATCAAAATCCCAAATAAAGATTGGAGAAAAATGAAGAAGTCGTGGTCCAAATATGAAGAATCTCTCAAAAAGTTCAAGTGAAGAAATTCCAATTTATGAAGAGAAGACCATTATTTCATGAACGTCTCTCAAGATTTGAAGTATGAAGTCACTACCAAATATCGGTCCGAGAAAGGTCTCAAATTGTGAAGCGAGTTATGCCAAGATATGAACTTTATGAGGTCCCGAGAAGCAGTTTTAAAAGATTTTGTCCTTTAGCTAACTATTGATTAAATCGTCCTACTTTATTTTCGGCCTAAATAAACTATTGAAGTAAGTCAACAATGCATCCTCGTGATCATTCAAGACAACAATAAAATATAAGAGATACACCTAGGAATAAGGGAGTCTAAGTGAATAATTGGGCCACATGAGTTTGTGTTAGTTTACTAACTTATAATAACAATGATCTCGTTTTTAAGCTTGGTATGGAGAACGTGAAACTTGAGGATGATAATCATTCATGACATTCCAAAACCCCAAGGTAAGTTTTTGATCTTTTTACTTGTTTTCTTCCTTTAAATATTTTGTCTCTTTAATAAAGGCCAATGTGGATTGATTATGATGGAAAATGTAAAACTTGCTTTGTAATTAATGCATTGCATGAGGACATTGCAATGGTCAAGTGTAGGGGACTTAATAAGTGTGAAAACACTTATCCTTTTACCACTTAATTATAATAATAACCAAGCCAAAACGTGTATTTTATGTCGTAAATTTCGGAATTGTGCGTGGTTTGTGTTTTTGTTTTTATTTAGGACCAAAATATGAAAAGGGAAGAAAACACGGGCTTTCACAGGCTTTTATCGAATAAAAAGACAAAAGACGAAGTCAAAAGATCAAGAGTGCAAAAAGAACGGAAGTCCAAGGCCTATTCTGAAGATTTATCGAAGAAAAAGTCTAAAGACGAAAGTTAAATAAAGTCGAAGAACTCAAGTCTAATTAATGAAGAAATTACGACGAGTTTAATTAATACCGAGACAAAGTCGAAAAAGTCGAAGAATTTAGAAGACGAAAAGACGAGAAAGAAAGAAAGAAGGAAGCTTCCAACACATGCTTACCTCCCTAATCACTATAAATACCCTCCTAATGTGTCATTAGGAGGTGTTAGCTAATTTGACAACTTAGCTCTCCACCATTTTCATTACTTACACATTTATTTTCATGTCATTTACTTAATTGTCAATTTAATCTTCTTGTTTTGCACCTTAAATTTCTTGCCTTAAATTCAAGTAAGTCTTTTAATTTTGTTGTTAATCTTTATTTTCCTTTAATCAAGCTTTTCTTTATCATTCTCATTCTACTTTTCTTGTTTTGATTTGTTATAAATTCGGATTAAGCAATCTTTTGCTTAATCTCATTGCTTGTTTGATTAAAAAGGTTGTCTTTTCAGTTCCATCTAAGCATTTATACGAATTAAGCTATAAGTTTGACAATCTTATTGGCTTATTTTGTGTTTAGCTAATTTGTTTTTAAGTTTTCTTAAAATTTTTATCTTTTTAAAAGTCCATTTTATAAAGTTTTAGTATTTTGTGTCTTGAAAGTTTTTAAATTTGTGCTTATTTTGTTCATCTTATTCTTGTTTAATCAAGTTTTTGTTATTGCTTATTAGTCTTAGCTTATTTGCTTTGCTTATTACGTTTCTGCTTCCATCGGAAAGAGAGGTCCTACATTCCGACAGCTATCCCTCATTCCGATCGTGACAATCGGCTTAGGGTTTTGTATTCCGACAGAGGATTGCGATCTAGTAACTCCCCCTTATTCCGATCGTGATTGCGATCGCTCATTGCGATCGTATATTGCGACGGCTCTTAAGGTTTTATTGAGACGAAGTGCTGCCAAAATTTCACTAGCCATATTCCGATAGTTTCCACATTCCGAAAGGGGATTCCGATCTAGCATTCCGATATGAGATTCCGACAGGTTTGTTCAACATTGCGATAGGTGAGTGTTATTCCGATAGGACTTGGTTTCAGTTATTCCGATAGGGGATTCCGATCACATTCCGACAGGAACTTATTCCGATCATTATTCCGATGGAGTGGTAAGTTTGCATTCCGATACCTACATTCCGATCTAGCATTCCGATGGCTTATGGTGACAGCATTCCGATGGGATTCCGATGGATTGGGGTTTTGTTTCATTTTTAAGTTTGTTTTATTTTTAAGTTTACATTTTATTACTTTGTCAAATTTAATTTTCGTGAATCATTATTTTTTGTCATTTAGTTAAATTACCTTTTGAAGTTTTTAATATTGCACCATTTACTTTTTAATTAGTTTTAGATTTAATTAACCTTCATTTATTTTAAAGTCTTGCACATTTATTTTACAACAACCAAAAATATTCTTTTTCACCAAAAGACGACTGAGTCGCACTTAAACTGGAAGTCAATTCGAAAAGATCGGACGATAATTTTTACCCTAACAAAAGCTCACTTTCATATAATATGTATAATTCCAAGAAAGGTTTTCAACCTATGGAAGTTAAGCATAATCTGAGTCATGAGATGGATGCATCAACTCCTGAAGAGGAGGCATACATGTAGAAGGTGCCTTACGCTTCGGCTGTAGGATCTATAATGTATCTTGTTAGATGCACAAGGCCTGATGTGGCGCTTGCTCAGAACTTGGTCAGTAGATACCAACAGAATCCAGGGAAGCTCCACTGGACTGCTGTCAAACATATTCTATAGTATTTAAGGAGTACGAAAGATATGTTTTTGGTATTTAGAGGGAAACCAGACACAGAACTGAATGTTACAGGTTTCTGTTATGCATCCTGGCAATGTGATAAAGACGATACGAAGTCTCAGACGGGTTACGTTTTTTTTATCAATGGAGGAGCAGTTGACTGGAAGAGCAAGAAATAGACAACGATTGCAATTCATGCTACTCAATCTGAGTACATGGCTGCTTCAAAAGCTGCAATGGAAGCTGTTTGGATTAGGAAGTTTATTGAAGATCTTGGAGTGATGCCTTCAATTAAAGAACCTATAGATATGTATTGTGACAATTCTGCCACAATTGTAACACCCCATTTGTTAAGATGGAATGCTACAGTAAATTATGGCGTGTCATCAAAGCATGCAAGGTAAATGTCTAAACATTCATGACCATAAAAAGAAATACCAGAATCAAACATCGGTAGTTCAAGTAACTCACACAAAAGCAAATATAAGTACTGTTAATGAAAGGACTAAACAATGTCCAAATGAAGTAAAGTATGATAAAGTAGGAATAAATGCATAAGGAAAAGAGGCTGGATAGCTTCCATCTGAATGCACATACTCTGGAGATCCTACTTGCGACCTTGGGTACCTGCCGTTTGGGAACATGGAAATGGAAAACGGCTGAGCATAACGCTTAGTGCATGCATATACAATAAAGCATGGAAACATAGAGTAATGAAAGCATAAAAGAGCATAATAAGCATGAAAGGCATCAGAAATGAATAAGTCCTGGAAAACCTAGATGTATAGCATGTTTACTGGTTTTAGTTCTAAAAACATAGCTTATGTTTACTTATGAAAATCTGCATTAGTTAAATATACCGAAAGAAAATATAGGTCATGAGGTCAACAACGTGCATGAATACATAGAGGGGTGACCTCATCATGCAATTAGAGGGGATGCCTCTAATTAATATGGCCTGAGTAGGAGGGATCAGCTCCTTGTGAAGGATGCAAGCCACACACCACATTCACCATGTAAATCCTGACTGAAACTGAACCTAGGATGCACCCATACGCCCCACATAATAATAATAATATAATAATGGCAAAATAAACTGAAAGGGACGCCACGAGCTATCACTCCACCGTGGTGAAGTCATAACACTGGTGCCTCCATTGTTATGGTTATGGTACCTTCATAACTAGGTGAAACTGGTCATGCATGTATATGGCTAAGGTAACTAATAAAACATAAGCATTTAATCTGTAACTACTAGGAAAACACTTGGTTGCATACGGGACTCCTAATAAAGGAAGATATTGTCCTTACTAAAGGACAGGAATCCGTACCTTGTGTCCAACAGAAGCTAACGGAAAACGCTGGAGAACCTACTTCGCCTTGACGGATAATACTACATAAGAATAGGGACGTGTATGAGTTGTCTGAATTACATGTGTTTTACTGGTTCTGTGTGTTATTAGCTAGTTATACTAAATCTAACATGTTTTAGTGTTTTTACTGTGTTATTTTTAGTTATTCTGATGTTCTGTAGTGTATTATGCATGTACTAGTGTATTATAATACTTGTATTGTAATACTAAGTAACTTCCTAAAAATAGCAGGTTTCCATAAATAGTAAGTTTCTAAAAATAGGAAGTTTCCAAAAATAGTAAGTTTTTATAATTAGAAATAAGCTGGATTATAATGTCAAGTAAAGTTTAATTAGTAAAGTACAAATCATGGTTCAAGTATTATAGCTTATTAATTGAATAACTTGGTTAATTTAATTAACTATACATTATAAGAATTTAATTAAAAATACCGGTTTTAATTAAATTAAGCTAAGTAAAATACTTTAGGTTATACATGAAATATTAATTTTAATATTTAACCTAAGTCATGCATTTAATTAAATTAAATAGTCTAGAAAATAATTTAATTAAACATATTTCTGATTTTAATATTTTCCCGACACCCGAACCCGTGATTTAAAATTAACCCGAGCCCGTACCCGTGTTCCACATATAAAATTAACTATACATATAAGCCGCAACAAACAGCCCCACCAGTGGCTAGACCGGCTGCCCGGTAGCCACTGGTGGCCTTCGGTTCCCACTGCCGAGCCACAACTGCCACTGCCGGACTCGGTTCCTACCGGTTCCTACTGTTTTTGTTGTTTGGTTCCCACCGTCCAAAACAAAAGTCCCACCGAGACCCTATTGGTCTCGGTTGACACTCAATCTAAACCGAAACCTTACCCCGACTCGAGCTCGGGGTCCCTTGCTTGCGTCCGAGCCAAACAAGCCCCACACACCGAAACCTTGAGGTCTCGGCTTGGCAAAACAAACACCACCGAGAGCTTCATTGGTCTCGGTTTGGTTCTCGGTCGAACAAAGCAACACCAAACACCCCTTTAATTCATGTTTTTAATTAATCCCACATGTTTTCTTGATTTGTTTTTAAGATTATTTAAATTAATATCATGAATTCATAAATGAATTAAAAAGAAAGGGTTTTGATTTATACCGAACACGTGGAAGAGAAAGGTTTGAGATCACGATCACTTACACACAAAAATCAACTAGCAAAATTCATCCCGAACACCTCTTGGTGTTGATGGTTGCCGTCGGCAAGGAAGAAAGGGAGGCAGGGTTTCTGTCAATTTTATGTAACCTAAATTATAAATAATAGTTCCCAGGTGTTTTCTTTAATCATGGGTTAGTTATGGGTCATGGGCCAAAGGCCCATCTCTTCCTTTCTTTCTCTCTTAGCCGCGGCCTATATGGAGTCCACGGGGAAACCCGTAGCTTTTGTTGAGTTAATTATTTACGTGATCGTTCATGTTTAATTATCGTGGGTTTTATATGTTGTGATCATAAACACATTTATAATATATACGTAATTACATGTTATTTACTATCGTGACACATGAATTATATTATAAATGGAAAGTTTTAAATTTATCGTATTTTCGTGTGTTCACTTTTCATGTGTACTGTTCATAGTATTTTAATGCGGGTTTTACAACAATAATATTTTCCAATGACCCTCGAGTCATGAAAGGCGCCAGACACTTTATGCGTAGACATCACTACGTACGAGAACAAGTTGAAGCTCGTGAAATCAGATTGATAAAAGTTCACACAGATGATAACGTAGCCGATCCTTTAACTAAGGCTTTCCTAGACCAAAGGTAGTTAAGCATGCCAAAGCGATTGGGCTGCAACTAGCTAGCGAACTCATGCAATAAATCTATGATTAGTATTTGGATAAAGGATGTTATGACATTATTATATAATGAAATAAAGATTGGGTTTCGTTTATTTTTATCATCTAATAAGTGTATCCCATTTTACATGTTTTAATCCATGAATAATTGTTATGCTAAATGCCCGTTGTTGATTAATAATATGAGAATATTATTAAATTAAGACAAATCAAAATAGCGATAGCGTATACTTGAAAGTATATTGATCGATTTTGGATGATATTCGATGAATCGAATATTGGACTTATCCCAACTATATGTTTTTACTTTATGGATCTTTGTCATCAAGTAAAACATAAATAGTTATCCTTAGACTTGAGATACCAGGAAACTGTTGTGAATCTAGTGCATCTCTGTGGAATAATTTAACGCTAATGTAACTGGTAGCTATAAGGATTATTTTCGGAAGTGTTTCAAAATTCATAAGTTTTGCTCGTAGTCAATATGGAATTTATTTCCTCCAATTTCGTTTTGGAGTTTAATACAGCTGGGCCCCTCGTGGGATTAGTAAGATGTTTGTGTGGCCACACCCAAAATTGTTTTGGTAATCTTGCTGAATCTGTGAACGAGAAACAGAATGGTTAATGAAGGAAATGATTGAGATCCATATCCTTATTTAACGCTGTATTAGAAATAAAAGGATAATAATAAATGATGAATCATTTAAAAGGTTTTGTCCAGGAGACCTTACTCGAGTTGTACTAGGGACATTGCTAGTGTAACTAGACGCTAGTCAATGTAATCACGATATTCGAAATATGTGCAAGTGGGAGCCGTAAGTTTATGGACTTTTATTTAATAGTCGTGTGAGAGGATCGATCTCGAGATTACGAGATTGCACTCAATACGTAAAGAGTTAATTTAGTTAATAAATATTTTTTTTATTGTATTTGTTAATTTATTTAATAAATATATATATTTATGTATTTATTAAATTAAACCGAGATGTAACTTTAAGATCGTTAAATAATTAAGAGTTAAGTATTAACAAGCGTTAAATAAATATATAGTAAGTAAACAAAAGGAAAGAAGTTTGGAAAATTCTGGAACACCCCTAAGGGGTGGGAAAACATTCCTTTAATTTGTTTTTGGATACAAGGTTAGGTGTAACACTCTCAATTTTCGTATCGGTACAGCGGAAGGGTCTTTTAGAGTGTTACTGGATAGCACAATAACTCCAATCATAGACAACACATAAAAATGGTTGTACAAGGTTCAACATACATTCATTCGATAAAAAGTTTTAAAGTGTACAACAGGTCCCAAATTATACATGTCATTAAGTTTACAAAACATAGATCGGATGAACATTTTTGTTATTATGTGGGCCATCAGAGTCGATCTCCATCCGGATTACCTTCAAGCACCTGAGATAAAAACATGCAAAAATCATATCAGCGAATGCCGAGTGAATTCATAGAGTTTAATAAAACTGTTATATAAAAGAATCGTTGAAATCAGAACACAAGTATAATATCAGAAGTAAGTCCTCGTATTGCTAGTCAGGCAATATATAAATCAAGCATACATCTTAAACCGTCCATGAGACCGTAGCCTCAATATTACCAATATAGGTAATATTATCATCGTTATTAGCATCAATATTAAATCGTATTGAAATACATTATTGTTCATTTGGATTATTACTAGCCGCATGACATTGTTACCTTACTATCAAAACAACGGGCCGCGAACCCGACAAACAATTTGCCCATCTAAGTTAGCGTGTCGTCACAAAAATCACGCTATATAAATCTTCTCATATATAAATTCGCTTACCAATCAATGTGGTACGACGGGGATCAACCGTCAAGGAGCGAACTGGGGTGATCATCCCCAAATAGTACTATCATATGCATAAGCGTCTACCAAAACCCGGTAGTTCACAATTCATGCTAATGGGACTTTGAGTGACATAACCTAACTACTAATAATCCTTTTTATCTCTTCTATTGGGTCATCGCATCATTCGGGTCCATATCATTAAGCATACCATCGGGACTACTTGTGTTCTATTTTTATCAAAAACTAGCATGTTATCTCCCTCGCGGGTTTACAAATCATTTTATAAAACATTTAAAAGAGTGCGAGGCTATGAACTCACGTTGATAATGAAAGGCGGATTATTGGCTACGGGCGTGCTTCGGTCACAAAAACCTATATAAATAATAATCGGTCTTAGACTTTTTTCCAATGACTTTATCAAAATAAAAAATATACATATGATGATTTTGTACATATGATGATGATCAAGTGGGTTTATATATTCTTATTTACTCATTTTAGTGTTTATGTATTGGTAACTTTTTACTAGTTTACTAGTTTTACCTATTTACATGTTTTAAGTCCAATAAGATTATTATAAGTTCTTTAACTTGTATTTATCCATTTTATACTTGTATTATCAGTATTTATACTTTACATGTTGGGTCCAAATGGGTTAAGCCCAATAAGTACATTTTATAAGTGTTTAACTTATTTAGTTAAATTATTAGTCCAATATGCTAACTTAGCTCGTTAATGTCCGTATGTCCTATAGTTCGGGTTTTATCGGTTTTTACTTGTATTAGATACTTATATATCAGTATATGACTTTTAAAAACTTTACATTAGACGGGTTTGATCGTCTAAGTTTTAATTGGCGAAAAACGTTAATTTTACGGTAATAGCCGAAAAAGTTGTAAAAATCATGTTTATAGTTTTTATAACTTATAAATCTTATTCAACTACCATTTTTATAAAGTGTCCATTTATTTAAACTTATACATATTTATATAAATAAAATTCATAAGTTAGTGGGTTTTAATTTCACATTTTATACTATATTATTTGAGTGCTTATATAATAGTATTAAACATTAATTCTTCAAAATCTGATTTTTAGTTTCATCTTCACCATTTTTATCATATCTAGAGTACTACAATGACTTAGAAGCTCATTTTTGGATGGCATGAACTTCATATTATGTGCTACAATTAAGTTAGTTATAGCTACTTCTCATTCTATGCCTAACTATCCTTAACAGTCCATACAAAACATACTATTCAGATTAGCACATTCATCTTGTTTTGATCATATCTCACTCATTTTAATGATTCCATTGCATGGCCAACTCTCACATGTGTATGACATTCTATACTTACTGTAAATGGATTCCATCATGTAATTTTATCAGTTTAAGTCTTGGTTACTTACTGTTTTTATACAGCCAACAATTTAAGCATGATTTTAGCCTTGTTTCTTATAGTTATTCATCTTTTTAAGCATATTTATCAACACTTGATCCCCACACAACATTTTTATCATCATATATTCATCATATACATATATATATACAACAAGTAAGAAAATACATTTGATCTTTACAAAAATAACAAGAGAAATGGAAATGATGATCTTCTTTACCAACCAAGATTATATCTTATTTTTGGTTGACAATAACTTGATGAACACCAAATATATCTCCAAGATCATCAATCACCAAGATAGTTTGTTGAGAAAATAGCCCTAGGACACAAGCAAATCACCTCTTTTGTTGTTAAAATGGCCACCAATTAATCAAGGCTTCAAGGTTTCTCCTTAATATAGCTAGATAACATGTATCTTGTGGCTAGAAAAGATCAAATGGTGGTGTATGGTGGTGGAGTGGGACGGCAATGGGGGTGAGATGAGAGAGTTTTGAGAGTTGTTTGCATGTGTGTTTTGGTGGAAATGAGAAAGGCTAGTGGTTTTGCTAGTTTTGGTGGGTGAAAATAAGCTTAAATGTTAAGCTAACTTACAAGTGTAAGTTACTAGTGTGTAAGGATGCCACATCTTTGATGTGGTGTCCTAGTTTGGCCGTCCCTTTGATAGTGGGGTGGGATAAATTAGTTTTTCCTATCCCGCTAATTTACGGGTATTCATCGATTCTAGTTTCCTCGATTTGCGTGCCCTCGGGTCGTTTTACGAAAAACGTTTTTATAAATTATGAATCAACGGCACAAAACAAATCTAATAAAAATTGTCTCATCAAAAACGGAGTTCAAAAACGTAAATACGTAATCCTAAGGTTTCCGGTTTAGTCGTAAAGGACGCTAAATTATGCACGTAAGCCCAAATTTAAATCCGTAAATTGTGAGTTCATCAACCAACACAAAAATAAGTTTCAAAATTTTATACGAGAAAATAATTTACTACCTGAAAATGTTAGATTGTCACAGCTTTTCCTCCTAAAAGGGATCAACGTCCTCGTGATCCATTTCATTTTGATGTCCGTTTCTTATTGAAATCGAAGAGGTGCGGATATTTCTTCCACATTTCATCCTCTCGTTCCCAAGTATATTCCGGTCCATGCTTTGAATTCCATCGGATCTTGACAATAGGTATCCGACTTTGTTTCAGTTGCTTTACCTCACGATCCATAACCTCTACGGGTTCTTCGATAAAATGCAACTTCCCATCTATTCGAACCTTATCCAACGAAATTTTCTCATCACTCACTGCTAGACATTTCTTTAGATTAGATACATGGGGAATGTGTTATGAACACCATGAAGTTCTGGGGGTAACTCTAGGTTTTAAGCCACCGTACCTACTCTAGATAAAATCTTAAAGGGTCCAATATAACGGGGATTCAATTTTCCTTGCTTTCCAAATCTTATAACGCTTTTCCATGGCGATACTTTCAACATTACTCGGTCACCCACTTTAAACTCCATCGGCTTCCGCCGCACATCCGCGTAACTTTTCTGTCTACTACGGGCAGTCAACAACCTATTCTTAATCTGAACTATCATCTCCGTAGTCTCTATTCTTAATCTGAACTATCATCTCCGTAGTCTCCCGGATCAATTCCGGTCCCGTGAGCTGGGTATCCCCAACTTTACTCCAACATACAGGATATCTACACTTCCTACCATACAAAGCTTCAAACGGTGCAGCCTTAATACTAGAATGGTAACTAGTGTTATATGAAAACTCTGCTAAAGGCAAATGTTTATCCCAATTCTTACCAAAATCTAACACACAAGCTCTCAACATATCTTCTAATGTTTGTATCGTTCTTTCACTTTGCCCATCAGTCTGGGGGTGATAAGCAGTGCTCATGTCGAGATTCGTTCCCAAAGATCTCTGGAGAGATTTCCAAAAATTCGATGCGAATCTAGGATCTCGATCTGAAATGATCGATACAGGCACTCCATGCTTGCATACAACATTCTCAAGGTAAATACGAGTCAACTTCTCTAGTGAGAACTGCTCTTTAACCGGAATGAAGTGTGCTGATTTGGTCAGTCTGTCGACAATAACCCAAATCGAGTTGTTTCCAGATGATGTTCTAGGAAGCTTGGTGATAAAGTCCATCGTAATTCGCTCCCACTTCCATTCAGGAATCTTTGGTTGTTGAAGTAGTCCTGATGGCTTTTGATGTTCCACTTTAACTCTAGCACAAGTCAAGCATTGAAGAACATACATAGCTATATCAGCTTTCATATTCGGCCACCAATACAACTTCTTTAAATCATGGTACATTTTATCAGATCCCGGATGAATGGAATACTTATATTTATGGGATTCTAACATAATCAAGTCTCTTAAGCCTCCAAACTTAGGTATCCACATACGACCTCTTAAGTATTTCACACAATCAGCTCTAACCTCTAAAGGATCTCCTTCTCCTCGGAACCCTTCATTAACAAAATTTTCTTTCTTACATGCTTCTATTTGCGCATTTCTAATTTGCTCAGGCAAATTATTGTGCACGGTCAAGACTAGAGAACGTACCCTGATAGGCTCTCTATCTTTCCTACTTAATGCATCGGCAACAACATTGGCTTTTCCTGGGTGATATTTTATATCACAATCATAATCACTTAACAACTCTATCCATCTTCATTGCCTCATGTTCAATTCCTTTTGATCGAGAATATACTGTAGGCTTTTGTGATCGGTGAATACCGTACACTTGGTGCCATACAGATAATGTCTCCACAACCTAAGAGCAAAGACTACAACTCCTAACTCAAGATCATGAGTAGTATAATTCTCCTCATTCTTCCTTAATTGCCTAGAAGTATAAGCTATCACTTTCTCTCGCTGCATCAAAACTGCTCCATAGCCTCTAAGAGATGCATCACAATATACTACAAAATCTTCACTCCCGTCGGGTAATGATAGAATTGGCGCACTACGTAATTTTTGCTTCAATGTCTGAAATGCTCCATCCTCATCAATTCCCCAAACGAAAGGTTTATTCTTCTGGGTAGGCTTAGTCAAGGGTTTAGCTATCAAAGAAAATTCTTTAATGAATCGCCTATAATAGCCAGCCAATCCTAAGAACTGTCGCACTTCCGTTGGCGTTGTCGGTGTAGACCAATTCTTAATGGCTTCAACCTTTACAGGATCAACATGAATTCCATCCTTGTTAATCACATGACCAAGAAATTGCACATAATCTAACCAAAAATCACATTTCGAAAACTTAGCATATAACCTTTCATCCTTTAACAAATTCAAAATAATCCTTAAATGTTCTCTATGTTCATCTTCATTCTTAGAATAGATTAGAATATTGTCAATAAACACAATCAAAAATTTGTCCAAGTAGGACTTGCACACTCGATTCATTAAATCCATGAAAACCACAGGTGCGTTAGTTAACCCAAATGGCATTACTTGAAATTCATAGTGTCCATAACGAGTTCTAAATGCAGTTATAGGAATATCTTCTTCACGGGCGCGAAGTTGGTGATATCCTGACCGCAAATCTATCTTAGAATACACACTAGATCCTTGTAGTTGATCAAACAAATCATCAATCCTAGGTAAAGGATATCGATTTTTAATTGTCAACTTATTCAGTTCCCTATAATCAATGGACATACGGAAAGATCCCTCCTTCTTCTTAACGAACAAGACTGGAGCTCCCCAAGGCGACGAGCTCGGTCGAATAAAACCTTTATCAGACAACTCCTTAAGTTGCTCAGATAACTCCTTTAATTCAGAAGGGGCCAATCGGTAAGGCGCACGTGCCACAGGTGCAACACCAGGAATTAAATCGATTCGAAACTCTACTTGCCTTATCGGTGGAAGTCCGGGTAAATCTTTAGGAAATACCTCAGGAAATTCACAAATAATAGGTACATCTTCCAATCGTTTCTCCCTAGACTCATTCCCGGTCACTTGAGCTAAGAATAACTCACAACCGTTCCTGATGTACTTTTGGACTTTAATACATGAAACGATTTTCAAACGGGATTCACCTCGATTACCATCAATTACTAACGTCCTATTCCTAAGAGGAATTTTAACCTTCTTCTCTCCACATAAAATAGTAGCATTATTCAATGACAACCAATCCATACCAATAATAATATCAAAACTACCTAATTCTATCAACATCAAATCAATCGGAAAGGAATAGTTCAAGAGATTTAGAGAGCATCCTTCTAATAGCTTATTAGTTTTCACTAATTTACCATCAGCCAATTCCACCTCGTAACTGGTATTTATCTCAACAGGTTTAATGTTAATAAGGGCACTAAATTTAGTGGATACAAAGCTCCTATCGGCACCCGAATCAAATAAAGCAACAGCATATTGATTGTTGAGTAAAAACGTACCGGTAACGACATTTGGATCCTCTTTCTTCACCTCAATTGTTCCAAGTTGATAGACACCACCCTGGGGGTTTCTTCCAGGTACAATCGCTTTCAACTTGGGGCATTCTGATTTCCTATGACCTTCTTCATTACAGTTGAAGCAAATGGTTCCTTTCTTACACCTTTCAACCTTGTGTCCAAGCTTTCCGCAATTTCGGCACTTCCAGCAGTCGCCAGCATGCCTCTTGTTGCCACACTTAGGACATCTATCATCGTTGCGCGGTGTGTTGTTGGTAAGAGCATTTGCATTCCCCTTTCTCTGGTTCTGACGGCGATTGAAATTCTTCCTATTATCACCTCTATCTACACGATCACCGTCTCCTTTTCTTTTCTCACCAACACGGGCTTCATCTTCCCTATCCTGAATTATCTGTCCAATGAGTTGGTAGGCCATTCGAACAGCATCATCAATGGTCAGTGGTTTAGATGATGTCACGTCCCCCCAAATATTCTTGGTGAACCCTTTAATATATTGCTTAATTCGGATCTCTTCAGGTTCCACCAATCGAGGACATAGCAAGGCCAACTCATGGAATCGGTTTGTGTAACTATCAATGTCCACACCTTTCATTCTCAGATGAATCAACTCTGTTCTAACCTAATGATCACACTACGGGGACAGAATTCCAAAATCATACACTTCTTAATTTCAGCCCAAAGAGTAGCATTAGCAGCATCAATACCCATAAAAGCAATTCTCCCGTTCCACCAAGTCAACGCACAACCTTTACGAGTAGCCATAGCAAAAGTCACTTTATCTTCCTCCTTACACTTACTAATCCGAAATACCGACTCAATCTTCTCAATCCACTGGCTTAATCCTACAGCACCTTCAGTTCCATTAAAAGGTAGAGGTTCATACTTCATGAACGTCACATAAGTACAGCCACCAACTTCAGGTGCATTAGTTCCAAGTCCTCCTATATTTCCTCCAGCATTGGCATTCACATTATTAGCATTCACATTCACATTAGTACCACCAATTCCACTACCGCCAGCTCCACTACCGCCAACTCCACTACCGCCAGCTTCATTTCTAGCATTTGCCATAAATTCAGTCATAGACGCAGTAACTTGCTCCGTAATAATCCTACGTACATCATCCTCAGTCATAGCTTTCTTGGGCGGTATAGTTCTATAATTTCACAATTTCAAAGTATTAAGCTTTCACCCAATCGAGGGATTCATATAATATGGATTGAATTCATAATCAAGATACAAATAAGGCACAATATGGAATTCAAGACAAGATACATATTTCATTGGATTTGAAACAAAAGCATCTTAATTACATCCCATATCAAAGTTCTAGCACTATACATACTCAAAATTTGTGCCAGGTCTACTACTAACAAGTCGGTTTAGTTAAAGCTACAAAAGGTACAAAAGATACAAAGGTCACTACTAAACACAGACTGGTCTACTGAGAACCGCCAGATGGTCCATCATCCATCGTCTTCTGTATCTTTGCCGGACGATCACTAGACACATCTTCAGCTGGGCGCTTACGGATCACTCCTCTTTCAACCATGTCAGCATAAAATCTACTATTCCATCCCACATATATATTCAACTCCTTCTCGGCTTTCTCACGCATCGCACGAGCTACATTCAACTGAATTTCCATAGAATTCACCTTTTTCTTCATAGCAGCAAACTCACCACTTTCTAACATAGATAACTTCCTAAAAGCCTCATTCAAACCACGCTCTACATCAGTCAAATCCAAACTAAGCAATTCCCGCTCTTTCTCACCAACCTTAGTCTTCGACTCCAAATAAGAAACATGAGTCTGAACAACACTGATACACGGCTTTTGCCTAGTAAGAAAGATTAGATTCGTTGTGGTGGTCTAATCGAATTGATCTAGGTTCTCTATGTGACTCAGTTTTATTTTGGTGAAACAAATGTTTTTGGTTGTTTTTAAATTAAAATGTGCAAAGACTTAAAAGTAAATGTCGTTAAAGTAAAGTGGCGTGAAAATAGAAGTGCGTTAAAATTAAATCTAAATCTAATTAAACGTAAAGTGCAATATTTAAAAACGTGACGGAAAGTAAACTAATTAAATGACTAAAAATTAAAGCGTGACGGAAATTAAAATTAGACAAAGTATAAAAACACAAACTAAAAATTAGCCAAGACAAAACATGGAAAAATAACCCCCAATCGGAATGTATTCCGATCAGTTCACCAATCGGAATATGGATCGGAATATGCCAATCGGAAAGCTGTCACCTCCCCAATCGGAATACCCAAACTTACCTTCGATCGGAATGTTTGATTTACCTCTTGATCGGAATATGGAGTAAACCTTGGTCGGAATGTTAAACGGAATCAGTGATCGGAATAGCTGTCACCTTACCCACAATCGGAATACCCAAAATAACACCTCAATCAGAATGAGTACTGGTCCTCCAATCGGAATGCTGTCACACTTACCTGATCGGAATACCAAGACCTTGCTCTGATCGGAATACCAAGATGCCCCCAATCGGAAAGTTAAAACCCTTTTCCGACCAAGCAAGGAGCTATGGTCGGAATGTGGAAACCCCTTTCCGATTGTACGATCGGAATACAGTAAAGAATACCAAGAATAAGCTAGAAAAATAAGATAAAATCCTAATAAGCACAAGACGAAAATCCTAAGGTAAACCGTATGAAAATAAGCTAGCAAACTGAAATTTAAAGACTTTTTAAACAAGAAAAGGATAAGCTTTAAGAAAAACAAGTTTTTATACGAAAATAACTTTTATAAAAACTATATAAACTTGAAAATAAACAAATAAGCTATGAAAATAAATGGTTTAAAACAATCAAAAGCGTAAAAATGAAATCTTTAAACAAATAAACAAGATCAAAAGCATATAAATCAAAGATTAGAGAAAGGTAGAATGAGATCAACAAGATAAAGTAAAGGTGCGAGTAATTAAAGAAACACTTACTTGAAATTAAAAGGTAATTAAGGTGCAAAACATGTATTTAAATGTGCAAGTAATTAAAGGTGCAAGTAAATAAAGGTGGAAGAGATAGTTTGTCAAGCTATCCAACAAAACTTAATGAAATGAAAATGAGAGGTATATATAGGTGATTAGGGGGGAGGTTAGAGGAAGCTTCCTCCCCTCCTTCATTTCTTCTTAATTGCGCCCTTAAGTCCTTCCTTCTTAGTCTTTTTGTTAATCTTGGAATTTGATGACTTTTGGCTCGGGATTTCTTTGGACTCGTCTTTTAATTCTCGATAAATAAGACTTGAGTTTCTCGGCTTTAAGTAAACTTCCGTCTTTTGACTTTTTCTTCGAAAAATCTTCAGAATTGGTCTTGGACTTCCGTTCTTTTTGCACTCTTGACTTCTTGACTTCGTCTTTCATCTTTTTCTTCAATAAAAGTCCGTAAATGCCCGTGAATTCCCGTGTTTTCTCCACTTTTCACCTTTTCGTCCTAAATCACAACAAAAACACAAACCACGCATAATTCCGACATAAAAGACATAAAATACACGTTTTGGTCCGGTTATTACTGTAATTAAGTGGTAGAAAAGATGTGTGTTTTCACACATATCAAATCCCCTACACTTGACCATTGCAATGTCCTCATGCAATGCATTAGTTACAAAGCACGTTTACATTTTTCATCATAATCAATCCACGTTGGCCTTTATTAAAGAGATAGAAAATTATAAACACTAAAAGTAAAGAAATCAAAAGCATACCTTGGGTTTTGGAAATGTCATGAATAATCATCATCCTCAAGTTTTCACTTTCTCCAAACCAAGCTTAAAAACGAGATCATTGTTATTATAAGTTAGTAAACTATCACGAACTCATGTGGGCCAATTACTCACTTAGACTCCCTTATTCCTAGGTGTATCTCTTATATTTTATTATTGTCTTGAATGATCACGAGGATGCATTTTTGACTTATTTCGATAGTTATTAAGTCTGAAAATAAAGTGAACGATTTAATCAATAGTTAGCTAAAGGACAAAATCTTTTAAAACTGCTTCTCTGGACCTCATAAAGTTCATATCTTGGCATAACTCGCTTCGCGATTTGAGACCTTTCTCGGACCGATATTTGGCAGCGACTTCATACTTCAAACCTTGAGAGACGTTCATGAAATTATGGTCTTCTCTTCATAATAGAATTTCTTCACTTGAAGTTTTGAGAGATTCATACTTGGACCACGACTTCTTCTTATTTTTCTCCAATCTTTATTTTGGACTTTGATATAAAACGATCCGCCTCCTTTTATGACTTGGATCTATTTATCCTCATACCTTGTTAGGGTCTTTTTGGATACACTTCTCCATGACTTTTTGGGAGTTTTGCTTTTCGTCGTGTGTCTCGATCCTTCATATTGATTTTTGATAAATGATTTTTCACATCACTTTGGATCTTTAGCAACAAAATATAGCCCTCATGCCTTGTTAGGGCCTTTTCGGACTCGCCAATCTTCGCATCCCGCTTCAATAAGTTATGCCTTGGCTATGAACTTTAATCCATACCGAGCAACTTTTAAACGATCTTGGGCTAGAAGCTAAGTAACTTTTCAAATCGTACAACCTTATTTATTAGCAGATAAATTTATTAGCAAGCGATGGGAGAATAGGCTTATAATTAACTCACATAAATTCACGAAAGAATACCAAACTTATAATTGACTCTATCATCTCTCGTTCTCCACAGTTTAAAATCTCAAGTAATGAGACTCGTGGATACTTAGCCTATTAAATCAAAGTTTTGGGTTTTCGAGTCGCCTATAGGATCTTGCAAATTCTTAGACTTTTTCAAGTTTAGAATTCGCGTTTTAAAGTTCCCTTGATAAACGACTCTCTAGGATCAATTATAGGAACTTGCGAAAAGTTCTTGTTCTTAACCCGGGAGAGTTAAGACTTTCGCGTTTTATAGCTCCCTATATAAAAGCCTAGCAAAACTTGACTTAAACACGTTAAGGGTACTAGCTAGAGCAAACTTAGATAAGTAAACTCGGATTGAGTCAAAAGATTCACAACGTTTGAAAATTAAAACCACTTATTTAAACATTTATTCTAATAAGGAAAGAAAATAACTATACAAAAGGAAAAACTAATAGGCCAAAATAGATCAAAAATTTTGAAAAATGTCGGAAAATTGATTTTCCGGTTAAAATGAACAAATACAAGGAAAAGACCACTTAACTTCGATAGAAGTCCCCCCAACACTTAAGATAAACGTCCTCAATGTTTAAGCATGCGGGAGTAAACTCCCCTACAATTAGGACATTGTGCACTTTGTTTAAATCTCGCTAAGGAAGAGACAACTAAAGAGATTCCTATTTTAATATTGAGAAAATATAAAATAGTGAATCGAAAAGAGTTTAGGATAGAACCGGGAAGGAGTGGAACATGGAATCACGGGTCGTCAAGAATCATAAAGAGTGGATCATTAAAGCTTGAATCCCTGATTAAGAGAGAGGAGAGGAAATAGCAAACCAAAGGGTCTCCCCTACACTTATGGTAAAGAAAGCGAAAAGATAGATGCATGGGTTGCCTCCCAAGAAGCGCTTGGTTTTTGTTAACCGAGTCGTGAGCCTGACTCGACCTTGATCATCAACGGAAGAAGCATGAAACATATCCACCAGGATCAAAGACATAGTTTTCGTCCATCAAATAGCACAAGCTTAAGGCAAACAAGGCAAGCCAAAGAAGAGTAGGCAAGGTTCCCTTAAGTAGTGATGGAGCACGGTGGAAGCAAGGTTGAAGTGGTGCAAGCAGATTTCCATAAGTTCCAAAGATTTTTCCTTTTATTTAATCAGGTGGATACTGAGATGGCTGTAGAATGTCAATACCGAGGTCGAACACCTTTTCCTTTAAGGGAAAATAGCACTCAGGCTCAGCAGAGTGTGAAGAAGATCCACAAAGAAGCACAACCTCGTCCTCAGAAGGGAGACAAAGAGGTGTCAAATCATATGTGCAATGGATATTGGTGTCGACCGGTTTCTTCTCCTTAGAAAGAATGTGCTTAAAATCCAAAGTAGGATCAAGACGATAATCTTCAAAGTCATAAGGAGGAGCATCACTCTCATGAGGGAAGTAAGTGTTGAGAAATTCAGAGAAGTCTTCCTCAAATGAGTAATCGTCCAAAGTAGGATCGAGTGATGGCGGAGGATCTTCATCATGTGAAGAATCGCTCGAAAGAGTATCGGCCTCATCAAAATCATCATATGTGGGCAGCTCGGGATACTCGGAAGTACAATCATCAAAATCATCTGAATCTGAGCTAGAATCATCATCATCATAAGCATCAAAGACCGGTGGAGAATCATAAATGGGAGAAGCTTCCAAAGTGGAGCGAGAATCATCCATATCATCTTGAAAGAGTGGATTATCATTGCAAGACTCGAATAGAGGATTGTTGTAGACGACAAAATCATCGAGCACATTAATCATATTCACTGATTCTCGTCCATAGTATTTGCCTGTGAGCTTCCCCATTTTGAAAATTTGTGAATCATTCCCGACTCTTAAGATTAACTCACCTTCGGCAACATCCACTAAAGCACGTCCGGTTCTCAAGAATGGCCGACCAAGTATTAAGGGAATACGAGGGTCCATTTCATAATCAACTACGACAAAATCGACCGGGAAAGTAAATGCACCAACTTTAATGAACACGTCTTCGGCTATACCAACGGGGTAAGCGAGAGTGCGATTTGCAAGTTCAAGAGTCATCTTTGTTGGAGTGAGGTCGGGTAATGATAGTGTTTTCCAAAAACTCAATGGCATCAAATTAATACTAGCCCCGAGATCAGCAAGGGCAGTAAATTCTTCAGTTTTGTTGAACACGCAAGGCAACACAAAACGACCGGGATCTCCAAGCTTTTCCGGAAGTTCTCTAAGAAGAACTGCAGAGCAGTTTTCATTTAAGCGTGTGTTGGCGAGTTCAATCAGCTTCTCCTTCTTGTTAAGCAATTCCTTAAATGCTTTAACAAATTTGGGCATGTGGACAAGTGCTTCAAGAAAGCTAATGTTGAAGTTCATTTGAGAAATCATCTTCACATAGCGTGTCACGTCGGAGTCCTCTTTGGTTAGCATGTTGGTCTTGCCTATACGAGAGGGATAAGGGATATTGGGTTTGGGTGGTGAAGGTGTAGGTGTATGTAAAGGTTGAGATGTTGAAGGGTCATTCGTGGGAATTTCATCACGTCGAGGCGGAGACGGTAATGGTGCACTAATACTAGGTGTAGGAGGAGTAGGGATAAATGGTGGTGGAGGAGGTGTAGATGATGGGGGTGGGGTTGGTGGTCCTACGATGGTGACTCCACTACGAGTAGTAATAGCACTCATATTAGCTCGCGGATTAGTGACGGTGTTTGAAGGTAGAGAACTCGAAGAAGAAGGTTGAGCTGCGGGCAAGAAACTAGCCAATAGATTCTTTAATTCATTCGTTTGAGTACTGAAGGAGGATTGAATATTATCGCGAAACTCAGACCTGATCTCATTTCCTTGCTTCGTGATATCTCCTCGAAGATTGATAATTTGGCTTTGCAGATTCTTGATTTGCTCACCTTGGGTTCTCATTGTGGCTTCAACATCGGTGTTTATGGGTGGGGTTTGTTGAGCGGGTGGGTGATAAGAATTAGAAGCTCTTGGTGGGATTTGGTTGCTTCTATTGTAGTTGTTGGCGGGGTTTTGGTTTTGAGGAGAAAAACCGGGTGAAAGGTAGTTGTTTGATCGGTAGCTCAGCAGATTTCTATCCCCTTGTGGTCGAGCTTGGTAATTTTCCGGTGAATAGTTACCATAAGCTGCATACACATTTTCCGGATTTCCTTGTGTAGAAGGACAATCGGTGTATGAGTGAGGACCGCCGCATGTTTCACAAGGAGTAGCAACAGCTTTAACTTGTTGTTGTTGTTGGTTTGAAGCCAAGAGTTGCATACTTCTGCTCATTTCAGTCAGCACACGGGTGAGTTCGGTCATATCAGGGTTTGCTGAGGTGGAGGAAACATTGACTCTCGGGTTGTTCCTTGAAGAAGCAGAGGAATCCCAGTTTTTGTGGTGAGTAGTCATGTTCTCACTTAGCTCTCTACACTCCTCGGGTCTCCTTTTCATGAATGTGCCACCGGCGGCTGCATTGATCGTATCACGATCTCGAAAAGTCAAACAGTTGTAGAAAGTATCGATTAAGGTCACAGGGAGCATGTTGTGGTTTGGACATCTATCGATCAAGACATTATATCTCTCCCAAGCATCAAAAAGAGATTCATCGGGATCTTGCATGAAACCGCTGATTTGATTGCGAAGGATCGTGACCATGGATGGTGGAAAGTAGCGCGACAAAAAGCGTTGAGTCATGTCATCCCAAGTGTGAATAGAATTCTTCGGGAGACGATCAAACCATTTCTCGGCATGATGTAATAAATTATGTGGAAAGAGTTGTAGGCGAAGTTCATCCATTGTGGCACCAGCCAACTTCATGCTTTGGGTGATTGTAATGAACTTGTCTAGGTGTTTGTTGGCATCATCATCAGGCAATCCACGGAATGGGTTAGTTTGCACTTGCTGAATCATGTGGTGCTTCAACAAAAACTCAGGAGCGTTGATTTGCATCGGCGCAATCGGTCCTCCTCGTCCAAACATGGTAGATTGACAAAGCTCCTCCATGGTCCGAAGATCGGGCTGTGGAAGAACATTGTTGTTATTACTAGGGTGCGGTGGATTATTGTTGTTTACACCTGACATAGCTAAATCTTCTTGAGTCTCGGGCTCTTGATAATTAGAAGATCTAGTACGCATACACCTGAAAATGCAAAAGAAAAAGAAACCAAACACAAAAACAATATATCTACACAATAAAGATAAAATCTTTTTGGACTTTTGAAATTTTTAATTTTTATGTATTTTTTATCAATTTTTAATTTTTATGATTTTTGAATTTTTTATGCAAGAAAAATAACGCTCACAAGTGAACGGATCCCAAAAAGCAACGCGTCTCTCACAGAAAACCGTTAATCTTTACGAAAAGAGCCGGCAGCGACGCCATTTGATACGGCTTTTGCCTAGTAAGAAAAATTAGATTCGTTGTGGTGGTCTAATCGAATTGATCTAGGTTCTCTATGTGAATCAATTTTATTTTGGTGAAACAAATGTTTTTGGTTGTTTTTAAATTTAAATGTGCAAAGACTTAAAAATAAATGTCGTTAAAGTAAAGTGGCGTGAAAATAGAAGTACGTTAAAATTAAATCTAAATCTAATTAAACGTGAAGTGCAATATTTAAAAACGTGACGGAAAGTAAACTAATTAAATGACTAAAAATTAAAGCGTGACGGAAATTAAAATTAGACAAAGTATAAAAACACAAACTAAAAATTAGCCAAGACAAAACATGGAAAAATAACCCCCAATCGGAATGTATTCTGATCAGTTCACCAATCGGAATATGGATCGGAAAATGCCAATCGGAAAGCTGTCACCTCCCCAATCGGAATACCCAAACTTACCTTCGATCGGAATGTTTGCTTTACCTCTTGATCAGAATATGGAGTAAACCTTGGTCGGAATGTTAAACAGAATCAGTGATCGGAATAGCTGTCACCTTACCCACAATCGGAATACACAAAATAACACCTCAATCGAAATGAGTACTGGTCCTCCAATCGGAATGCTGTCACACTTACCTGATCGGAATACCAAGACCTTGCTCTGATCGGAATACCAAGATGCCCCCAATCGGAAAGTTAAAACCCTTTTCCGACCATGCAAGGAGCTATGGTCGGAATGTGGAAACCCCTTTCCGATTGTACGATCGGAATACAGTAAAGAATACCAAGAATAAGCTAGAAAAATAAGCTAAAATCCTAATAAGCACAAGACGAAAATCCTAAGGTAAACCGTATGAAAATAAGCTAGCAAACTGAAATTTAAAGACTTTTTAAACAAGAAAAGGATAAGCTTTAAGAAAAACAAGTTCTTATACGAAAATAACTTTTATAAAAACTATATAAACTTGAAAATAAACAAAATAAGCTATGAAAATAAATGGTTTAAAACAATCAAAAGCGTAAAAATGAAATCTTTAAACAAATAAACAAGATCAAAAGCATATAAATCAAAGATTAGAGAAAGGTAGAATGAGATCAACAAGATAAAGTAAAGGTGCGAGTAATTAAAGAAACACTTACTTGAAATTAAAAGGTAATTAAGGTGCAAAACATGTATTTAAATGTGCAAGTAATTAAAGGTGCAAGTAAATAAAGGTGGAAGAGATAGTTTGTCAAGCTATCCAACAAAACTTAATGAAATGAAAATGAGAGGTATATATAGGTGATTAGGGGGGAGGTTAGAGGAAGCTTCCTCCCCTCCTTCATTTCTTCTTAATTGCGCCCTTAAGTCCTTCCTTCTTAGTCTTTTTGTTAATCTTGGAATTTGATGACTTTTGGCTCGGGATTTCTTTGGACTCGTCTTTTAATTCTCGATAAATAAGACTTGAGTTCCTCGGCTTTAAGTAAACTTCCGTCTTTTGACTTTTTCTTCGAAAAATCTTCAGAATTGGTCTTGGACTTCCGTTCTTTTTGCACTCTTGACTTCTTGACTTCGTCTTTCATCTTTTTCTTCAATAAAAGTCCGTAAATGCCCGTGAATTCTCGTGCTTTCTCCACTTTTCACCTTTTCGTCCTAATCACAACAAAAACACAAAACACGCATAATTCCGACATAAAAGACATAAAATACACGTTTTGGTCCGGTTATTACTGTAATTAAGTGGTAGAAAAGATGTGTGTTTTCACACATATCAAACACCTAATCCAATCTCTCTCATACTACTCTTAACACGGGAAGCATCTAGATCACGTCTCAAGGCCCATGGTGCAAGACCATCCATATGAGTAGCCTCTCGAGCACTAGACGACTCTCCTATCACACGTCTACGAGTAGCAATACCATCAGTACCGTCAGGTGCATTATCATCCTCATCCTCCTCTGATTCAGAATTAGATTCAGACGATTCAGACATTTCATCCCTAGGTAGCTCAACCTTAGAATCAGACAAATAAACTAGTGGGGGTAAGGGCTCACCCTCTGGAACATCATAAGGGTAAATAAGCTCGGCTTCCTCATCATCATCAACCTCATCGTCTATACCTATATCCTCCTCGACATCCTCGTCGTCAATCTCATCATCTAAATTATCTAACCCAATCTCATCATCATTCTCAATATTAACATTACCAATCTCATTCTCTACCATATCAACCTGAGGGGCAATCTGATCTCCTAGTCCTATCTCGGGCTCGGGATCCTCAAATGGTTCCTCCTCATCATCCATATCATAATCTACTAAGTCTAAATAAGGATCATCATCTACATTAGGTTCGGGAATAGCATGGTTCTCTACAGGAATATTAGGGTCAGCCATGACAATCTGCATTTGTATATATTTCGTATTAGGATAACATACTTATTAAACAATTACATAATGAAACCATGATATATACATATATATAAATTAAATTATATATATCAAAATATATATCTTCTCAATAGGGCTTGTTGGTAACGTCGAAGATCTTTGGCACCGTTATAGTCAAAAGATTTTTCAAATATTTTCTCAAATGTTCATTGTTAAAAGATTTTGAAAAGTTTTGTTCAAAACCTTGGTTTTTAAAATCTTTTGTTCTCTATAACGAGAGCTCTGGTACCAAACTGTAACACTCTCAATTTTCGTATCGGTACAGCGGAAGGGTCTTTTAGAGTGTTACGGGATAGCACAATAACTCCAATCATTGACAACACCTAAAAATGTTTGTACAAGGTTCAACATACATTCATTCGATAAAAAGTTTTAAAGTGTACAACAGGTCCCAAATTATACAGGTCATTAAGTTTACAAAACATAGATCGAATGAACATTTTTATTATTATGTGGGCCATCAGAGTCGATCTCCATCCGGATTACCTTCAAGCACCTGAGATAAAAACATGCAAAAATCATATCAGCGAATGCCGAATGAATTCATAGAGTTTAATAAAACCGTTGTATAAAATAATCGTTGAAATCAGAACACAAGTATAATATCAGAAGTAAGTCCTCGTATTGCTAGTCAAGAAATATATAAATCAAGCATACATCTTAAACCGTCCATGAGACCGTAGCCTCAATATTACCAATATAGGTAATATTATCATCGTTATTAGCATCAATATTAAATCGTATTGAAATACATTATTGTTCATTTGGATTATTACTAGCCGCATGACATTGTTACCTTACTATCAAAACAACGGGCCGCGAACCCGACAAACAATTTGCCCATCTAAGTTAGCGTGTCGTCACAAAAATCATGCTATGTAAATCTTCTCATACATAAATTCGCTTACCAATCAATGTGGTACGACGGGGATCAACCGTCAAGGTGCGAACTGGGGTGATCGTCCCCAAATAGTATTATCATATGCATAAGCGTCTACCAAAACCCGGTAGTTCACAATTCATGCTAATGGGACTTTGAGTGACATAACCTAACTACTAATAATCCTTTTTATCTCTTTTATTGGGTCATCGCATCATTCGGGTCTATATCATTAAGCATACCATCGGGACTACTTGTGTTCTATTTTTATCAAAAACTAGCATGTTATCTCCCTCGCGGGTTAACAAATCATTTAATAAAACATTTAAAAGAGTGCGAGGCTATGAACTCACGTTGATAATGAAAGGCGGATTATTGGCTACAGGCGTGCTTCGGTCACGGAAACCTATATAAATAATAATCGGTCTTAGACTTTTGTCCAATGACTTTATCAAAATAACAAATATACATATGATGGTTTTATACATATGATGATGATCAAGTGGGTTTATATATTCTTATTTACTCATTTTAGTGTTTATGTATTGGTAACTTTTTACTAGTTTACTAGTTTTACCTATTTACATGTTTTAAGTCCAATAAGCTTATTATAAGTTCTTTAACTTGTATTTATCCATTTTATACTTGTATTATCAGTATTTACACTTTACGTGTTGGGTCCAAATGGGTTAAGCCCAATAAGTACTTTTTATAAGTGTTTAACTTATTTAGTTAAATTATTAGTCCAATATGCTAACTTAGCTCGTTAATATCCGTATGTCCTATAGTTCGGGTTTTATCGGTTTTTACTTGTATTAGATACTTATATATCAGTATATGACTTTTAAAAACTTTACATTAGACGGGTTTGATCGTCTAAGTTTTAATTGGCGAAAAACGTTAATTTTACGGTAATAGCCGAAAAAGTCGTAAAAATCATGTTTATAGTTTTTATAACTTATAAATCTTATTCAACTACCATTTTTATAAAGTGTCCATTTATTTAACCATATACATATTTATATAAATGAAATTCATAAGTTAGTGGGTTTTAATTTCACATTTTATACTATATTATTTGAGTGCTTATATAATAGTATTAAACATTAATTCTTCAAAATCTGATTTTTAGTTTCATCTTCACCATTTTTATCATATCTAGAGTTCTACAATGAGTTAGAAGCTCATATTCGGATGGTATGAACTTCATATTATGTGCTACAATTAAGTTAGATATAGCTACTTCTCATTCTATGCCTAACTATCCTTAACAGTCCCTACATAACAAACTATTCATATTAGCACACTCATCTTGTTTTGATCATATCTCACTCATTTTGATGATTCCATTGCATGGCCAACTCTCACATGTGTATGACATCTTATACTTACTGTAAATGGATTCCACCATGCAATTGTATCAGTTTAAGTCTTGGTTACTTACTGTTTTTATACATCCAACAATTTAAGTATGATTTTAGCCTTGTTTCTTATAGTTATTCATCTTTTTAGGCATATTTATCAACACTTGATCCCCACACAATATTTTTATCATCATATATTCATCATATACATATACAACAAGAAAGAAAATACATTTGATCTTTACAAAAATAACAAGAGAAATAGAAAGGATGATCTTCTTTACCAACCAAGATTATATCTTATTTTTGGATGACAATAACTTGATGAACACCAAATATATCTCCAAGATCATCAATCACCAAGATAGTTTGTTGAGAAATTAGCCCTAGGACACAAACAAATCACCTCCTTTGTTGTTAAAATGGCCACCAATCAATCAAGGCTTCAAGGTTTCTCCATAATATAGCTAAATAACATGTATCTTGTGGCTAGAAAAGATCAAATGGTGGTGTATGGTGGTGGAGTGGGACGGAAATGGGGGTGAGATGAGAGAGTTTTGAGAGTTGTTTACATATGTGTTTTGGTGGAAATGAGAAAGGCTAGTGGTTTTGCTAGTTTTGGTTGGTGAAAATAAGCTTAAGTGTTAAGCTAACTTACAAGTGTAAGTTACTAGTGTGTAAGGATGCCACATCTTTGATGTGGTGTCCTAGTTTGTCCGTTCCTTTGATAGTGAGGTGGGATAAATTAGTTTGTCCCATCCCGCTAATTTACGGGTATTCCTCGATTCTAGTTTCCTCGATTTGCGTGCCCTCGGGTCGTTTTACGAAAAAGGTTTTTATAAATTATGAATCAACGGCACAAAACGAATCTAATAAAAATTGTCTCATCAAAAACGGAGTTCAAAAACGTATATACGTAATCCTAAGGTTTCCAGTTTAGTCGTAAAGGACGCTAAATTATGCACGTAAGCCAAAATTTAAATCCGTAAATTGTGAGGTCATCAACCAACATAAAAATAAGTTTCAAAATATTATACGAGAAAATAATTTACTACCTGAAAATGTTAGATTGTCACATTAGGTCTATGTAAACAAACCCTTCCCCTCATAATTCACATCACAAAAATCTTTCCCCCCTTCTTCCCTTGTTGGTCGATAGCACGAATACCCACAAAGGGGTATTTGGTTGGTTTTCTTGGTTGATCGATTTACTTACAATCTAGTCCTAGCCCCTCTCTAGGGTTGTTGGGTAGATTAATTACAAGCGTTGTAGCTCGGTTTTCACGTGATAGAATCACGGTTAGCTCGTTGTATTACGTGTGTACAAGATCGTAATATAGTCATACTTTAAGACTATATCTTGGTGTATTACGGTATAAACCCAAATTGGTGATTCGTTCTTCGTCTTGTGAAATTGTTTTAACGTAAAGGCATGTAACCCTAATTCGGTTAATTATAATTGTGTTAATATTATGATCTTGTTAAATCGCTTCCGCTATATGTGTTTTGATCTCGTTTAGGGTTTTATATAATTGTTATAATATTAATAAACCTTCACTAATATTGTCATATACCAGCGACCTCTTATACATAATATCCCTTTCAGGTGATCACAAGGATACATACCCTAGGATAAGACTGTCAAACCAAATAGATCTATCATATGTATTAGCGTCTACCCCTTTGAGTAATTAACAGTGCATGAAATTCAGGGACTTCATTAGACAATGGTACTTATGCATTTATCATCTCATTCAGGTCCAGCATACCGAAAACAACTTGTGTTCATTTTATAAAACAACATGTATCCCCCTCGCGGGTTTAATAAAACATTTAAGGTTTAAAGGTGAGGCTATAAACTCACCTTGAGTGGTAGAATTAGAGATAACGATCGCCGACGATAAGTGATGCTCGCCAAACACGAGAACCACAACCTATCAAATAAGGCGCGTTCATTAATAATAGACTCGAGTAATAAATCATACATGATAACATCAAACTCAAAATCATAAAATCACGACAAACCCGAAAGAAAACAATACAACAGATACTATTGCACTCTTCAATATGTTTACTCTATTAGCCTATTCTTTCGATAAAAATTTGCCGGCACATACCAAATGTACAAGCTCATTTACCCCACTTAAACACGTCAAAAGTTTATGAAACGACTCAGAGAACTCACTTACTATCTATAGAAAGTCCGCCAAAAAGGTTGTCAAAAGATTTTGCTTCTAAGACTCCCTGCCCGACACATCTTTGACGTACAAAAACCGGATAGTTTTACGTCATCGACTCATACAACCATTTTGACTTCGCTAATCAACTTCATTTACAAAACCGACATTGAGGTTTGAAAATAGACTCACCAACCTAGGTTTACATACTTAGAACAAACCTTGAATCATTTTGAAACTCATTCTATAGTCCCTGAGATACGATCTAAATAGCGACAACAACTACATATTGTGCCGATACTCGTCTCCCGGTACACGAATAATCAAACTATCATAACTTCGCACTCGTTTGGAGTTAGAAGCTCTACTTTACGCCAAAACGATGATAATCAAAATCTTTATAACTCTATCTAATTAGTTAAACAATAATAAAACCATAAGGTACACAAAAACAGCCTTGAACCCACTGCCCTAATTTACCCTCTAAAATCTCCCATCAAATCATACTTTTGATCAATTCTAACCACTTTTTTCATCATCTTAATCCCCTAATATCAACATATATTTATCCTAACACTTGTAGTAATCATAAAAATAAAAACCCAAATTCAAAAATAAATTTTCTTTACAAAAATAACATGATCTACACATGATTATCACTAGATAATCACATGCAAGATCATCTAACCATCATAACACCATAGTTCATAATCAAAATCCAAAAACCTCATGCATGTTGAAGATTTTAGCATCATTAGAATCACCTTGGAATTCTAAGGTGTGGTCTTGTGTTAGTTTTGGATGGATCAAAGTAGAATTCAAGAGAAAATTGGGGTTTTGGTGGTGGCTAGGTGACGGTAGAAAAAGAAGAGAGAAAGAGATGGTTTTGGTTTTTGTATCTTGCATGTATGTGTTGTTAGGTGAGAAAAAAAGGCTTATATGTGGTAGGTGGAGGGCTAGTTTTGTCAATCTTGCATAGTTTTGGACAAAAATGTAAATATTGATTAGAAAGCGGAAAATGACTATTAGTCAATTTTGAAAATATTTACGGGTCTCGGGTTTATAAAAATACTTTTGAAAATTTAAAACGCACACAAAATCTGATATATTATAGTCCCAACACGACTTAATATGCAATTAAAAACGAAAACTTCAAAAATATAAAATATCAAAACAATTGATAATAAAACATAAAATTTGGGCATTCGTCGGTATCGCGATCACTAGTAGATAAATTCCATTCGTAAGTTTCACGAGAATTATAGTTTAACGATTTTCATTTAAAATCAACTAAAACCAATAAATCATAAAATTTTGAGTTAAATAATATATTAGAATAAAATATGACCTTATTTTTGCGGGTTTACATCCTCACCCCCTTAGGGAAGCACCGTCCCGGGGCTTACTTCTCCTTATGTCCGTCTACGAATAAATGTGGATACTTGCTCTAGAAGTAATCCTCTTGTTCCCAAGTGTACTCGGGTCCACGTCGAGAATTCCATCTCACTTTAACTATCGGGATCCGACTCTGCTTAAGCTGTTTCACCTCTCGATCCATGATCTCCACCGGTTCTTCAATGAAATGCAGTTTGTCGTCCAATTGAACTTCCTCAAGTGGAATTATTAAATTCTCGTCCACCAAACACCTCTTAACATTGGAAACATGAAAAGTGTTGTGAATAGCACTTAACTTGTCTGGCAATTCCAACTTATACGCCACGGGACCAACTCGATCAATAATCTTGAACGGACCAATATAGCGTGGTCTAATCTTTCCTCGCTTGCCAAATCGGATTACACCTTTCCAAGGTGATACTTTCAACATAACTATATCGCCAATGTCTGTTGATACAAAAGTTGGATGATCCTTGCTTGACCCGAATTAGGCTTAATTCGGGTAGGCTGGGCTCCGGCTCTTGCACCAAGTAAATAACTTGTTGAGATCCTGCACACTAAAACAACACGCGTTAGACTTACCGTGAGAACGTATCCCACGATTAGACTCCAACGTGAGAGTAAGTAATCGGTTCAGGGTTATGAATCGGCTCTAGGTTGAGAGTATAGAGAATGTAATACCTTTGTGGAACCCTTTAGGGTTCCTTATATAGGCAGTGAAACCCTAATGGGCTGTCACTGTTACTTCACCCCTAAGCATAAGATAAACATCATAATTAGATTGATTGTTATCTTCTAATTATGGTTAGTGTATATCCTATACTTTGAGGTAAATCCCAATCCTGATAAGATTGTGATTCTGTCTAACCCTGTACAGGCCGTGCCGGGCCGTGGGCCGCACACATCTTATGCGGCCACTGTTCATTCAAGCCCATAAGCTTAAATGACAACAATCCAACCCATTCGTGATGGGCCGGATGCGGGTAGTACCCGTCGGCTGGGTTCATGACCCGGTTGGGGACTATACGTCATCAATGTCAAACTCCAATGGCTTTGCCTCTTATCCGCATAGCTCTTCTGCCTACTATGGGTAGTCAATAAATGATTCTTGATTTGTACGATCTTATCGGTCGTCTCTCTCATCAATTCAAGACCCGCCAATTGACTTTCACCGACCTCACACCAACCAATTGGTGATCTACACTTTCGCCCGTAAAGTGCCTCAAAAGGCGTTGCCTTGATACTCACGTGATAACTATTATTGTATGAGAACTCCACCAATGGTAAGTGTCGATCCCAACTACCTCTAAAGACTATTACACACGCTCGTAACATGTCCTCCAAAGTCTGAATAGTCCTTTCACTTTGACTGTCCGTTTCCGGATGATACGTAGTGCTCATGTCCACCTGAGTCCCCAAAGCTCGCTGAAGCGACTTCCAAAACTCAGATGTGAACCGACTATATCGATCTGAAATAATCGACAAAGGAACTCCATGTCTACGAACAACTTCCTTCAAATACAACCGAGTAAGTTTGTCTAAATCATCGGTTTTCTTTATCGGTAAGAAATGAGCCGACTTAGTCAACCGATCAACAATCACCCAAATCGTATCATGACCACTAGAAGTTCCCGGAAGGCCCGAAACAAAGTCCATAGTGATCCTCTCCCATTTCCATTCTGGAATTTCAGGTTGTTGTAGTAAACCAGAAGGTCTCTTATGCTCAAACTTCACCTTATCACACATCAAGCATTTACTAACATAAGTGGCTATGTCAGCTTTCATATTCGGCTACCAATAGCATTTCTTCAAGTCTTGGTACATTTTATCCGATCCTGGGTGAATCGAATATTTAGACTTATGAGATTCGTGCATAATTAAATCTCTCAGTCCTCCACACACCGGTAACCATACATGATTCTCAAAATACCGAATTCTATCATCACGAATCTCGAATATGGGTGTCATCCTTCTACCCAAGTCTTCATCTCTTACATTCTCCTCTTTCATCGCTTTTGTTTGAGATTTAAGTATTCGATTAGATAAATCGGAATAAGCTGTCATGGCTAAAGCTCTAACCCTTTCGTCATTTCTCTTTCTTTCCTACTAAGAGCATCAGCAACTACATTCGCCTTTCCAGGATGATAACGAATTTCACAGTCGTAGTCACTCAAGACTTCAACCCAGAGACATTGTCTCATATTAAGCTCCTTTTGGTCTAGAATATGTTGTAGGCTCTTATGATCTGTATATCCTACACTTTTTGTACCATATAGATAATGTCTCCAGAGTCTAAGTGTGAAGACAACAACAGCAAGTTCTAATTCATGAGTCGTGTAGTTCTCTTCATGCTTCCTTAGTTGCCTTGAAGCATAAGCGATGACTTTCTCCCTCTGCATCAATACAGCTCCATAACCTTTATGGGACGCGTCACAGTATACCATAAAGTCTTCAGCTCCCTTAGGCAATGCCAAAATAGGTGCGGAGCACAACTTTTGTTTTAGCATTAGGAATGCTTCCTCTTCTTCCTTGCCCCATTCATACGTCTTTCTATTTTGGGTCAGTTTGGTAAGTGGTTTAGAAATCAAAGAGGATCCCTCAATGAATCTTCGGTAATACCCAGCCAAACCCAAGAATTGCCTTACTTCGGTCGGTGTGGTTGGGATAGGCCAATCTCGAATAGCCTCAATCTTTGCTGGATCAACATGAACACCATTAATATCGAACATTACTATTGATTACATGACCAAGAAACTGTATAGATTCTAGCCAGAAAGCACATTTCGAAAATTTGGCGTACAGTTGTTCCTTCTTAAGAAACTCCAAAATAATCTTCAGATGCTCTCCATGCTCTTCCTTTCTCTTGGAATAGATAAGTATATCATTAATAAATACAATCACGAACTTATCAAGGTATGACTTGCATACTCAATTCATTAAGTCTATAAAAATTGCGGGTGTATTAGTTAGACCAAAGGGCATCACTTGGAACTCGAAATGACTATACCGAGTCCTAAATGCAGTAATCAGTATATCTTCCTCCTTAATGCGAAGTTGATGATAACCTGATCGCAGATCGTTCTTTGAGTACGCACTCGAACCTTGAAGTTGATCAAATAGATCGTCAATCATCGGAAGTGGATATCGGTTCTTGACCGTCAACTTGTTCTGCTCGCGGTAATCAATACAAGTACGGAATGATCCTTCCTTCTTATTCACAAACAATACCGGAGCTCCCCAAGGCGATGAACTCTGACGAATAAACCCCTTCTCTGATAATTCCTTCAATTGATCATCCAACTCCTTTATTTCTGACGGTGCTAGATGAAAAGTGTGAAATGAACAATGACCCACCCCTCCTAACATGCTAGGAGGGGGTATATATAGCCCACCCTACAAGTGGGCTATATGGGCTATACCGTTTACATAATGGATTACGAGCCTAATACTTGAATATAACATTGGAGTGACCGATCCTTTCTAAATATGTAAAAACGTATTTCCAACAATCTCCCCCTAAGGGAGGTCACTCCAAGTTACAGTGTCCTAAATAGTCTATAGCTCGTGATCTATGCTAACAATGATGCGACCGAGACTTTCCTTGGAAAAACGTATTGCCAACAATCTCTCCCTAAGGGAGGTCACACCATTTTACAAAATCTTAAACCTAGCATACTATGCTTGAGTCTTCGATCTTGTTCTTGTGAATATGCTGATGAGATCTTTGACTTTAGTCTTGAGCATGTTTTCTTGCCTTGACCTTGTGCATTCATCACTTGTGATATTTGCCTCTTCGCGACTTCATGTTCCACATACTTATACTTTTATAAATTCTTGAAAGCTTCAGAGTTTGATACAACGGAAGAATTTACTTTTAGACTTTCTTGAATTTGTTGAAGTATTAAGTGCATACAGTATAAGCATGTGTTGATGACTTCTTCTAGATTTTACACCGCAATGCCACCTTCTTGTTACGCTGCATAAGATAGTTAGCAACAAAACATATACACGGATGAAATAGCCTTGAACATTTCATTCTAATTCGATAGCATTTTACCTCCGGTCGGTGAAGACCGTTGGACGATATTAAATATCGTACTTGTGGCATGTAGTTTCAATTAAGAACCTCCTTGACAAGATTTCGCTGGTAAAACTGTTCTCTTTATTCGACAGTCCAAAGTTGACTGCGAACATAAAGAGTGAATCATTTGGATAATATTATCCGCATGATTTGAAGCCGTCAATTCATGTTCCTGGAACAAGTGAAGTTCAATTAAGAACCGCACCATGGTTGCTTTCCAGTTTTCACGAGCTTGATTCCCATAGAATCTTGCAAGTTACCTACCAAGTGTTGTTTGAGGTTAACACTAGAAGGATTTCCACTCATCACTGTGAACACTAAGGTATCACTCTGAGTGTTCTGGCAAGATCACTAAGATATTGTGTAGAAGCCTGGAACGTGTTTAAATCCAGTTAAGAATTAAACCACTGTTGCTTTACAGTTATCACACGTTTGATTCATAAAGTATCGCACAAGTCACCTACCATGAGCTTTTTGATATTCGCTCAAGAAGGATTTCCATCTTCATTGTAAATACTTTCGTATTACTCGGATGTTCAGGCAAAATCATGAAGATTTTACGTAGGGCTCTTAAGATCTTTCTTACTTTTCATAGTGTGTGAAGAAGCAAGGAATTATGAAAGTGTGTCCTAATGAGATATTTGATGATCTCAAATGGCTCTAGACTCAATCGTGCATTATAGATTTTAGTGATCGGAGGCTGGAGAGGAGTGCCACCATTTCAATACCAATTTATTCGGAGTGAATAAATCAATAGATAATGCGTTGTCTCCGTGTGATTAAAACAAATATCTTTTGAGAGTTATCTGAGTTAGCTGGGATGGGTTATGCATTGCATCACTGGGTCCATGATGTTTGTCTTCAATATCAAGCATCATTAAAAATGATCTCAATAGCATATGTATTGACCCGGTTTCTGCCTAAGGTTGTAAGGAGGGCTTCTTTCTTTACACCCTTTATCTTTACAATTCTTTTTCATTCTTCAACCCCTTCAATGCTTACCAATACGTCATAACTAGCACCTTGTTGTGATTGTTCCAGTGCTAACTTAATTACTTAGTCGGCATTCAGCTACGTTCACAATCTTTCTCCATCTTTCCTAAGGACTACTATTTCTAGCTATGGAATGTCCTTGGGGAAGATTCCTCCGGTTTTAGAAGAATCATAGGACTTAACCTATCCTACCATGCTTATGTCACCACAATCTTCATCGTCGTGAAATAAATGGGTTGTGAGTAAGTATAAATCACCATGAAATCCATTTCGATATCTAAATCCATTTTGCTCCCCCTTAACATATGCCACGATATTCGAAAACATTTCGCACATGTCGGGATGAGCCAGCACATTAAGTCAAACCATTATTGATCTCAATATTAAATCACATTTTCCCCCCATATTAAAAATATTAACCCAATCGATATTTTTAATATCAATTGATTTAATAGCACTTTAAGAAAATTTCGGAAGAAAAATGCAAGATCCAATTATCTTCATGATTTTCACAAGCTCCCCCTCAAATAAATGAGGGTGTACTTGAAACGTAACTTAAATACCTTTTAAACACAAGTGTAAGGTATTTATCACGTGCAAAGATCATATATGATAATGTATTCACAAGATTAGCAATTTACGAGGTTGGACCTGAATGATGGAGAACATCATATGATAGAATCACATGGTTCTTGTTCACGAGTGTTGGTCGCCTCGTCACGTCTGAAATTATCTCTTGACTCCATGTGTACGATTGATATCGTTCTCATGACACCAATATGTGAACTTGGCACTTTCGACGTCAAAGATTCTGAATGCTGGACAATTGCTCCCTCTCAATTGTTGACCCATGTTCTATTGAAAGAGTTGTAGTCACCGTTTGAGTAGTCGCATTGTCGAGTATGTAGATATCAATTGTAAATTGCTATGATTGGTGGAGATGATAACTTCATAAAAACAAGATTTATCTTGTTTTAACAAATAAATGCACTGACACGTACATATATTCGTGTTAGATTGTGTTATTCCGTAAACACAATCCCTTACATGGTTATAAAGTAAACCATGCCCGAGACAATTAATTCCCGTTGTTGAGTCAAAGCTTTCCGGTGAAATGCTTGACTCGAATATGAAAAGTGGGTTACTATCTGAAATAATAGCAAACCATTTTGAGCATGTTTTAAAACATTTAACTTCTGCTCGAACTTTATTTACAGCCCCGTGTCATTATTGAATGACATTTCTAGTATCGTAAATATTATCGATTCCAGAAGACATGCTCTTTTTATCAAAACATTTTTAAACACACAATTTTGAAAGATTTAGAAAAACCTTTTAAGAAATTCTCGAAAAATTGTGTTCAAAGTTTTGAAAACCAATTACTTAAGCTTAAGATGTTGAATATCTTACAAAACGAGCTTAAGTGCAAGAAGTTGTAAACTTCCCGTTGTTAAGGATAAGTTACCATCGGCGATAAACTTTCCTTTTAACTGAAGAGCGAGTTCTAAGCTGACATTTACTTAGAAGTCGTTTTCACGAACTTGAAAAACTTTTAAATGTTTTAACGTAAAGCTCATGACCGAGAAAGATGAATTTCTCGTTACGAGGAAAAGTTCTCTTATTTAAAAGATACACTTTCCTTTCTGAGCTTAAAACTTGGAATGTATTAATACAAGCTCATGACCGAGAAAGATGAATTTCCCGTTAAGAGGATAAGTTATCATTAAAGATAAGCTTTCCTAAAATTGAAGTCCGAGTTACAGTCTGATATTTAACTGTAAGTCATTGTGCATGAGCTTTAAAAACTTCGAATGTTTTTAATATAAGCTCATGCCCGAGAAAAATTAATTTCTCGTTGTAAGGATAAGTTTATCATCGGCGATAAACCTTTCTTTCTTTGAAGTCCGGGGCATAATCTGAAATGTGATTATACGCCATTGTGCATGAGCTTAAAAACTTCGAATGTTTTTAATATAAGCTCATGCCCGAGAAAAATTAATTTCTAGTTGTGAGGATAAGCTTATCATCGGCGATAAACTTTCCTTTATTTGAAGAACGGGTCATTGTCTGACATTTAACAATGAACCATTATACACGAGCTTAAAACCTTTGAATGGTCTTAGTGTAAGCTCGTGTCTGAGAAAACTTAATTTCTCGTTTAGAGGGTAAGTTATCGTTGACGAGATAAACTTCCCTTTCTTTGAAGTTCGGGTCACAGACTGTGATTTGAATGTGAGCCACCGATACATTGTAAGCTTAACTGAAAATCCCCTGAGGCACTTGTTTCTTTGATATCAGCTTCTTTAGTAACCAAACTCTGAGAGTGTCCTTAGTTGAATGGTATATAAAGTTTGGACCGGTTTGTTTTTGTTGATCCTTGACTTTGGTACCTGCATTCTCATTTGAAGTTTGTATGCTTTTATATGGGTTAGCGATATCTATCTTAGAACCCTACAGGGATTCACAGTTTTCTTTTCTTGTGCCAGAGGTGACCTGAGGAGATGATTCACTTGTCTTAGTTGGCAAATCTTTCCTTTTATAGAAAACCTTAAGTTCAGGCTTAAGTGATGTATCATACTTTGCACTTTCCTCCCTCGTAGTCTTAGTATAATCGCAGACTATCATAGTTAAAGGGCACTCGTGTCCTACAAGAGTGAAAATTCTACCAGTGGGGCGCCACATTTTACAATGGGTTTGATTTTAGCTACCCACTGGGATTTAAGTCTAGCACGGGAGTTCACCTCATTAAGTAATTTCTTGACACAAGAATCATGATTGGCTTTAAAGACACATTTCCTACATGTTTTACAAGTAGCATATTTAATGTCCGAGTAAGATCTAGAATTCCTAGATGATTGATTGATGCTCCTAGGAAATGACATGCTACAGTTAGCAGTGTTGGGTAGTCTAGAAGGCATCTGACTAGGTGTAAAATTCCTATCTCTTACTTGTGTCTTTTGAATAGCTTCCCTTTGACCAAATTTATAGCGAACGTCATTTGAACTAGTTCGAGACGTGTTCTTTGGACTATGTCTAGGGAGGCTAGATGCAATCACGTGATTAGGTCTTGCAAAAGCTGTTTTAGTCACATTGGCGCTAGTTGATTGAGTGAATGGTCTAGAAATATGAACCATATCAACTTGGGAGGCAAACCGCGGTCTCGAGGATTGAGGTCGCTTAGATCTAAATGCAGTCGGTTGTCTAACGGACTGATTTGTAGGCGGTTTCCCCAAGATTGATGGTTTTTCAAGCTTAGTGTCCTCACTAGTTCCTTTAGTTTTCCTCAACTCGTTTTTCAGAGCCGCTAGTGCAAAAACCTTTTCTTGAACTTGAGCCTTTAGAGTCTCATTCTCTTTGAGCAATCTATCTTGGATGCCAATTTAGATTCTAGCAACTTAATTTGTTTCAAAACATTATCCTTTTCAGCTTTAGAGTCTAGAACTTTTTGATCCAATTTTCGTTCAAGAACAACGTTTGAATTTTCAAGTTTTTCAAAATACTTTTCAAATTTATCCATTTTCTTTGAAAATTTAATTTTGGCATCCTCAAACTCTTTTGATTGTTGAGCTAAAATCGTTTCAAGCTCTTTAATCTTGGAATCAGAAGCAGTTAATGAAACAGTTATAAGGCAATTATCATGATTGTTAGCATTCTGAACACTTTCTCCCCCATTATGACGCACATCGGATGAATCAGAAGTGGTATCGCTATCACTCTTTTCCATCCCATGTTTATCATAATTAGGTTCGAAATGCTCAACATGCGGTATTTCATCAGCATATACATCATATAAAGCATTACATTGTACCATCTTTGTAGGCTCTTCGTTATAAACGGGTATGGTGTCATCATAAGAGATGTCTGTAACACTCCCGGACGTGTTGCTGATGTCATGCTTAACTGTTGATTCCATGTCCTTGCAATCTTTAGCAGCCTCCAATGCGTCAATCGTATGACCATTTTCCTCTTGCATCTTAGATACTTGCACTCCATTACCATACGCTTGCTGAAGTCGAGATCTTTCATAAATCGAAGACGAGACCGATTTCATGAGTTTCAATAGTGTACCACGGAAATATTGAAGCTCGGTATGTGTGTCTCGAAAAAATGACTGGCAAATCATTGAACTTTTAGACTTGACAATATTGAAATGGAGAAAAGGCGTGAGTTGTGTCACGAGAGCCTTATATGCAAGTGCCGATGCTGAGTTATTAAATTCTTCATTGTGGATGTTTTCTGCTAGTTGGTTTAAGTTGAAGAACATCAATTCCGAGAATATATGACGATCGTGACAAAAGAGTGTCACAAATTCGCTCCCTCCTTGAAGCCATGAAATGTTCACAAGATGAGACTGAAGTAGTCGAAATGAAGTGATGCCATTGTCTCTAACTTTGTCTTGCATTGGATACAGGTCTCCCTCTTGAATTGTTGAATTCAACGATTCCATTTCGTTCGATGATAAATTCTTGGATCTTTGTTAGGTAATATATATTTTTCTCAACACAATAATTTCGTGATTAGCTCAAACGTTGATAAAACACACCGGAGTCCAATTCAAACTTAGCTCACTCCAAAATAAAGCCTGTAAACAAATTAATCCAACCTTCGGTTAATATAGTGATCAGCCTGACAATTTATATCTAATTTTTCTTGGTCTCGTCAAAATAAAACTTGTCACATTGTCTCGTCACTGTGTCGCGTCACAATGTTTTAAAACTCGACAATGATGTGCGGGTTTTCTTAGTACAAAATAAGAGTGAAGTGCTACATATCAATTATCCATAATATTCAATGAATAAACTGTCGACAATATTTTTGATAAAATCGTGGAATTAAATCAACAAAACTCGGTCAACATTTAATTTAACCAAATGAGCACATCCGATCCAGCACCATTTAAAAATATCCGGTCCACCAAAAAAAATCTCATAACACTACTTGTTTTCTCAGACTATGATACGTGTATAACTACTAATCTATTTTCCAATTGTAGGTCCTTAGTTTCTTAGGATTGAGCAAGTGTTTGATTTATCTAAATAGAAAGAGGGAGAAGGAAGAACTAGAGAGAGAAAGCTAGAGAGAGAAAGAGAGAGAGAGAAAGGAGAGAAGGAAGAAAGAAAGATTAGATTAATGAAAAGTGTGAACTGAACAATGACCCACCCCTCCTAACATGCTAGGAGGGGGTATATATAGCCCACCCTACATGTTGGCTATATGGGTTATACCGTTTACATAATGGATCACGAGCCTAATACTTGAATATATCATTGGAGTGACTGATCCTTTCTAAATACGTAAAAAACGTATTTCCAATAGTGTGTGTCGTACTAGGCGTGGGATTAAATGTATACACGCCTAGTGATTGTTTGTTATTAATATAATTAATATTGCAATTTAACAACTTTAGTATATATCATTTTGCTCGACTCGACTCGAATTGATTTACAACTTAACACACGATTTATTTATTTTTGGTTAATAATAATTGCTTGGTATTTATTGTCTATTTAAACTAAAATGAATGGGGAAAATTATTTAGGCTAAGGAATATATAAAAATAAAAGCGCAATTAATTCACATAAAATTACTCTAAAATATAATATATTTAAACAACAATTTAAAATCTAGATGCAACAAAAATAAACAATAATTAAAAATATTAATAAATCTAAATGCAAAATTAAACTAAATGCAAGCACGTAATAACAAGTAAAAGTGATAAAAAATGAAATCACAAAGATAAACTTAAAAATAAAGCGTAAAGCTTTAACCTTTTTAGTTTATTAATCTCTTAGATGATAACGCTAGAAGCTTTATATACTAATAAGCTTAATAATCACAAAAAGGTGTAAACTTTATACTAATAATAAGCTTATCTAAATGAAAACTAATTTTTAAACCTTTAAATCTATATTTTAAAACAATAATAATAATTAAAACTAATTAAAACGATTTTTATGAAAAATATATGTTTATTAAAAACAATTTAAGCTATATTACTATAATTAATTAAACTAAAGTGATTAAGCTAGAAAAATAAAAAGGAGAGAACTTTGGTACCCGTGGTCCGTAGAAAACGCTCTAAACAAAATCAATCATAAGCAACAACATATGGCCCGTAAAGTACACGGCCTCCCAAAAGCAACAAAATACGGCCCGTAAAGTACACGGCCAACCAAATTATACTAAAGCTAAGCGAACCCGGTCCGTAAAGTACACGGCCAACCAAATCAAACTCGAACCAAATTAATCAACCCTAAGCTCTTTACCAAACTTGATAAATCGATTCGCCAAGATCACAATAACAAAAGAGGTTAGAATAATAAGCAACTATTAATATTATATAACGAGATTTAAACAAAACTAATAGATCTAGAATATTGTTTTTGTTTTATAAAAAAAATATTAATTTTTAAACTAAAAACTTATAGATCTAAACTAATTTGTATAAAAAACTAATAGATCTAACTATTTTTTTGGTTTTATGAAAGTATTTTTGATTTTTAAGACTTAAAACTAATAGATCTAAAAAACTAATAGATATAAACTAAAAGTACTTAATTAAAAAGCTAGCTTATAAATAAGTTGTAAGCCTAAGCTTAAAATTATGAGATTTAAAAAGCTAAAAAGCTAATTAAACAAATCCTCCAACAATAAGCTAGATCTAGGAATATAAGGCAACAATAAGCTTGAAATAAAATGAATTATTTTGAAACTTATATATAAATCTAACTTATTAGGAAAAAGTTATAAAAACTTATCCCAAATAATAAGCTAGATTATAAGAAAAGATTAAGAAAGGTAGAATGAGAATAAGTTAAAAGAGATTAACAATAAGCTAAAGCATAAACTTTTATTAATAAAAAGTGCTTAATGATAAGCTAGTACAAAGGTTGAAAGGAAAATACATTAAAGAATAAGAAATAAAATTGACATTATTTAGCTACCTAAAATCTACATACAAAATGAAGAAAAATGAGGTGCTATTTATAGTTGAAGCTAAGGTGCTTGAGGTAGATTAGTCTTTTTATGCTATTAACCACCTTGTCTTCTTTAACTTGAGGACATCTTGGTCATTTGGTAGGTGATGATGTGTTTCCACCAATAGGATGAAAGATGCTTTTTTAATAGACCAATGAAAGCACTTCACATGGATCACCATCTTCACCTTTCATTATTTTTTTTATCCAAGGGCTCTTGATTAATCTTCTTTAACCAACTCTACCATCTTTAATCTTCTAGAAGCATGCACCTAACTACTCACAAAACAAACACACATGCTATTTTTTTTCTCTTTTTAATATTTTTGTGTTATTTTAAAAATAGATAAAAATAAATAAAAATAAAACTACTAAAACTAAAGATATTTAAAAATCAAAATTAATTATTTCAATACTAAACTCACTATTATAAAATAAAAAACTTTTATTTATTTAATTTTTACTAAGATTAATAAAATGTTAAAATTAGAAATAAAATAGTAGAATATGTGAAATGCAAACCGAGACGAGTTACACGACAAGGGTGGAACTGTTGGCTTCATAATTTTGTGCTCTTTCATGTGGTTTATTAGTGAATGAATTTAGAGAATGGCAAAAATGGTCCTCGTTGTTAACACTTTATTAAATCGTCATCCTTAGCCCTCCAAACTTCATTATTTTGGCACTTTTGGTCCTTTGACTTTATCTTTGACTTTTTCTTCGATAAATGTCCGTGAAATCTCGTGTTTTTTTCATTAATGATCTTTTGTACCTATTTCACACAAAAACACAAAACCACGCGTAATTCTGACTTTTAAAATATTAAATACACGTTTTGGTTTGGTTTTTCCTTGTTTTAAGTGGTAAAAGAATAAGTGTTTACAACTTATTAATAATAAGCAATAGTTGGGGAAAATTTGTTCTTGTGTTCTTGTTATTAAACACCTTGTTTAGCATGTTTTATTCTATTCTGCCTTGATTCAATCAAGTGAATATTGCATGTTCCTAGTAGCTTAAAGATCCGAATCCTAACTTTTTGGATTCATCAATTGGTATCAGAGCCTCGTGGCTCTCGATGCTAGGACTAACAACGTGTTCGTGTTGGTGAGAAAGAAGAAAAGTCCGTTTTAGGGATTTCTGGTTGTTTTAGTGTGCGCAACAGCAGTAAGAAGAGCATAACTTTTTTGTGAACCGTTGGATCGCCACGAAATTTGGTATGTGTATTCCACACATATATGGCTAGATTTTCACCGGAGGGATTGCCAAGATCTTTCTCCAAGATAAATATATTAAGTGTCGAATTTAGCAGTAGAATGGTGTAGTTTTCTGTGGACAGTAGTAATAAAAACGCGATGTCTCCTTCGTTAACCGTTGGATCATTGTAAAATTCGAACTGTAGGTTCTAGGAACATGTTTCTAGGATCTCACCGAAGGGATCGTTGATCTGAGTTGTTATGAAAGAGATTTAGAATGTCAAAGTTGAAGGCAGAAAAGACATTCAGTTTTCTTTTTTACATAAAATAATGATTTAGGGTTTCTACAACCCTAGATCGTTTCTATAACAGAAAAAGGGTGGTTGCCTCACATGTGATCAAATGAAAAGGACCAGCTGTGATTTTCGTATGTGTCTTGGTTGGACATAATTGTGATTTACGATTATGTTGTAAGCAGCAACCAGGGTATCGTACGAAGAAAATATATGGTCCTATGGAGCAGATCATGATGGTTTCAAGGTCTGTAGATCCCAAGGGTTCATGACAACAGATCGTAATGTATGATGGAAGATGATCTGAAGTTGGTGATGTTCAAAGGTATTATTTGATTGAGCAACTGTACAAAAGAAAAAGGACCCCAGATTACATGTAAAGAAGTGACAACGATTGAAAATAATGATTTGGTGGTATTATTCTTGTTTGTTGCTGGTCCACATTCGAATTATAAGGATACTAATAATACTCGTTGCCCAAGAAGTCAAAAGGTATTAGCACTTTGTATTATTCGATCAATAAACATTATGGATAAAGACTTCTGTTCGTTCTACTTTGGGTTGTAATTCGAATATAATATTGTTAAGAAAGGGAAATCACGTGAAGTAAGTACAAGATGTGTGTTTTTTGTTATATTATAGCAAAGATCATGATATATTCAAAATATAAAGAATTGTGGTCAACAAAGTTGTGTTGTCATTGGTTAAGATGTGATGACACATGATGTTTCAAGCAAAAGGGTGATCAAGATTTGGTTTATTATTATGATACGTGAGATATGAGCATAAATCATGGGATTGGTTAAATACTCATGGATTTCTGGAAGGAATAAGCCTCATATAACACGTATTAATAGTAATTTAGCAACTGTTAAGTATTATTTAGCCGCTGTCAAGAAGTCGTAGTCGCAGGTGGTGTCAGCAGTTGCTCGAGCTGCTGACAGGAATAAGTTGGACGCTGACAGACGACTTTGTCATCCGAGATATAAGTTTTCATCCGCTGACAAGTGTTGTCAGATATTAGACAACACATGCATATGAGATCTGGGATAAAGAGGGTTATTGGACGATGAAGAGTTTGATGCTGTTTGGTTTATTTGATAAGGTTTGATCATTCTTTTTGTTTCTTTCTAATTTAATTCATGTTTACAAGGCTATTGATTTCATCTGATAATAATGATGAGCATTGGTCCGGGACCAATCGATTGTTATTGTTGATTCTACTTGTTAGGGTAAGTTGGTCCGGGATCAATGATGAACCCTTGCAGAGATGAAAATAATTTAATAGTAGGTATGAATTCAGAAAGGGAAGAGGTAAAAAGAAAGATTGAATTTTTGAATTTTTGGTTGAGTTTTGGCACACAAAACGAGGAGGTTATACGCACAGGTACATGGGATCTCTGGTTTATATAGAATATCATTTTGATATTTATGTCCCCGATATTTTTATTAGAAGACGTATATAATTAAGGGGAAGAATTCATATGGTAAATTTGATGCTCGAAGTAGATTTTCACGAGTATGTGTTCTATCATATCTTAAAAGTTGTGACTAGCACCCATTACCTTTAACATAACTTGTTCGTGCTGACATGGTTGGTGACGAAGACTTGTCATATCTAGCAAAGGTGTTCTTGCTTTCACTTGAAGGAGTTACATTATCGTGCTCAGTGTCTCACATAGGATGAGGATTTTGACAAAGAGATCGAGGTCTGCTTATGTTTTCAAAGATTCATATAAGTTCGACGTCACGTGGATAGTACAAGATATGGAACACAGGTTTGGGTTATTCTACTTCTACATCAAAATTATTGTATTTGTTTTTCTTCGAGGTCATTACACAGAGCCTACATTTGGACAATCTTCGATTTCATACATTGTTTCCTTCCCTAAATTTAATGTCGCAAAAAGGGGAAGATATCGGTGCTTAACTTGAGGGGAAGCAATTTGAAGATGATGTACCACTTACAAGAGATACACAAAGAGTTTTGCCGACATCAAGTTAGGGAAGATTGTTGGGTCTAAAAGTTGATGTGGCAGAAACTCAAAACAAAGAGAACATCAAGATATTATGTCTAGCCGCTGACACGCGAGTTCTAGCCGCTGACATAATCTAGCCGATGATGGAGAATTCTATTTTGGATGCATATTCGGTATATTGGATAAATATACAGAATAAAGTTTATCTAAATAGAATATTTAGATGTTCATTTGATTTTATCTCTTGTAAATTATGTTCCTTACTCTATAAAAGGAACCAAGGGTCTTAGGTTTTATTCAATCATTCATGTACAATGTAAACCTAAAGTGTGTGTCGTACTAGGCGTGGGACAAAATGTATACACGCCTAGTGGTTGTTTGTTATTACTACCTCCGTCCCATAATTATTGTCCACTTTTGACTTTTTAAGTCTTTCTTCGTTAACTTTGACTTTAAATTATTTTGTTTGTGTTATATAATATTTGATGAAAGTTATATCAATGAAAAATACATTTAAAACTCTATCCATTCATGTATTATGTATCAAATATTAAATAACACAAACAAAAATATTTAAAGTCAAAGTTGACGAAGAAAGACTCAAAAAGTCAAACATGGACAATAATTATGGGACGGATGTAGTTATATAATAAGCAATGGTTGGGGAAAAATTGTTCTTGTGTTCTTGTTATTAAACACCTTGTTTAGCATGTTTTATTCTATTCCGCCTTGATTCAATCAAGTGAATAATGCATGATCCCAGTAGCTTAAAGATCTGAATCCTAACTTTTTGGATTCATCACCTCACTCACATGGGCTAAGAACAATTGTCATCCTTTTTCTATGTACTTCCTCACCTTGATACAAGAGATCACCTTCAAGTGAGACGTACCACTATCCCCTTTTACTACCAACGTCTTACCCTTAACATGTACATGCAATACTTTCTTCCCACAAAAAATGGTAGCATCATTCTTAAGTAGCCAATCCATCCCAATAATCACGTCAAAAGCACCAAGCTCAATAGGCATAAGATCGATTTTAAATAAGTGATTCACTATGTTCATAGTACAATCCCTTAGAATAGAACTAGTACTAACTATCCTACCATCATCCAATTCAACCTCATACTTTGTATCTAATTCATCCGGTTTAGTATCAAACAAAAGATTAAAACTTATGTTGATAAAGCGCTTATCTGATCCAGAATCAAATAGTACGCTAGCATATCTGTTATTGAGTAAAAACTTACCCGTCACGACATTGGGTCCATCATTCTGCTCAGCGCCTCCAACAGCATACACTTTTCTTGTAGCATTTACTCCTTGATTCTTCTTCTTCGTGCAGTTCCCTCTCACGTGGCATTTCTCTCCACAATCATAACAAGTTATAACACGTTGGGTGTTTGCACCCATGGCAACACCCCTGCTCCAGCAATCTTTAGCCTTGTGACCAGGCTTTCCACACTTGTTGCATTTTGGTGGACATTTCCCAAAATGTCGAATCCCACAATTGTTACAATTAGGAGCATTTCCACCTTGATCACCTCTTTCATTGTGCGTGTTTGTCATGGCTCTTGCATTCCCTTGCCTCTGATTGTTGTATTGATTATGGCGGTTGTTACCTTGGTTGTTTCCCTTCTTGTTGCTGTTTCTATAGTTACCACTACTACCACCTTGGTTATTGTTCTCCCATTTTCTCTTATTGCCTTCTAAAATCCTTTCAGCCTTAGCAGTCAACTTCTACTTCATCAAAGTATGTACCATTCGAACAACTTCATTCAACATAGTAGGCCTTGAGGATGTGGTTTCCCCTTTTATGTTCTCTGGTAAACCTTTTAAATAAGCATCGATCTTCTTCTTCTCAGTCGGAACACTTTCAGGACACAACAGAATCAACTCATTAAACCTTTGAGTATAAGCAGCAATGTTACAGTCTTTCACCTTCAAATTCCACAGCTCCACTTCCATTTTTTGAATATCCTCAGCATGACAAAACTCCTTAGTCATCATAGTTCTCAATTCTATCCACGACCTCCCATGTGCCACTTCTAGTCCTAAAGTAGCTACTTGAGCATTCCACCAAGTTAAAGCTGGACCTTGAAGTGTAGCGGTAGCAAACTTCACCTTGTTCCTTTCCACATAGTCACAAATACTGAACACACTTTCCGTCTTTTCAAACCAATGAGCCAATACCACTGCTCCTTCAGTATCATGGAAGTTAATCGACCCACATTTCTTAATACTAGAGAAAGTACACTCTCTAACAGGTGGTGTAAAACCCGCATTTTTATAAAACAGATATTTTGAATAAGGTATGATATTTGAACATTTTATAAAATTGAGAATTTTATGTAAATTAAATAGTAGAGATTTTATTTCAATTTATTTAAATTAATTTAAAGTATAGTTAAATTAATTAATAACTAATTAATAAATAAGTCTTATACTATGAAACCTTTTAATTAAATTAAGATATAACCTATAGTTTTAAATAACTACAAAGTATAAATGACATTCTTAAGCTAATATGAATAAACATTGTTTAAGACTTAGGTTATATTAAATAAAAGTACACACTTTTATTATGTGTACATGTTTTATATTGTAAGACTTTTTATAAAAAGGAAAAAATGTAGAAAATTAGTATGTTTTAATAGCATTAAATTTGAGATGAAACACCTCTTGTTGACAACATAAAACACACGGCAAGAATGTGGGATTTGGGAAAGGTTTTTATGATTTTGAATGTGCTTAAATACTAGGTTGAAACTTATGTTTTAATGCCTTAAAAACCTAGTTAATTTCCTTAAATCAAACTTTTAACAAAAATAGTTAAATACTATATAAACAGCCCTATAGGCCAGCCATAGATACACACAAACACACTTTTTGCATAGCCTAAACTATACTAAAACCTCCTCTCATCTCCATTGTTAAGAAAACCTTTAAACCTTAAGGTTGTTCTTGATCTTTCTTGTCCTTAATCATCCATCCTTGTTATTTTATGTGTATAGTGATTACCATATCATTATACACATTCCATGTAAGTCCTTATAATCCTTATGTCACCCTTATGGCTTTCTTATATTTTGATTTAATGCATAAACATGATTTCTAGAGTTTTGAAACCCTAAAAAATGTGTTTTGGTGATTCAATACCTTAAAAAACGTTTTTGTATGTTAGATTTTGTTTTAGACCAGCCTAAATATGTTCTAATATGATTTTATATAGTTTTAATAAAGATCTAGCTAACCTATGGTGGCCTAGATCATTAAACCGACTCATACTTAATAATAACTAAGGGCAGTCCAGATTTTGGGTGATCTTGTAAGGGTTGTAAAACGGGTTTTATAACATATTTTTAAGATTTTCAAAAGCCTAAAACCATCTAAAATGAATCTAGTTTTCATACAGGTCTTAAAACATTTTGAAGTGGTCTGGAACTATGGTTAACGTGTCGATCTTTGAAAACATTCCTTAAAAATCAGAATATAAGTCATCTTGTAAGAGTCATATCTTGAGCCTCGAGATAGCTTTTTGAGTGAATCCAGGGTCTAAAACTATCTACTTAGAATTTATTTTTCAAATCTGGACTTTAATCAGTGAGTATGGTTTTGGAAAATGGTTTTACAGTCGGATCTTCTAAAACAGTCCCTAAATGACGGGTTTTAGGAAAGTGTATAATTAGGGTTTTGAATCACCGAATCATGAAACCTTGTAATCTTTTGTGCTAGAACAGTATGTAAGACATACTTTTATGTATCTTTTAGCCTTGGTGACACGGGAATAGGACTTGTTGCTTTGTATACGATTCCGTGACTTGTTTGTGCTTTTAAGGTACGGATATTCAGTTCTTTATTAAAGAACACTCTTTTACACTTTCTTACACAACTCCATTTGATAAATCCCTATGCCATTGGTATGTTCCAACATTCTTAGTTTTTGTTTTGATATGATCCCTAAATTCTTTTGCCTTGTTATGATTCCATTATTATTATGCCTTTATATGTTCCCCATTTGAATACCTATATTTTTCCTAGTCGTTATGCCTTTGAAATGAACCCTTAAGCCCGAGCCATATTTTGTATCTAGTCATGGGGGTACCATGACCATGTCATACGATGCACCGGTGACATGACACTAACTGGGGTGGTGTGATTAGATCCCTGGCGTTCCCTTTTGGTGCACGTAATTATTATATTATTGAGAGTGCGGGTGCTAGTCATGAGCTAGTGCACGTGCTATTGACATTTGTTTTACAGGGAGCGTATGGATGCATCCTAGGTATTTGTTTGATATGATATGATGTGATTTAATGTGATAGGTTTGTGTGTGCAATACAGACTGTCACTTTGGTACATAGGAGTTGCAATCCTAGTACACATATATGATTATTTGGTTGATTTGGATATGTGATTTGTTATGTGTGCTCGTGGGCTATTCTTATCTTTCATTAACCCTTTTTATTCATCCACTTAATCATCCTTATGTTCATACCTTGTGATATCTTCATTATTGTTATCTCTTTTGCCTTAAACCATATTTGTTATATCCGTTCGCTGGGCGTTTTGCTAAGCCGTTTCTTTTTCCATGCGGCAGGTATTAAGCGGGAGACGGGGCATTGAGAGAGTTTGGACTTACCTAGATTCACCCACGTTTTAATAAATCTTAAGACTTTTATGATTTGATACTTTTCATTTTGGACCCCGTTGTTTTGGGGATTTTTGTTTATTAAGATATTACTTTAAGTATTTTGGATTTAATAAAAGTTTCATTTTAGCCCTTTTAAAATATGATGTATCTGATGTGACACCATAGTAGTAGCACTTTGTCTCTTTTCGGAGCGGGGTGTTACAATTATGGTATTAGAGACGTCTACGACCTAGGATTAACATGTGAGGATTGGGTAGATTAGGCTTCCACGCGTACTTTGATATTGTTATGATCTTTTCGATACGTATTCGTTTCCGTGGAATTTGTCATGTTAGTAGGGAGCTTCGTATTAGGATGTTCCATCTCGATATTACGTCTTGGCTGAGTGGTTGGGTTTACGATTTAAAGTGCCCTCGCTCCCCAAACGTTTATAAAATGGCTTCCTAACTATGATGGCCCCAACAATGACGTCTTCTTCGTACTCTGATATTATCACTTTCTTTGTATATGTGCATTTTATTTTACAAACTTTAATTTTTTTTGTCACCACTAATTCGTTTATATCTCAGATGGTGAACACACGTCAGAATTCTCCCGTCTTTTCCGGTCCCGCGTTTGACGAGGCAGTGCAACGAGCCGTTGTTTCACTAATTCCTGGCCTCACTACTAACATTACCAACCAAATTTGACAGAATACTGCTAGCGGAAGCAATGACCAAACTCCTACTATGCATACATGGTTGGAAAGGTTTGGCAAGCAAAAACCTCGTTCCTTTAGTGTTCCTTCTAATCCAGTCGATGCTGAGAACTGGATTGCACACATTGAGAAGTTGTTCGAAGTGTTGGATTTTGGAGATGAGTATAAGGCTAGGTTAGCTAGCTACAAGTTAGAGGGTGACGTTCTGAACTGGTGGAAGGCCTACAAGCAGGCCAAGGGAGGTGATGACTATGTGCTAACTATGTCTTGGGAAAACTTCCGAGATGCCTTTTTCTTGCAATACTTCCCTAAGTCAGAGCAACAGAGATACGAGCGGGAATACCACAATATTAGGCAGAAGGAGGGAGAGCTTACTGGGGACTTTATGAAGCGGTTCTTGAGGCTGGCAAGTTTCTTGGGGACAAAGGCAGGCACACAAGAGGAGCAGGCACAGAGGTTCAAATGGGCTCTCAACGATCAAGTTGGGGACAACCTTGTAAACCTTGATTTCACAAATGTGGCGGCGGTGGCTGATGCCGCAAGAAATTATGAAATTCATCGAGAAAGGTCAGGGCTGAATAAGAGGAACCGTGAGGGGGTCGCATCCGACCTGTGACTCACAATAGCAAAAACAATAACCAACGAGGTTATGACACTAGGAGGAATGATGGTCGTGGCTATGATAGGCAGTCGGGCAACAACAACAATTACCAAAGGCCATATCAGCAGAATCGGGGACAACAATACAACAACAACCGTGTTGCGGGATCCTCAAGCCAGAAAAGTCACATAGATCATGCTCATATTTCTTTATGCAACTCATGTGGGAAGAGCCATCCGGGAAAGCAATGTTACCGTACAACTGGCGCTTGCTTTGAGTGTGGTGAAATTGGGCATCGGGTAAGAGACTGTCCTAAGAAGGGTGGTTATGGAGGTAGTGGTTCTAGTAATGATAAGTCTACACTCACCAAGGGGCGCCTGTTCACTGCTACTAGGGAGCAAGCCTCAAACTCTTCAGGTACCGTTTCAGGAACCATCTTTTTGAATGATCGTGCTATATTCGTTTTATTTGATACGGGGGCGACCCATTCTGTGATAGCGGTATCGTTAGCTAAGCATATTAATATTTCTCCTACGCAACTCGATTATATGTTATCATTATCCACCCCTATGAAAGGCGTAGCTATGATTAATCATGAATATTTAAATTGTCCTCTGCGTTTTGATGATAAAATTCATGTTGCAAATTTGTACCCGTTAGATATGACCGATTTTGACGTATTTTTGGGCATGGATTGGCTTTCTGCGCATCATGCTACTATTGTATGTCCTTCTAAGCGCGTTGTTTTTGGCGATTTTAACCAACCCGAATTTGTTTACCAAGGTTCGCAGCCCGAATTTGTTTACCAAGGTTCGCAGCCCGAATTTGTTTAAAATAATTTCTGCTTTGAAAGCCCGTTCTTTGATTTCCCATGGTTGTGAAGGATTCTTAACTTCCATAAAAGATGTTTCGATGGATGGTCCTCATCTTGAGAATCATCCGGTGGTTTGGGATTTTGCGGATGTATTTCCTGAAGTACTCCCGGGAATTCCACCGGAGCGTGAAGTCGAATCTAGCATTGAATTAGCTCCGGGAACCAAATCCATTTCTAAGGCTCCTTATCGTATGGCACCGATTGAGTTGAAGGAATTAAAGGGGTAGCTTCAAGAACTTCTTGATCTTGGTTTCATTCGTCCTAGTGTTTCGCCGTGTGGTGCTCCGGTGTTATTTTTCAAGAAGAAGGATGGATCTATGCGGCTATGTATTGATTATCAGGAGTTAAATAGTGCTAATATTCGTAACCGTTATCCGCTACCCCGCATCGATGATTTATTCGATCAACTACAAGGTGCAATATTCTTCTCTAAGATCGATTTACAATCTGGTTATCATCAACTACGGGTGAAAGGGGAGGACGTCGCTAAGACTGCTTTCCATACTCGTTATGGTCATTATGAATTCCTTGTTATGCCGTTAGGATTGACTAATGCACCGGCTGTATTCATGGATTTAATGAACCGGGTTTTTTACGAATACTTGGATAAATTTGTCATTGTCTTTATCGATGACATTCTGGTCTTTTCGAAGACAAAGAATGACCATGAAGATCATCTCTGCATCGTTTTGGAAACTCTACGTCAGAAAAAGATATACGTTAAATTTTCAAAGTGTGAGTTCTGGTTAGAAAAGGTGGCATTTTTGGGGCATGTTGTGTCGGCGGATGGTATTACGATGGATCCCGCGAAGGTTGAGGCTATCACTAAATGGCCAAGACCAACGACGGTGACAGAGGTTCTTAGCTTCTTGGGCCTTCTGGGTTATTATCGGCGATTTGTAGAAGGGTTCTCATGTTTAGCATTACCGTTGACTAAACTTATGCGAAAAGGTGAGAAATTTGAGTGGGATGAAGAACGGGAGAAGAGTTTTGAGGAGTTGAAGACGAGACTCATTTCGGCTCCGATACTTACTCTTCCTTTTGGCACCAGCGGTTACCAAGTTTATAGTGATGCTTCAAAGAAAGGTCTAGGGTGTGTACTTATGCAGCACGACCAGGTTATTGCGTATGCATCACGACAACTAAAACCGTATGAAGCTAATTATCCTACACATAACTTAGAACTAGCGGCGGTTGTGTTTGCCTTGAAAATTTGGAGGCATTATCTGTACGGAGAAACTTGTGACATTTTCACTGATCACAAGAGTCTTAAGTACATTCTCACTCAAAAGGAATTGAATATGAGGCAGTGGCACTGGTTGGAACTTCTCAAGGATTATGATGCAAACATCCAGTATCATCCCGGAAAGGATAACGTAGTAGCCGATGCACTTAGCAGAAAGACGGGAATCTTAGCAGGAATCGAAATAGGACGTGAACTCATCACCGATTTGGAGCGTTTGGATGTTGATTTTTGTGTTCGTGGTACTAACGGTTTCTGGGCTTGTATGAAGGTTGAGCCTAATATTATATACTAAAAATTAAAGAAGCTCAGAAAGATGATGGCGAATTATGGGCTATGTTGCAGAAAGCTGATGAGAATGAGCATACGAAGTTTCTGGTGGACGACGACGGTATAATCCGGTATGGGGATAGATTGTGCGTTCCAGAGGACCCTACTCTTCGTGAGGCCTTGTTGACGGAAGCACACAGTTCTCCTTTCTCCATTCATCTGGGTTCCACTAAAATGTACGGTGATCTAAAATGACATTTCTGGTGGAATGGCATGAAGCAAGATGTGGCTACGTTTGTATCTCGGTGTATGATTTGTCAGCAGGTAAAAATTGAGCATCAGCGTGCTAGCGGTCTCCTACAACCCTTGGATATTCCCGTTTGGAAATGGGATGAGATATCCATGGATCTTGTGACTGGGCTCTCGAATACGCAGAAGAAGCATGATGCTATCTGGGTTATAGTGGATCGATTGACTAAATCAGCTCACTTTCTTCCCATTCGGAAGGACTATTCTGTGAGTAAATTGGCAGATATCTTTCGGCAAGAGATTATTCGGTTGCATGGTACTCCAGCAGCAATTGTATCCGATAGGGATCCGCACTTTACATCTCGATTCTGGAAAGGTTTGCAGAAAGCTTGGAGTACTAGACTCAAATTTAGTACGGAAATTTCATCCACAGACTGATGGTCTGACCGAACGAACCATTCAGACTTTAGAGGACATGTTGAGGTCTTGTGCTTTGGAGTGGACAGGTAATTGGGATGAATATCTATGTCTTGTGGAGTTTGCCTACAACAATAGTTGGCATGCTAGCATTAAGGCAGCCCCGTTTGAGCTTTTGTATGGACGTAAGTGTCGTGCTCCTATTTGTTGGAGTGAGGTAGGTGAACGCATTATCGAGGGTCCGGAACTTATCGAGGTGACTAACGAAAAGGTTTCCATTGCTAAGGAAAAGCTTAAGGAAGCTAGGTCCCGACAAAAGAGCTATGTTGATCGTCATAGGAGAGAGTTATCTTTTAGTCCTAGAGATCGTGTTTTTCTGAAAGTTTCTCCATATCGCGGTGTTCGTCGTTTTGGTATTAAGGGGAAACTTAGTCCACATTTTATTGGCCCTTTTGAGATTCTCGATCGTGTTGGGGAGGTTTCTTATCGTTTGGCTATACCTCCACAATTATCTCACGTGCATAATGTGTTCCATGTATCACTTTTGAGGGGATACAAGTATCACCCTATGCATGTCATTTCATATCCTTTGGATCAAATCCAAGAAGACTTAACTCTAGCCGAGGAGCCTGAGGCTATCTTGGATCGTCAAGAACGTGTTATGAGAAACAAGACCATTCCTTTTGTTAAGATTCTTTGGAAGAATCATCCTGAGCGCGAGGCTACTTGGGAAACCAAGGAATCGATGCGCACTAGCTATCCTCATTTCTTCTCATAGTTTGGTACGTTTCATTCCGTTTATTTCGTTTTCCTTGTTGATTATTCTATACCAATTTCGAGGCCGAAAATTTTCTTTTAGAGAGGAAAAATTATAAAACCCATAACCACCACTTTAATTTCGAGGACGAAAATTTATTTTTAGAAGGGAAGAGTTGTAAAACCCGCATTTTTGTAAAACGGAAATTTTGAATAAGGTATGATATTTGAACATTTTATAAAATTGAGAATTTTATGTAAATTAAATAGTAGAGATTTTATTTCAATTTATTTAAATTAATTTAAAGTATAGTTAAATTAATTCATAACTAATTAATAAATAAGTCTTATACTATGAAACCTTTTAATTAAATTAAGATATAACCTATACTTTTAAATAACTACAAAGTATAAATGACATTCTTAAGCTAATATGAATAAACATTATTAAGACTTAGGTTATATTAAATAAAAGTACACCCTTTTATTATGTGTATATGTTTTATATTGTAAGACTTTTTATAAAAGGAAAAAATGTAGCAAATTATTATGTTTTAATAGCATTAAATTTGAGATGAAACACCTCGTTGACAACCTAAAACACACGGCAAGAATGTGGGATTTGGGAAAGGTTTTTATGATTTTGAATGTGCTTAAATACTAGGTTGAAACTTATGTTTTAATGCCTTAAAAACCTAGTTAATGTTATTCCTTAAATCAAACTTTTAACAAAAATAGTTAAACACTATATAAACAGCCCTATAGGCCAGCCATAGATGCACATAAACACACTTTTTGCATAGCCTAAACTATACTAAAACCTCATCTCATCTCCATTGTTAAGAAAACCTTAAAACCTTAAGGTTGTTCTTGATCTTTCTTGTCCTTAATCATCCATTCTTGTTATTTTATGTGTATAGTGATTACCATATCATTATACACATTCCATGTAAGTCCTTATAATCCTTATGTCACCCTTATGGCTTTCTTATATTTTGATTTAATGCATAAACATGATTTCTAGGGTTTTGAAACCCTAAAAAATGTGTTTTGGTGATTCAATATCTTAAAAAACGATTTTGTATGTTAGTTTTTGTTTTAGACCAGCTTAAATATGTTCTAATATTGCTTTATAAATTTTTAATAAAGATCTAGCTAACTTATGGTGGCCTAGATCATTAAACCAACTCATACGTAATAATAACTAAGGGCAGTCCAGATTTTGGGTGATCTTGTAAGGGCGTAAAACGGGTTTTATAACATCTTTTTAAGAGTTTCAAAAGCCTAAAACCATCTACAATGAATCTAGTTTTCACAACAGGTCTTAAAACGTTTTGAAGTGGTCTGGAACTATGGTTACCGTGTCGATCTTTGAAAACAGTCCTTAAAAATTAGAATATAAGTCATCTTGTAAGAGTCATATCTTGAGCCTTGGGATAGCTTTTTGAGTGAATCCGGGGTCTAAAACTATCTACTTCGAATGTATTTTTCAAATCTGGACTTTAACAGTGAGTATGGTTTTGGAAAATGGTTTTATAGTCGGATCTTCTAAAACAGTCCTTAAATGACGGGTTTTGAGAAAGTGTATAATTAGGGTTTTGAATCACCGAATCATGAAACCTTGTAATATTTTGTGCTAGAACAGTATGTAAGACATATTTTTATGTATCTTTTAGCCTTGATGACACGGGAATAGGACTTGTTGCTTTGTATACGATTCCGTGACTTGTTTGTGCTTTTAAGGTACGGATATTCGGTTCTTTATTAAAGAACACTCTTTTACTCTTTCTTACACAACTCCATTTGATAAATCCCTATGCCATTGCTATGTTCCAATATTCTTAGTTTCTGTTTTGATATGATCCCTAAATTCTTTTGCCTTGTTATGATTCAATTATTATTATGCCTTTATATGTTCCCCATTTGAATACCTATATTTTTCCTAGTCGTTATGCCTTTGAAATGAACCCTTAAGCCCGAGCCATATTTTGTATCTAGTCATGGGGCTACCATAAACATGTCATACGATGCACCGGTGACATGACACTAACTAGGGCGGTGTGATTAGATCCCCAGCGTTCCCTTTTGGTGCACGTAATTATTATATTATTGTGAGTGCGTGTGCTAGTCATGAGCTAGTGCACGTGCTATTGACATTTGTTTTGCAGGGAGCGTATGGATGCATCCTAGGTATTTGTTTGATATGATATGATGTGATTTAATGTGATAGGTTTGTGTGTGCAATACACGCTGTCACTTTGGTACATAGGAGTCGCAATCCTAGTACACATATATGATTATTTGGTTGATTTAGATATGTGATTTGTTATGTGTGTTCGTGGGCTATTCTTGTCTTTCATTAACCCTTTTTATTCATCCACTTAATCATCCTTATGTTCATACCTTGTGATATCTTCATTATTGTTATCTCTTTTGCCTTATACCATATTTGTTATATCCGTTCGCTGAGCGTTTTGCTCAACCGTTTTTTTCCATGCGGCAGGTATTAAGCGGGAGACGGGGCATTGAGAGAGTTTGGACTTACCTAGATGCACCCAAGTTTTTAATAAATCTTAAGACATTTTATGATTTGATACTTTTCATTTTAGACCTCGTTGTTTTGGGGATTTTTGTTTATTAAGATATTACTTTAATTATTTTGGATTTAATAAAAGTTTCATTTTAGCCCTTTTAAAATATGATGTATCTGATGTGACACCATAGTAGTAGCACTTTGTCTCTTTTTGGAGCGGGGTGTTACAGGTGGTACACCAATTGGACCAACATTTCCCCCTGTTCCACCGGCTCCACCGGCTTGGTTCCTTGCAGCACGATCCTCAGCAAGAGCTGCAACAACAATTCTATTCACCCCGGCCTGACTCATCCTACGCGGTGGCATGATTCTGTCACAACACAAAGAAAAAGTCATGAGTGTTCATACAACGATATGGTCATAACATGTACAAATTTTGGATCACAACATGAATAAATCATCGAGCCATACAAAGAATCACAACACTTAAGTCATTACTATTACTATGGGTCACATGGGGATCCACATGACTCATGTGCGTGTTTGTCACCAGTATCATCATCATTAATAACCACCCTTTCTCATCTAGGACACAGGACGTTCCGTCGATTCCTCTAATTAATCATCTTCGAGAAAATTAGCAACATAGCCGTGAGAAGGTAGATTCGCCAATTTGCATATTATAGCAAATCCAGTAAAATAAAATTTATAAGGTCATTATATAATTTTAGAAATTATAAAAATACGAATGGATGCATTTACATCAAAATATCGTTCAAAGTCGATATATATAAATTATATCTAAAATATATCTCAAAATATATCTCAAAAATATCGAATATCTCAAAGTATCTCAAAGTATTTATTATAAAAATAATTAACAATAATGCTTCTCAAATATGCATTAACAATAACATAAAAGTTACCTAATGGCTTGGAAGAGGAACACGAGAAGACTTAGCGCACAAAACACGGTTATAGTTTAGGTTTTTGAAAATGAAAGACCTAGTTCTTTATAACCTTAAGCTCTTGATACCAATTTTTAACACCCCCAAATTTACTCGCAGCGGAAACCAACCATTTGGGTGTTAAGAAATAGCACAATCACAAAAGAATATAAAGAACGACTCTAAAAGAGGCATTTTTAGATAAAGGGTTCCATTCATAAAGATGAGAGTACTGGTCCCACAAACCGTTACCGATATTTCATACACAAGTCTTTTAAAAGTATACAAACATTTTAAAAGTAAAAGATAAATGAATGGAACGAAAACATATTTTCCAAAACATTAGCGCTTGCATCCTCGTCCATTTCAAACCTCCAGCATCCATCTTTAATTACCTGAGATAAACATGCTTAAAAAGTCAAGTAAAAAGCTGAGTGAATTTATAGAGTTTATAAGAATAATAAGTGAACACAACAATTTTTAATCATCTCAAACTTATCACACAGACAAGTCATATATATAGATAAATGCATTAAGCTCACGCCACTGAACGTTAACCAACATGTCAAACCGAATCACTTACGGCGCCCCTACTAACATGTAATATTGTCATATACCAATGACCTCTCATACATAATATCCCTTTCAGGTGATCACAAGTATACATACCCTAGGATAAGGCTGTCAAACCAAATAGATCTATCATATGTATTAGCGTTTACCCCTTCGAGTAATTAACAATGCATGAAATTCAGGGACTTCATTAGACAATGGTACTTATGTATTTATCAACTCATTCGGGTCCAGCATATCAAAAACAAATTGTGTTCATTTTATAAAACAACATGTATCCCCCTCGCGGGTTTAATAAAACATTTAAGGTTTAAAGGCGAGGATATAAACTCACCTTGAGTGGTAGAAGTAAAGATAACGATCGCCGACGATAAGTGATGCCCGTCAAACACGAGAACCGCAACCTATCAAATAAGGCGCGTTCATTAATAATAGACTAGAGTAATAAATCATACATAATAACATCAAACTCAAAATCATAAAATCACGACAACCCCGAAAGAAAACAATACAAGTGATACTATTCCACTCTTCAATATGTTTACTCTATTAGCCTATTCTTTCGATAAAAATCTGCCTGCACATACCAAATGTACGAGCTCATGTACCCCACATAAACGCGTCAAAAGTTTATGAAACGACTCAGAGAACTCACTTACTATCTATAGAAAGTCCTCCAAAAAGTTTGTCAAAATATTTTGCTTCTAAGACTCCCTGCCTGACACATCTTTGACTTACAAAAACCGGACAATTTTACGTCATCGACTCATACAACCATTTTGACTTCGCTAATCAACTTCATTTACAAAACCGACACTTAGGTTTGAAAATAGACTCACCAACTTAGGTTTACATACTTAGAACAGACATTGACTCATTTTGAAACTCATTCTATAGTCCCGGAGATTCGATCCAAATATCGACAACAACTACACATTGTGCCGATACTCGTCTCCCGGTACACGAATAACCAAACTATCATAACTTCACACTCATTTGGAGTTAGAAGCTCTGCTTTACGCCAAAACGAAGATAATCAAAATCTGTATAACTCTGTCTTATTAGTTCAATAATCAAACCATAAGGTACCCAAAAAAGCCTTGAACCCATTGCCCTAATTTACCCTCTAAAATCTCCCATCAAGTCATACTTTTGATCAATTCTAACCACTTTTCTCATCATCATAATCCCCTAATATCAACATATATTAATCCTAACATTTGTAGTAATCATAAAAATAAAAAACTAAATTCAATAATAATTTTCTTTACAAAAATAACATGATCTACACATGATTATCACTAGATAATCACATGCAAGATCATCTAACCATCATAACACCCTAGTTCATAATCAAAATCCAAAAAGCTCATGTATGTTGAAGATTTTAGCATCATTAGAATCACCTTGTAATTTTAAGGTGTGGTCTTGTGTTAGTTTTGGATGGATCAATGTAGAATTCAAGAGAAAATTGGGGTTTTGGTGGTGGCTAGGTGACGATTGAAAAAGAAGAGAGAAAGAGATGGTTTTGGTTTTTGTATCTTGCATGTATGTGTTGTTAGGTGAGAAAAAAGGCTTATATATGGTAGGTGGAGGGCTAGTTTTGATAATCTTGCATAGTTTTGGACCAAAATGTAAATATTGGTTAGAAAGCGGGAAATGACTATTAGTCAATTTTGAAAATATTTACGGGTCTCAGGTTTCATAAAAATACTTTTCAAAATTTAAAACGCACATAAAATATGATATATTATAGTCCCGACACGACTTAATACGCAATTAAAAACGAAAACTTCAAAAATATCAAATATCGAAACTATCAATAATAAAACATATGATTTGGGCATCCGTCGGTATCGCGGTCACTAGTAGATAAATTCCATTCGTAAGATTCACGAGAATTATAGTTTAACGATTTTCATTTAAAATCAACTAAAACCAATAAATCACTTCACTAAAATTTTGAGTTAAATAATATATTAGAATAAAATATGACCTTATTTTTGCGGGTTTTACATATTGAGTCCAACTTCTCAAACACTGACATAACCCCACAACATCTTTGGTTCACTTAAAAGTCTATGGCTTACACTTCATGAATGAAGTGTAATAATAGCTTCTTGTATCGGGCACGTTCGGTATATCCGCAACACTAGCTCCATCTCAAGAACCAACCGCACTATCGGAACCACTTGCTCCACCCGAACTACCAGCCCCACTAGAGCCGCTAGCTTTATCATTCGTGTTGGTCACGAATTTAGTCAATGATTAAGAAATATGTTCATTAATAACTTGGCGCATACGTGCCTTAGTCATATATTTTGACGACATGATTCTAGGAAAACACAAATAAAATCATATTGAGTATTCATTCAATGATTGTATTACGAAAAAATGAATAATTAAAAGGAACAAAGGATTTAAAAGGAACGAATGATCAAAAGAAACAAGCACGAAAAGATAATAATAGGACGATGTAGTGTAGAAGCATGATAATCTTTAATTTATCAAGAGGGTTGTTGTTTCTAGTGAGAGAAAGTAGAGAGAGAGATGAGGAAATGTATATGTGTTATTTAGTAAATGAAACAACCAACACCCCTTTCCATGGTGGAAAGGGGTTTATATACCCAAGTCCCTTAGTGGACTTGGGCCTCTGGCCCATGAACATACTCATAGGTCGAGCTAATATAAACTTTAATTAAACTTATACAACGAGCCCATAACTATATTGTTAGAGTGACCGAGACTTTCTAAATACGAAAAACATATTTCTAACAATCTCCCCCAAAGGGAGGTCACTCCAAATTACAAAGTCCTAATCTAGCATGTTAGATCTTCGTTCTCGTGCTCGTAGTCCACTTTCTCTTTCCTTCTTTTACTTTTCTTCATTTTTGTGAATATGTGTTGAATATCATCAGGCTTTGGCTTAGAACATGTTCTTTTGGCCTTTCACGTGCAGTCTTTGCCTTCTTGTGATGTTCGCCTCTTCGTGACTTCATGTCCCACATACCTATCATTTGTTGAATTCTTGAAAGTTTCAGAGTTGTTACAGCAAAAGACTTTTAGGTCAGACTTTCTTGAATTTCCTGATTTGATATAGAAGGAATAAGTATGTGAGGACGACTTTAGCTGGTACACCGCAACGCCACCGTTCTTCAAATGCAGCAACATAATAAGACACGATAAAATGGCTTTGACATTTTATTCTGATTCGGTAGCATTTTACCTCCGGTCAGTGAAGAACGTTGGACGATAATAAATATTGTACTTGTGACAGGTAGCTCTAATTAAAGATCTACTTGACAATATTTCGTGGGTAAACCCGTTCTCTTTATTCGACCGTCCAAAGCTGATTGCGAACATAAAGAGTGAATCATTTGGATAAGAAATATCCTTATGATTGAAGTCGTCAATTCATGATCCTAGAACAAGTGAATTTCTATTAAGATATTCACCATCGTTGCTTTCCAGTTGTCACGAGCTTGATTCTGATAGAATCTTGCTTGTTACCTACCGCAGTGCTGTTTGAGGTTGACACTGGAAGGATGTCCACTCTTCACTGTGAGCACTAAAGAGTGTCACTCTGAGTGTTCTGGCAAGATCACTTGGATAATGCGTAGAGGCCCTGGAACAAGTTTAATCTCAATTAAGATTTAAACCATCGTTTCTTTCCAGTTATCACAAGATTAGTTCTTAAAGAACCACACGTGTCACCTACCATGAGCTTGTTTGATGTTGGCACAAGCAGGATTTCCATCTTTATTGTGATACTTTCGTATCACTCGGATATTCTGGCAATATTGCAAGAATATTGCGTAGGACTCATAAAAACCTTTCTTGTTTTAAAAATGTGTCCTAATGAGACTTTTGATGATCTCGTGGCTCTAGACTCAATAGTGCATTTTGTTTTGGTGATCGGAGGATGGAGAGGATTGCCACCTTTTCAATATCAATTTATTCGGAGTGAATAAACCAATAGATAATGTTTTGAGCTCCGTGACATTAAAACAAATATCTTTTGAGAGATATTTGAGTTGGATAGGAGGGGTTGTGCATCGCATCACTGGGTCCATGATACTTTCGTCTTCAAGATGAGTTGACCTGGTTTCTGCCTAAGTTGTAAGGAGGGATTCTTTCTTTACACCCTTTATCTTTACATTTCTTTTTCATTCTTCAACCCCTTCAACGCTTACCAATACATCATCACTAGCAATTTGTTGTGATTGTTCCAGTGCTAGCATCAGTACTTGGTCGGCATTCAGCTACGTTCACAATCCATTCCTTGTCATTCCTAAGGACTTCTATTTTCTAACTATGGAATTGTCCTTGGGAAGATTCCTCCTGTTTTGGAAGAATCATCAGACTAGTACCTAATCCTACCACCCTTTTGTCACCACGACCGTCATGAGTTAAGTGTGTTTTGGGTAAGTATTCGTCTCATTAAAATTCCTTAAAATCACTAAGGTACTTGTGATATAAATATCAAGATATTTTGTACCTTCAGTGTTTTTTTACACCAAAAATGCTCCCCCTTAACATATGCATAACACATATCAAGTTGGATTTTCTATTCAGCCTTTTTCATTTTTAGCCACGTATAATTACAAGTCTACTTAATCCCATTTTCTCCCCTTGTCCAAAATGTTAATCACCAATATTTTGGATATTAATGGATTAACCGGTCTATGGGTAACAAAATGAAATTGGTTGATGGCCATAGAAAATAGTAATGCTCCCCGTCAATTTAATGAGGGTTAGTTGTAGTGTTTGAGTACAATATATTCTGAAAGATTTAGAATCTCGTGAGAAATTCTTGAAAAATATCGTACTTTCACAATACAACAAGCCACAAAAGCCTAATGCACATATTATATATATATATATATATATATATATATATATATATATATATATATATATATATATATATATATATATATATATATATATATATATATATATATATATATATATATATATATATATATATGTATATATATATATATATATATATATATATATATATATATATATATATATTCACAAGTGAGTGTATGGAGTTGACCTGATTGTAGTACGATCACCACTTTTAAATGGATCGTTCCATAAGACTGTGGTGAGATCCATACGGTCTGCCACCCACGAATCATTCGATACTGCGGATCAACCATATATCCCTTAACTTCTCCTCAATCTTCTGGATGATGTAGTTGGCACTCCTTTTAAACCTACTTTCCCAATCATACGTTACTTCTAGAAGGCCTTGACCTGAGTTGAGCATCAACAACTTCTCACGTACATGCTTGAGAATACCATCGTTGACTTTGTGCAGTTCTGATAGTCGCATGTATTGCATGACCTCTGCTTCATTCAGGTAGAATATGCCCATCTCTGGTTGGAGTGTACCCATATATGGCTTCTTGGCTTGGTGAAAACGATGCATGGGCGTTGTATGAGGTCGTTCCAGATTTAGCCTGGATTGATAACTCTCTACACCCAGTTGTAAGTCTTCAACCCTATGCTTGATCACAACTCTTCGAGTAAATTAGCGAATATTGGAACTTAGGGCAATGACTTCGTCAGGTTCTAAGTGAGGGACCTTTCCTTGAGCCAAGATAAGTAGAAAATCTTCAATATCTTCAAGTCGTAGGAATTGAAGATCCCCTTCTCTTACACTATAAATCTTACCGTCTTCTCGCTTGAATGGGATATCTTTCAAGTACGAATACCCGAATATATGTAGAAAACTAACTCCCTGTATGCTTATGATTCGACGATTTGAAATTATGAGTGTACCTGATTTGGTATGATTATAGAAGTAGTAAGCCGACCTCTTCTTGCCCTGTCAATGTGAGATACCTAATTTCGCATATTGATCATATTCCTTGACAAGCTTTTTGATCCATAGGTCTGGAACCTTATCTTCAATCCAAGGAACATCCTCCAAGTTTACTGCCTTGCCCATTGTTAATGATGTAGCATAACTGTTCGCGCCATTTTCTAAGTAATCCAGATCACGGTTGACAAAGTATTGCATTGGAAGGTGCTTGGTTGCTGCAATAACTGAAGCTGTTAGTGGAAGAAGTGTTGGAGCTTGTTCATCTGATGATGTTGATTTGATTGCTTTCATGAGCTCATTGAAATGATATTCTCCCTCATTTTTGGCAATCTGCATGGAAGCCCAAAAGTTCTTGTCTTTAATCGTTGTTTGAAGTGTATTTGTATCCATAGTAGGCACTCCATATTTGTCCATCAGGAATCCAGAGAAATCGATTGGATTATTGAGGAATTGTGTAAGATCCGCCTTTTCACTGTCAGAGATTGTACGAGCAGTTGCTGCCTGTGTAAGACATGGCTGCTCTTGAACAGTCTCATCAATATTGAATGTGTCAACAAACTCAGGATCTGGTTGATTTATGTCGTCAATATCCATATCGATGTAATGTTGAGGTGGAGAGTGATGTATCACAGATGGTATCGGTTCGTCTTCTTGCATAGGTTCGTGTTCTACAGGTGTTGTTGATGAGACAGGAGTAGGAACTGGTTCAGAACACATACTTGTGTCTGTTTCTGTGTGATGCTGAATAGGTGTAGGCGGTGGAGAGTGATGTTCTACAGACGGTGACGGTTCGTCTTCAATCATTGGTTCGTCTTGGAGTACTGGTTCTACAGGTTCTTCTTGTGATAAATTAGTAAGAACCAGTTCAGTTGACTTACCTGTGTTGTTGTCATTGGTTTCATCATGCTCGTCATTGGCTTTGTTTTCACTCTCGTTTTGTTGTTTATCACCAACTTTTTCTTTTGAACCTGCATAACTTTCTTCCTCATCCTCATCACATTTCTCGGATTCTTTAGATTCTTCGCCATCAGTACCATTACCTTTACCCTCATCACCATCCCCTTTTTCCTTACCCTTATCAATCCCATTACCGTCTTCATTATAATCATCGTCATCCCCATTACTATCCTCATCCTCGTCTTCCCTGTCATCCTCATCCTCATCCTTATCCTCATCCTCATTCTTGTCCACATCCTCATCCTCGTCATAATCCTCGTCTTCCTCATTCTTATTAGAATGTTCTTCCTCCTCCTCATCCTCTTCCTCTTCTTCCTCATCTTCTTCCTCATCTTCATTTTCAGGCTCCTAACGTTTACTTTTCTTTGAAGATTGGGGAACTTCAGTGTCTTCTAATGGTGATGTGTTAAAAGCTTCCAGTATTACTTTAGCAAGAGCTCTTTGCAATTTGCGTTGAGCTTTTGTTTTTGGTGACTCAATGTTGGTTAATCGAGTCTCCAAAGTCTGCATTAACTGCAAGTCAGTAAGGCCTTTAGTGAATAGTGCTGGAAGCTCCTGATGTACACATGACCTAACTTCACTCTGAATGATGTTAGTCATAGTATCATTGATGGAGTAGAGGAAGACATTGTTTTCTTTGTCACGTGCTTTCTTTTCGGCAATGAACTTCTTATGTTGCTCTTGAAGTTTTAAGACGCTGGCGTATGCATCATCAAGTTTGGAATGCGTACATTTTTGTTCTCTCACGGCATTTGTAGTAGGCTTACTGATACATGATGTCAGAAGTGCAATCTGTTTTGCCTGATCTTCCAATTGTTTTTGGAAGTATGGAGGTGTTGGTGGAATTACTTAGGCGGTGGTTGGTACTGGTTGATGGATGATCGGTGGCGGTGTTGGTGTAATTACTTGGGCGGTGGTTGGTACTGGTTGAAGGATGGTAGTTAATACTGGCTGTACGGTTTCGATTGTGGGTTCAATAAGTGGCACGGTTGTCATGACAGTGGTGAATACTGGTGGTGGAGGAGGTGTTTGTTGTTGGATAGGAAACATCGTCAGATGAGCGTCTTGTACTTCTATCATTGCTGAAGGAGTAGGAAGTGGTTTGCTAAGGTTGACGTCCTTGTATAGGAATGTTTCCATATCTTCTCCTCCACCTCCTAAAGATTGGTCTTCATTATCATAGTTGATATAATCATCTACGATATCATCATCTTGGTTTGTTTGTTTCTTTTCTCTAGTCTGAAATCTTGTTCTTCTTCATCATTTGAGTCGTCTGGATCTCCAAAATCTTCCAAGGCTAATTTTGCAGGAGTTTTTGATCCAGAACCACTACCTGTTTTCTTGGCCAGTGCCTCAATTCTGCTTTTCTGACGGGCTATTCTCATTTGTTTTTCTTCAGACATTAATGCTGTAGAATCTTCTTCTTCTGCATCTTCATCACGGAGTTGCTCTTTCCCGGTAGTCTTGCCTTTGGCTTTGGTGAAGAAGTCTTTTGACGCTTGACAACAGTCTTTTTCCTTTACCCTTTTGCTTTTCAGATGGATCTTCGTTTGCTCTTTTAATCTGTGCTTCAATATCCGTAAGCATTTGTTTGTAAGGTTCACTGTCTTGATCCCTTCATTGATCATTGTATCTGGCACTAAAGCTGGACGTGGTGAGTACTTTGTAGAATAATTGTCTTTACCCATATGATCCAACACGTAGTCTTGGTCTGATGTACGGTATAAGAAATTTCCACGCTTGTCAATAGATGGGACACTCTTCATGAACTGGTCGATGATAAGTTTTGTGAATCGTGGAAATGGAAGATGCATTGACTTCTTGTTGGTGCCGATGAAGTTGTAGCAAAATTCTTCCTAAAGTAGTAGAGCGTAATCCACTTTAGATGCAGTGTATAGACCCCAAAATACATGAGCCTGAGGGGGTCTCATTTGTTCAAATCTACGAGCCTTTGAAGTGAGGCACTTAGTGATGATAGTGATTATTGCTTTCCATGGTTTGGCAATGTGTGAAGTGGAAAACTGAGATAGCTTATGAATGTCACCCTCATAGTTCAGAGCTCTAATTACTCGAAGCAATTCATCTGTGTTTGGGTTAGGCACATACTTTTCTCTTTTTGCTAACTTGGGGAACTTGAAAAATTTCCTGAATTGAGTTAAATCAAGAGTCAAGTTCTGCTTGTTGATCTTGAAAGTGATAGACCTCTTAAATAATTGTTTTGCTGGTGAAATCGATGTTGTGGCCCCAAACTCGTGAATATAAATTTCAGGAACTGATGCAGTGGCTCTAAGGGCATCCTTTATCGGTGACATGTCTAAGATATCCATTGCGACTTTGAAAGCTGCAACATTTGGATCAAAGTTGTTTTTCAGACGAAAATTGTTCTCTGTAGTGGTAGTCGGGCACTGAGTGGAACTAGTACGAGGTCTAGTTGTTATTGTTGTTCTTCGGTGATTGACATGGTTCCTGCTTAAGATAACACAGACACAATTGATATATACAAACATCAATGTTGCAAAAATCGTGAATCGCTAGCCGACCGGTCGACCACCTTGTAGCTTGTAATCGTTCTAGGCGGGATTACTTGGCGATTAATCAGATCGGAATTTTTAGCAAATTTTGGGTATTTCCGGCAAATTTTGGGTAACGAGTTTTAGGTATTTTCGGCATTATTATTCCTAAAATCCAACTTATCATACCTATAAATAGTTATTATAAGTGATAAACACAAGTTTTTAGTGAGTTTTCGGTATTTTCGGCAGGATTTGCTGGTTTTTGGCAAGTTTGATCTCCCTTGACCACCATTGACCCCAGTTGACCGTTATTAATCGCCTTTACATTAATCGGCAAGTTTGATGGCCTTGTAGCGATTAAGCGATGATTAATCGGCATTGTAGACCTTGTTTTGCAAAATTGACAAACATATACATCGCATTATCCATGAAAATCCGTAGCATGGTGAGTATAGCACAACAAATGTCATCACATATTATTTAAACACATTAAGATAATATAGACAACGTTCATATGAAATACAATCATACATTTAGATTAAAACCTAAAGGCATGGTAGTATAACACATGCATGTTATTCTAGGGACAAAACAACCTAGCTTTAGTTCCTTGAGGATTTGGGTTTCCTGGATGTCATTACCACTACTTATGTGGGAGAACTAGTATACAGATGACTATGAAGTTCAACAACCACTTCAGTAGGCCTAGGCATTACTACAATCTTAGTAGATGTTGGAAAAACCTCAACCTCAGTAGGTGTTGGCAAAACCTCAACCTTAGTAGGTGTTGACAAAACCTCAACCTCAGTAGGTTTGAACTCAGCGGTTGCTTCCATTGCCTGAGAACAAAACACAATACATGGAATAAATAATTTTATCTCTTTTGTTTAGAGAAATATCAACTTATAAAATAAGATGAATTTTGTAATAAGAAACCTTTCAAGTATTCTTATGAGAAAAAAATTAATTAACTCCAATCAAAATTGTGTACGTATTAAAGGCCCTAATTCGAAGTTGAATTCATAAGGTGGAAGCATACTCTCTTAAAGTTATGTGAAACATATTACTTAACAACAGCAAACATATCGCAAAGTCTATAAGTCCACTTATCGCAAAGTCTATCTATCACAATGTCTATCTATCACAATACAGGATTCCATTGGAATGTGAATACAACTAAAGCAATAAACGACCCGTCGGAATGAATCCATCGGAAAGACCCCATCGGAAAGACTCCATCGGAAAGAATTCGTCGGAAAGACTCCATCGGAAAGACTCCATAGAAATCAATCCATCAGAATCAATCCACCGGAATTAATCCATCAGAATCAATCCATTGAAATCAATCCATCGGAATCAATCCATCAGAATAAATCCATCGGAATCACACCATCGGAATCATTCCATCGAAATCACACCATCAGAATCACTCCATTTGAATCCCTTATCGGAATCCGCTATCGGAATCCCCTATCGGAATCCCCATCGGAATCCCCATCGGAATCTGGGGCGGATTTAACAAGGTAATTTTTTATCTTTTGATTTCTCGGCATAGGCTATGTTTTAAGCAAGAATGATACAAGTCCATTGTTTGTAATAGCACTAAGCACAAAACCCCTCTATTAATTACAACTTATCTCTTTACCCAAAAAAATTACAACTTATCAACACCCAAAAATTTCAAACCCTAATCGGATTAACCGAGACTTAGGTTTCATTTAGGAGTAAAAAGACCAATGATAATCATATTAATGACATATATAAGATGAATACCTAGATGCTGTAGGAGATTTAGCACACAAAAATGAAGGTTCGAAGCTTTAACAATTGCGGCAGAGAGTAATATGTGTTTGTGTGTGAGTAAACCGAAAAAGAAGAAACAGGGGGGGTATTGACTTTGGTCAACCAATATTTGAAAAAGCAACAATTTGGCCCCCCTTGTTGCAAGTTGTTGCAAACTGGCCCCTCAGTTGGTAAAGTTATTTAGTTAACACTTGTATTAACAAGTGAACTAACAAACCCACTAACCCGTAACTTCTTATCTTAAATACTAACACGATCACATACACTAATGCACAATTCAAATTCCTAACGTCAATTTAAATACCACACAAGGCACACATAGCATATGATGATGACGATTATCGTTTTGTATTTTTCTGAAAATACTTTTTGAAGACCAATTCATTTCCAAAATAGTTTGATATTTGCTCCCCCTTAAGCACTGCCCCGTTTTCTATTTAAAGAGAGGTGGTCATTATTTTAAAGAGACAAATATCCATGAAGACTTTTTGTGTTTAGTGATTTTATTGAAACGATTCTGGTGGCAATAAGATTTCTCTTATTTAAACAAAATAAGTGCACTGAAGCATACACTAATTTGTGTTAGACCAAGTTATTAAGTAAACCTGATCCCTTGCAAGGTTTTAAAGTAAACCTTACCCGAGAAAATTAATTCCCATTGTGAGTCAACGTTTTCGAAAGAAATACGTGACTTTAATCCGAAAAGCGGGTTGCAGTAAAAAATAACTACAAGCCATTTGGGCATGTTTTAAAATATGTACAACTTTTATACGGACTCTATTTATGGCGCCAAGTCAATTTTAATCGACATTTCTAAGGCCGTAAATATTACCGTACTAAAAGACATGCCCGATTTAAAATGAAAAATATTTTTGGATTTTCTTGATTTTATATTTTTTATGGTTTTTGTATGTTTTATATTTTTGTATTTTTCTTTTGGTGGTTTATATATATAGGATAATATACAATATCACGATAAAAGGATACTCTAGAATAGTTTACCACCACTATTCTGCAGATTCTTCTGCCAACTCCTTAAGTGTTGTCGGTGAAAATGATTTCATGCCCAACTTTTCGATCAAAAACTCGATACGTCCTCGATCTAAGGCCTTTGTGAATATATCCGCCAGCTGATACTCAATGTTGACAAAATATATCTTGATTACTCCATTTTCCACTTGCTCTTTGATAAAGTGGTAGTGAATGTCAATGTGCTTCGCCCGGGAGTGTTGAACGTAGTTGCAACAAAGGGCAATGGCGCTTTTGTTGTCATAGTACATTGGGATTTTGTTAAATCCAAGACCGTAGTCAGTTAATTGTGATCTCATCCAAAGAGCTTGAGCACAACAACCGGACATAGCAATGTATTCAGCCTCTGTACTTGATATTGCAGCGCTTTTCTGCCTTTTGGATGCCCAACTGATCAGTCTATCTCTAAGAAGTTGCACACTACCAGAAGTGCTACGTCGAGTATCTTGACACCCAGCATAATCTGCATCTGCATATGATATTAGTGCAATAGAGGAATCTTTCAAATACCACAGACCACAAATAAGTGTTCCTTTAAGATACCGAAAGATCCTTTTCATAACATGTAAGTGCTTTTCGGTAGGCCGAGCCTGATACCGGGCATACATGCATATAGCAAATTGTAAATCAGGCCTACTAGCAGTCAGATAGAGAAGGGTGTCGATCATTCCACGGTAAAGTTTAGGATCGACAACAATCCTATCCCTATCTTCATCTAACTTGGATCTCTCCACCATAGGAGTATCCACGGGTTCAAAATGATACTTTTTCAACGATTCAAGAGCATATTTAGATTGATTAATAAAGATGCCTCTTGGATTTTGAGAAGTTTGCAACCCTAAGAAAAATGAAAATTTTCCCATCATCGACATCTTAAAGTGTATGGACATGATTTTCTCAAAATGGTCAGACAGTCTTTCTGTAATGGCAGCAAATATTATATGGTCAGACAGTCTTTCTGTAGAGATCATCTACAACATCCCTAGCAAGATCCGCGTGCTTAATTGCATGTTCCATATAGAGCTTATATGATAGAGGATTGTTATTATGGTACGGGTTCTTAGTGATCACCACCTTTTTTGGAGTACTAAAGGACGGTGCAGAAATTATAGTTGGGGTTATCAATAACTTCTTGTCCTTTGAGTTGAAGTGTCTCCTTTAACTCAGCCAAAACCATGTTTTTGTCTATGAGTTGAATATTTAAGTCAGAAATTTCCTCACACTTTTGGTTCAGTTGGTCAACAAGTGACTTTTGCTCTGTCGCATTAAAAGCGAAGCATTCTTCTAATGAACCATAAACATGTGAAAAACCCTGCTTTACTTTATCAAACTCCCCTAGCATAGAAGTAATTTTCTAGGTCATGGTTTTTAATCTCTGAGGCCTCTAGTTCCACTTTCTATTTTAATGACTCTCTGTTAAGTCTCATGATTTCTTCCTCTAATGTCTGAACCACCTGAATCATCTTGTCACTTGTCTCAACGGTGTTTTCACAATCATTTGTTTTTGAAAGAGTTTCATTTTTAGATTGTTTTTCAATTTCAAGAGATATACAATGTTGTTGAAGCTCATCAAAATGTTTTGAAAGTGAGTTATAAGAATCTCGAAGCTTTAAAAATTCAGCGCTAGATTCATGACAAGAATGATTATCTACATTATTCACAAGTTCAACAATATTCACAGAGAGAGCATACACATCGTCACATTTATTCACAACAGATGTAATCTCAATAGCACAATCAATAGTAACAACTTGCATCACATCAAGAGGCACTACATGTTCCAGGAATTGGTCATATTCGGACAAAATCTTTTCTTTCTCAATTATATGTTGCTCATAAGCATCATCCATTTCATAGAAAACTTTTCGAACTTCAGCCATTTCGAAATTAAGATTATCCCCGAGATCTAGAAATCCCTCTTTAATATTGTTTACAAACGGAACGATCTCTTTCTCAAACACCATTTTCATGTGTTCGAAAGCCCGTTCTCTAGCGGTTTGAGCCGTTGAAGTCGTTGAAGTCGTACATTCCTTGATGACTGATAACCCTCAAATCTAACATGTTTATATGAGCGTATTCGTGGTGTTTATGCATATATTTATGTGATTATTATGAACATATGATACTTAATGATGCTTATTTGCTATTGTAGGTTCATCAATGGTTACATCATGATAAATGAAGAAAAGACGTGAATTGGAGGTGAAAAGATGAACGAGACATGAAAGTGTAGCTCTCGTATGATAAATAATACAATAATAAAGAGTCTTGGAAAGTTTGGAAAAAAGAAAGGTGGAATAAACAAAGAAGAAGGACTAGAAGGGAAAAGTAGGAAAGTTGGCCCAGTTGCCACCGGCAACACATCTGCTGCCGCCAGCAAATCTACACTCAGTTGCCACCAGTGGTAAATCAATGCCCAGTTGCCACCGGCAACACTTCTGCTGCCACCGGCAAGTTTCCTAGACATATTTTTGAAAAGTCACATTAAACATCCCATTTACTTCTCCTTGCCCCCCAATCCGACCATAACTTCATTCCCTCTCCTCCAAGCTTCATTAACACCTCATTTACAACCCGCCAAAGAAAATTGGTGGCCAAGCATAATTCAAGTATAAATAAGACCCATGGGGTAGTGTTTATAATCAATCACACTCTCAATCATCATCTTCTACATCCTATATTCCCATATTTCTGTGATTTTGGTATCACCCCTCACCCAAGTGGTGAGGGGTGGTGGAATTGGTAGCCACCATGTAATAAGCCATAGGAGAGTAGAGAAGAAAGCCATACTCCATACAAAACCCAAGATGGTTATGGGTAGAAGGCATTGTATTTTGGTACTATGAACTCTAATGTTTGGTAACTTCTTCTTTATTATTCAATAAAGTTTATGTTCATGTTCATGGTGATTCTTGTGTTTTATGATATTGTGAATGTTGTGATACTTGTATTGTCTATATGAAAATTTGTGATAAATGGATGTTTGGATTTTATTAGTGCTTGTCATTGGATTGTGGTGATAACATTATATTTGGTTGAATTAGAACTTGTTCTTGTTTGTCAATTTGGTTAATCATTGTTGAGTCTATATGTCGAAATTATTCTCAACATGGTTGATGTCAATTCATTAATCGACAAATGATTTGGTCTTGTGCTTGTGAAGATTGTGCAAGAGACTTAATAAACATAACAAGTAATGGTTTAATCTAGATTATAGGTCGAAAGGAGTCTTTTGAATATATTGTTCTAATAATCTTTCAAGTAAATGGAACTTATCAAATTGATAACACCAAGTCTATGGGCCGAAAGGATTCTTGTTGTTGTTGGTTTAGGCATAAGGCTCATGAGTGACCACTTGATTGAGACTTATGTATACTTGATTTATAAAGCACTAGTGTCTTATTATTGGTTCTATAGGTCAAAAGGGTTACCTTTAATATGTGTTCCAAACTAATCATCCTAATGTCCATGTGATCATTTGACTATACTTGTATGTTCTTTGTGTGCTAGTGACTTTAACGATTCTCATGGTGGTGTGATAGTGACAATCATACTTACCATTGTTACAAACAACTACACTTGAGTATAACCAAGTCCCATGGGACGACCTTGACTTACCAACCTAATTGCAACATGACTAGAGTATACTTGATCGATTTTGTGTTCCTAATTAATATCGGTAATTCTTGTTTATAAATTTAAAACCAAATGTGTGGAAAGATTGGCACCATCAAGTTTTTGGCTTTATGTCGGGGATTTGTAATTGAAATTCTTTTTAAATATACCCAGTGTATCGAACGCATCAAGTTTTTGGCGCCACTGCCGGGGACTTGAAAGTTTCATACTCTTGTGTTTGTTTGTTTGTTTCTTTGTTAGTTGGAATCGTTATATTGTTGATTGCTTGTTTCATTCTCATAATCCGGCATCGTCACCATCGAGTTTTTGGCGCCGCTGCCGGGGACTTGCTAGTTCATACTCTTGAGTTTGTTTGTTTGTATCTTTGTTAGTTGGAATCGTTATCTTGTTGATTGCTTGCTTGCTTGTGTCCTTGTTTCTTGAATCGTTTGTGTTACCAATTTCTACATAACCCGAAAGAGTTGTTATACCCCATTTACCCGCATAGGGGGACGAATTTCGCATAGGAGGAATTCGGTTGGTGGTTGATTACTCAATTAGAGGCTTTGAATTGCTCCAAATTCCAATGAATGATTGCTCTTGCTCTAGCCCTTGACAAAGGTTAGAGCACCCTTTTCTCAAAACCTCTTAATTCTCATAAATTGCTTAAATGATCTTGGCACCAAATTCATGCTTTTGGTGTTGGGATTTCCTCTCTTGTGTGCTTAAATTGCTTGTTTCAATGATTGACTGGTAAATGTGTCCCAAAGTGCTTATTTCAAAAACCCAAAAACCTTGTCCCGAATCACTCTAGTCTATGACTAGAACTACTTGAACACATGAATTTTTGTGTATGTTTCTGTTTTGTGAGTTTGTGTCTTGTTATATGTCATGTGTATAAGTGTTTTTATGTCTTGTGTGACTGCTTGATTTTGTGCTTTTTTGCATTTTCCACTGTATGCATACTTTTAGTTAGTTTTCTAGTTTAAGGGGGCGTTTGGATTCATCATTTTCTAACGATTTTGATCATTACAAAAATTCTCCTTTAGTCAAAATAAATGGTATTTGATACCTTAAGTCATATTTGTTAAAATAAAAAAAATTTTAAAAAAATTGTTTTGAAAATAAATGGTAAATCAAAAGAAATTTTTTTTGCTGCACTAGAGCAGTTGCCGCCGGCACCACATGGTTGACGGCCGACAAAAGCTCCACTGTTTCACCTTGCCGCCGGAAACACCCCCATGCGGGCCTACAAGGTTGTCAGACCAAAAAAAAAAATTTGTGTTGTCGGCGGCAACTATGCCTTGCCGGTGGCAACTGGAATTTTCTGAAGAAAAAAAAATTTAATTTTTCATATTTTATTTTTGTTGAGTCGTGTTATGTTTGTAAGTGTGTAGATTATTTCTAATTGTCATATGTGTGATGTTTATAGATGCATAATGTTTGTTCTTGTTCGTGTTAGTTGTCTTGTGTATATTTCATTTTTTTGCATGTGTGCTTGTTTGTGTTTGTTTAAGTTCATGTGGTTCATGTATGAACTTTGTGGGTGTGTTCGCTGGAAACCCTCACGAGACTATAACTCGTCCACTCGGGATATCGAGGGGTTTAAAGGCTTGTTGCATACGCTAAATGCAATCGTGTTGCCTACGAAAGTGTGCTTAATAAATTAACATGTTTTGTAGTTTAGTTTGTTTTGCATGATCAATAAAGCTTATGGAGGATAGATTGATTATGTTGATGGATTGTATGTGTATACACTTGATGGAGATGAAATCGCTTGATCTTCCTTATTTGTCATCTTATCGTATGGAGATCAATTGCAATTTCATAGCCCGGGAAGTTTCGTTTCTCTTGGACTATTTGTTTACTTTCCTCACTTTTCACGCTTTGAAGTTTATTTTTAGCATTGACTCCAATCCAAAACTTAAGTGTGGGGTTAATAAATGGGAAACGAAACCAATTTTAGTATCTAAATTTTTTGGGGCTAAAAAAATATATAAAAAAAATAAAGAAAAAGTTATAAAA